>JARQOD010000005.1:188385823-188490505 GCA_033576555.1 Oophaga sylvatica
TTTTTGTGCAATCCAGTATATTGCATAATGACTGTATTCAAAAGAAGGAATAATCACAGAGGATAATAAGGAAACTAGCAGGGTTTTGAAAAATGCAGGCCAAAAGCATATTCATCAGGTCTAATTACTGATTAAAACACTGTTCATATGAACACTTCTATCAATTAGTCTGTTGAACCTTTTTCGCTACAAATTATAAAAATGAACATTCCAACCTGAATGCAGTTTCCATGAGCGACCATTACCAAAAGCTGTAGTCTAGATTTAGAGGACTGAAACGTGCCATCCAAATAACATCTGTTCAAGTCATCTGATCACCGCAGCTTATCACAGATTGCAGAGGTCTTGTATCTGGTTAAAAGGTGAGGTCAGCGCTTCAAGTGCTGCTGTAGACCAATGAGCGTCCTGTGCTGGAACCAGAAGAGTGACAGCTGGTTGATATGGCTTACTTTTTACAGACCCAAACCCCAACTAATGAGCAGCTTTAGGACAACACCATTAAGAGAAAAAACGGCTAAATCGTGTGGGTGTAGAACTGATAACTCCAAGTACAGTTTCTTCTTATGTAAAAGCATGTGGACATATAAATCTTTTATTCATGTGTGCAAAATTTAAATTAGAGCAGAGGTCCCCAACCTTCCTGACCTTGAGAGCCACATTCAGCTATGAAAGAAGGTCACGAGCTACATTCATCTTTGAGATAGGGGTGCCAGCCACCTCCAGTTCCTGCCCCACTCACACTTGTGACACCCATAGCCTCCTATTAATGGTCATAGCTTTTCCACTGAAATCACAGTAAGGCAGTATGCCAAGCTCCAGGATTTCATATCTTAGCCCCATTTATATCTGTTCTTCTGTGCGGGCTACACACAAAACTCAACATCTAGAGATCTGCGCTTAATAACTGTTTGCTACACCTAGAGCAAATGCAGCAAGCTAGCAGACAGCCACGAGCCACCCATCAGGGGCCCGCGAACCACATGTGCTACAGGTTGGGGACCCCTGTTCTAGAGGATTAGAAAGCACAATTGATTTTTTTACAATTATATTGCCATGCCCACACATGGGTTGTATATAAAGATCAGCAGTTAAGTGCTATTAGATCCATCTAATTCCTATAGCTGAGCTGTAAAACCAGACATAACTCATAGGAATGTGTGTTTCTGACAAAAAGAAACCATGTTTTTCTTATCCTGTATAACGAGTTTATCTTGATTGCTAAGAGTTTCAAGAATTGGAGTTCACAAAGTTAAGACTGATTTGTCTTTATGAAGCTCTTATTGAGAAATCATCTGACCAAGCAAACATGGAAGATTAAGAATAATTTAACACGGGAATATAAGAACATTTTAAATATCCTGACAGAACTGGAAAACAGATTAAGAGTACTAACTAAAAATCAAATAGAACACATGGTATTGAAGCAACCAATAACATCAATATTTAATTCCTTACCAAAATTACATAAATTACTATTGCAACCATACATGAGGCCCATAGTGGCCAGAATTGGTTTGCATTAGAAATGATCAGATTGATCCGTGGAGGATCAAAGACTATGAGAATTCAAATACTGTGAGATTCTATTTGCAGTTTGCAAAAAAAAACTATCTTGGCATTATTTTCCTTTTCCAATAATTATTATTATTATACATTTATATAGCGCCATTTATTCCATGGCGCTTTACATGTAAACATGGAAAATATAGACAAGTACAATAAACATGTGCGAGACAAGGGACACACAAGTACAGAAGGAGAGAGGACCCTGCCCGCGAGGGCTGACAGTCTACAGGGATGGGTGAGGATACACTAGGAGAGGGTAGATCTGGTTGTGTGGTTCAGTAGACTGAGGATCATTGCAGGCTGTAGGCTTGTCGGAATAGGTAGGTTTTCAGGTTCTTCTTGAAGGTTTCCATTGTTGGTGAAAGTCTGATGTTTTGCAGCAGGGAGTTCCAGAGTATGGGGGAAGCCCGGGAGAAGTCTTGTATGCGGTTGTGGGAAGAAGAGATGAGGGGGGAGTAGAGAAGGAGATCTTGAGAGGATCGAAGGTTGCGTGTGGGTAGGTACCGGGAGACCATGTCACAGATGTATGGAGGAGAAAGGTTGTGGATGGCTTTGTATGTCATGGTTAGGGTTTTGAACTGGAGCCTCTGGGCAATAGGAAGCCAGTGAAGGGCCTGGCATAGGGGGGAGGCTGGGGAATAGCAGGGAGACAGGTGGATTAGTCGGGCAGTAGAGTGTATGATGGACTGGAGTGGTGTCAGAGTGCTAGAGGGGAGGCCAGAAGTAGGAAGTTGCAGTAGTCGAGGCGGGAGATGATAAGGGATTGCACTAGTGTTTTTGTGGTTTCATGGTTGAGGAATTCGCGGATTCGGGAAATATTTTTGAGTTTGAGCTGGCAGGAGGTGGCGAGGGCTTGGATATGTGGTTTGAAAGAGAGGGAAGACTCGAGGATCACCCCAAGGCACCGAGCATGAGGAACTGGGGAAAGCGAGCAATAATAATAATAATCTTTATATAGCGCTAACATATTCTGCTGCGCTTTACAGTTTGCACACATTATCATCACTGTCCCCGATGGGGCTCACAATCTAGATTCCCTATCAGTATGTTTTTTGGAGTGTGGGAGAAAACCAGAAAACCCAGAGAAAACCCACACAAACACGGGGAGAACATACAAACTTCTTGCAGATGTTGTCCTTGGTGGGATTCGAACCCAGGACTCCAGCGCTGCAATGCTATCCACTGAGCCACCGTGCTGCCCATTAATTTTTAATGAATCTTGGCATTATCATACAAACTCCTGAAGCATCATATTTTCTGAGGAATTACGAGCTTTATAATATTAAGATTTTATTCCAATCTTTTGGGATACTTCTTGAATCCTAGTTTGCACAATGAGAACTTGAGAAGTTGAACTACTGAGTCATAGCTTATTACAACCATAATTAAGATATGTGCCAGGCTATGATATGTACCAGGATATATTAAGAAAGCTTACCATACAATACTGTGTCAACTGTTTAGGCAGGTGCTGAAAAAATGCAGAAAAGTAAGAATCCTTTAAAAATAGCAATGTTAATAGCTTGTTTTTATCCATTAAGAAAATGCAAAATGAATGAACAAAAGAGAACTCTAAATCAAATAAATATTTGGTGTGAACACTCTTAGTCTTTAACCCCTTAACCCCTTCACCCCCAAGGGTGGTTTGCACGTTAATGACCGGGCCAATTTTTACAATTCTGACCACTGTCTCTTTATGAGGTTATAACTCTGGAACGCTTCAACGGATCTTCGCGATTCTGAGATTGTTTTCTCGTGACATATTGTACTTCACGTTAGTGGTAAAATTTCTTCGATATACCTTGCGTTTATTTTTGAAAAAAACGCAAAAAAGGCGAAAATTTTGAAAATTTTGCAATTTTCAAACTTTGAATTTTTTTTCCCTTAAAACAGAGAGATATGTCACACAAAATAGTTAATAAATAACATTTCCCACATGTCTACTTTACATCAGCACAATTTTGGAACCAAAATTTTTTTTTGTTAGGAAATTATAAGGGTTAAAAGTTGACCAGTGATTTCTCATTTTTACAACAAAATTTACAAAGCCATTTTTTTAGAGACCACCTCACATTTGAAGTCACTTTGAGGGGTCTATATGGCAGAAAATACCCAAAAGTGACACCATTCTAAAAACTGCACCCCTCAAGGTACTCAAAACCACATTCAAGAAGTTTAATAACCCTTCAGGTACTTCACAGGAGCTGAAGCAATGTGGAAGGAAAAAATTAATATTTAACTTTTTAGCCACAAAAATGATCTTTTACAAACGTTTTTTTATTTTCACAAGGGTAAAAGGAGAAAATGGGCAGATAAAGTTGTTGTGCAATTTCTCCTGAGTACGCCAATACCCATATGTGGGGGAAAACCACTGTTTGGGCACACGGCAGAGCTCGTAAGGGAAGGAGCGCCGTTTGACTTTTTCAAACTAAAATTGGCTGGAATTGAGATTAGACGCCATGTCGCGTTTGGAGAGCCCCTGATATGCCTAAACAGTGGAAACCCCCCACAAGTGACACCATTTTGGAAACTAGACCCCCTAAGGAACTTATCTAGATCTGTTGTGAGCACTTTGAACCCAAAGTGTTTCACAAAAGTTTATAATGCCTGGGTGTGAAAAAAAAAAAAAACAATTTTCCACAAAAATGATTTTTTAGTCCCAAATTTTTGATTTTTCCCAAGGAAATTGGACCCCAAAAGTTGTTTTCCAATTTGTCCTGAGTATGCTGATACCCCATATGTGGGGGGGGGGAAACTGTTTGGGCGCACGGCAGGGCTTGGAAAGGAAGCAGTAACGTTTTGGAATGCAAACATTGATGGGGGTCATGTTCCATTTGTAGTGCCCCAGATGAGCCTAAACAGTGGAAACCCCCCACAAGTGACCCCATTTTGGAAGCTAGACCCCCTAAGGAACTTATCTAGATCTTTGGTGAGCACTTTGAACCCCCAAGTGCTTCACACAAGTTTATAATGCCCGAGCATGAAAATAAAAATTCCTATTTTTTTCCCACAAAAATTATCTCTTAGTCACTAATTTTTTATTTTCCCAAGGGTAACAGGAGAAATTGGACCACAAAATTTGTTGTCCAATTTGTCCTGAGTACGCTGATACCCCATATGTGGGGGGAACCACTGTTTGGGCGCATGGCAGAGCTCGGAATGGAAGGACCACCATTTGACTTTTTCCAACCACAATTGGCTGGAATTGAGATTGGACGCCATGTTGCATTTGGAGAGCCCCTGCTGTGCCTAAACAGTGGAAACCCCCCACAAGTGCCCCCATTTGTGAAACTAGACCCCCTAAGGAACTTATCTAGATCTTTGGTGAGCAATTTGAACCACCAAGTGCTTCACACAAGTTTATAACGTAGAGCCGTAAAATTAAAAAATCATATTTTTTCCACAAAATTGATTTTTTTCACCCCAATTTTTATTTTCCCAAGGGTAACAAGACTCCAAAAGTTATTGTGCAATTTGTCCTGAGTGCGCTGATACCCCATATGTGGGAGTAAACCACTGTTTGGGTGCATGGCAGAGTTTGGAAGGGAAGGAGCGCCGTTTGACTTTTTCAACGCAGAATTGGCTGGATGCCATGAAATGTTTGGAGAGCTCCTGATATGCCTAAACAGTGGAAACCCCCCACAAATGACACCATTTTGGAAACGAGACCCCTCAAGGAACTTATCTAGATGTGTGGTGAGCACTTTGAACCCCAAAGTGCTTCACAGAAGTTTATAACGTACAGCCGTAAAATAAAAAATCCTTTTTTTTTTTACAAAAATGATTTTTTCGCCCTCAATATTTTATTTTCACAAGGGTAACAGGAGAAATTGGACCCCAAAAGTTGTTGTCCAATTTGTCCTGTGTACGCTGATACCCAATATGTGGGAGTAAACTACTATATGGGCGCACGTCGGGGCTCGGAAGGGAAGTAGTGACGTTTTGGATTGCAGACTTTGATGGAATGGTCTGGGGGAGTCATGTCGCATTTGGAGAGCCCCTGATGCATCTAAACAGTGGAAGCCCCCCACAAGTGACCCCATTTTGGAAAATAGACCCCACAAGGAACTTATCTAGATGTGTGGTGAGCACTTTGAACCCCAAAGTGCTTCACAGAAGTTTATAACGTACAGCCGTAAAATAAAAAATCCTTTTTTTTTTTACAAAAATGATTTTTTTCGCCCTCAATATTTTATTTTCACAAGGGTAACAGGAGAAATTGGACCCCAAAAGTTGTTGTCCAATTTGTCCTGAGTACGCTGATACCCAATATGTGGGAGTAAACTACTATATGGGCGCACGTCGGGGCTCAGAAGGGAAGTAGTGACGTTTTGGATTGCAGACTTTGATGGAATGGTCTGGGGGAGTCATGTCGCATTTGGAGAGCCCCTGATGCGTCTAAACAGTGGAAACCCCCCACAAGTGACCCCATTTTGGAAAATAGACCCACAAGGAACTTATCTAGATGTGTGGTGAGCACTTTGAACCCCGAAGTGCTTCACAGAAGTTTATAACGTACAGCCGTAAAAATAAAAAATCCTTTTTTTTTTTACAAAAATGATTTTTTTCGCCCCCAATATTTTATTTTCACAAGGGTAACAGGAGAAATTGGACCCCAAAAGTTGTTGTCCAATTTGTCCTGAGTATGCTGATACCCAATATGTGGGAGTAAACTACTGTATGGGCGCACGTCGGGGCTCGGAAGGGAAGTAGTGACGTTTTGGATTGCAGACTTTGATGGAATGGTCTGGGGGCGTCATGTCGCATTTGGAGAGCCCCTGATGCGCCTAAACAGTGGAAACCCCCCACAAGTGACCCATTTTGGAAAATAGACCCCACAAGGAACTTATCTAGAAGTGTGGTGAGCGCTATGAAGCTCCAAGTGCTTCACAGAAGTTTTATAACATACAGCCGTAAAAACAAAAAAATCATTTTTTTTTTTACAAAAATGATTTTGTCGCCCCCAGTTTTTTATTTTCCCAAGGGTAACAGTAGAAATAGGACAAATTGCACAATAACTCTTGTGGTCCAGAGTACGCTGATACCCCATATGCAGGAGTAAACTACTGTTTGGGCGCATGGCAGAGCTCAGAAGTGAAGGAGCACCGTTTGACTTTTTCAACGCAGAATTGGCTGGAATTGAGATCAGACGCCATGTCACATTCGGAGAGCCCCTGATGTGCCTAAACAGCGGAAACCCCCCAATTCTAACTCCAACCCTAACCCCAACACACCCCTAACCCTAGTCCCAACCCTAACCACAAACCTAACCCTAACACACCCTAACCGTAATCCAACCCTAATCCTAATCCTAACGTTAGCGCCAACCCTAACCCTAACTTTAGGCGCAACTCTAACCCTAACGGGAAAATGGAAATAAATACATTTTTTTAATTTTATTATTTTTCCCTAACTAAGGGGGTGATAAAGGGAGGTTTGATTTACTATTTATAGCGGGTTTTTGTGATTGGCAGCTGTCACGCTAAAAGACGCTTTTTATTGCAAAAAAATAGTTTTTTGCATCACCACATTTTGAGAGCTATAATTTTTGCATATTTTGGCCCACAGAGTCATGTGAGGTCATATTTTTTTGCGGGACGAGGTGTCGTTTTTATTGGTACCGTTTTTGAGCACGTGACATTTTTTGATCGCTTTTTATTTCGATTTTTAGGAGGTTAGAATGAACAAAAATCAGCAATTCATGAATTTCTTTTGGGGGAGGCGTTTGTACCGTTCCGCGTGTGGTAAAATTGATAAAGCAGTTTTATTCTTCGGGTCAGTACGGTTACGGCGATACCTCATTTATATCATTTTTTTTATGTTTTGGCGCTTTTATAGAATGAAAACAATTTTATATAAAAAATTATTATTTTTGCATCGCTTTATTCTGCGAGCTATAACTTTTTTATTTTTTTGCTGATGATGCTGTGTGATGGCTCGTTTTTTGCGGGACAAGATGACGTTTTCAGCGGTACCATGTTTATTTATATCCGTCTTTTTGATCGCGTGTTATTCCACTTTTTGTTCAGCGGTATGATGATAAAGCATTGATTTTTTGCTTAGTTTTCTTTTTTTTTTTTAAGGGGTTCATTAAAGGGGTTAACTAGTGGGACAGTTTTATAGGGGGGTCGTTACGGACGCGGCAATACCAAATATGTGTACTTTTATTGTTTTGGGTTTTTTATTTACAGGAAAAAATTAATTTATTGGGGAATATTTTTTTTTTTTTATGATTTTTTTTTACCACTTTTTATTTTTATTTTTTTTACTTTTATACTTTGTCCCAGGGTGGGACATCACTGTATTTTAGCAGATCGCTGGTGTGACAGTGTGCACAGCACTGTGTCACACCAGCGATCGCTCTGGCATCGCTGCAGGCTTCTCAGTGCCTGCTCTCAGCAGGCACTGAGGAAGCCGCCTCCCTGCAGGACCCCGGCGCCATCTTGGATCCGGGGACCTGGAGGGAGGACGGACCCTCGGAACAGCGCGACACATCGCGCTGCTCTGAGGGTCTCAGGGGAGCGCGCAGGGAGCCCCCTGCCTGCGCGATCCTCCCCTGTGCCCCGGGTACACCGCGATCATGTTTGATCGCGGTGTGCCAGGGGTTAATGTGCCGGGAGCGGTCCGTGACCACTCCTGACACACAGTCACGGGTGTCAGCTGTGATAATCAGCTGACACCCGGCGGCGATCAGCTGCGCTCCCCCCGGGAGCGCAGCTGATCGCCCATGACGTACTATTCCGTCCATGGGAATAAGGTCCAGGGTCACATGGACGGAATAGTACATCTGATGGCAGAGAGGGGTTAAGGACTAAGCCACTTTGTAAGTTAATGACCATGCTTTAATTTTGAAATCTGACCACTGTTCACTTTATGTGGTTATAACTCTGGAACACTTCAATGGATCCAGCTGATTCTGAGAATGTTTTTTCATGACATGTTGTACTTTATAGTATTGGCAAAATTTCTTGAAAATTTCTTGTGTTTATTTGTGAAAAAATTGTAAATTTGCAAAAAATTTGAAAATTTCACAATTTTCAAATTTTAACTTTTATGCCCCTAAATCAGAGCATTATGTCACACAAAATAGTTAATGAATAACATTTCCCACATGTCTACTTTACATCAGCACAATTTTTGAAACATAATTTTTTTTTTGTTAGGAAGTTATAAGGGTTAAAACTAGGGTTGAGCATTCCGATACTGCAAATATCGGGTATCGGCCGATATTGGCTGTATCGGAATTCCGATTCCGAGTTCCGATATTTTCGTCTTATCGGATACCGGAATCGGGATTGTCACTGTCACTGTCAGTGTCCGTCGGTCGGGTCTGTCAGGAGTCAGCGGCACTTACCTGTCAGAAGATCTCCGGCGGTCACGTCCTGGACTGCTTGATGGCCGCAATCTTATTTCCCCGGCGGTCACATGCAGTTTCTCGCGATAACTGCAGTGACTGCTGGGTAATCCCGGCCGTAAAGCAGTCAGTCCGATGACGTCACCGCCGGGGAAGCAGGTAATCAGCTGTGCTGCGTCGCGATGACAGGCTCTGCCTGTCATTGCGATGTAGCAGAGTTGGATCGTCGTGGGACTGTCGTTATGGACTGCTCGGACAGGTGGTATACTGTTGGTTTGTTTTTTTTCTTTTTTTACAGGAGATCGATGGCGTCGCAGGAATGAGAGTACAATAAAATTAATGAAAACTGTGTTGTCTCTTTTATTTCATTAAAATACTTTTTTCTTGCTTTGTCTTTTTTTTATGCATTTAATAACTTTGGGATTAATAATGGATCGGTGTCTTATTGACACCTCTCCATTATTAACCGGGCTTATTGTCACCGTGCAATCAACGGTGACATTAACCCCTTATTACCCCGCTTGCCACCGCTACAGGGCAAGTGGGAAGAGCCGGGTAAAGTGCCACAATTGGCACATCTTTTGATGCGCCAAATGTGGGGCTGCTGTAGCCTGGTATTATCAGGCTGTTGAGGGCCAAAATCCATGGGCCTTGACAGTCTTTTAATACCAGGCCGCAGCAGTCTGCATTTTACTTGGCTGGTTAACAAAAATAGGGGGGATCCCCACGCCGTTTTTTTTTCGAGGGGATCCCCTATTTTTGTTAACCAGCCAAGCTAAGCAGACTGCTGTGGCCTGGTATTATCAGGCTTGCAAGGTCCATGGATATTGGATCCTTACCAGCCTGAAAAACCAGGCCTCAGCGGTCTGCTTCATCTGGCTGGTTAACAAAAATAGGGGGGACCCCATGCCAATTTTTTTCGAGGGGATCCCCTATTTTTGTTAATCAGCCAAGATATGCAGACTGCTGTGGCCTGGTATTATCAGGCTGGCAAGGTCCATGGATCTTGGCTCCTTAACAGCCTGAAAATCCAGGCCTCAGCGGTCTGCTTCATCTGGCTGGTTAACAAAAATAGGGGGGACCCCACGCCAATTTTTTTCGAGGGGATCCCCTATTTTTGTTAATCAGCCAAGATATGCAGACTGCTGTGGCCTAGTATTATCAGGCTGGCAAGGTCCATGGATCTTGGCTCCTTAACAGCCTGAAAATCCAGGCCTCAGCGGTCTGCTTCATCTGGCTGGTTAACAAAAACAGGGGGGACCCCACGCCATTTTTTTTTCGAAGGGAACCCCTATTTTTGTTAATCAGTTCCCTCTGACGTCACTGATTGTGTCCCTGGCTGACCTGAAGTGAAAGTGGAAAGCAATCAATTAAGCTTTCCACTTAAGGGCCCGTCTCACATAGCGATATCGCTACCGAGATCGCTGCTGAGTCACTAGTTTTGTGACGCAGCAGCGAGCTCACCAGCGATATCGCTGTGTGTGACATTCAGCGACGATCAGCCCCCCTGCCGGGTATCGCTGATCGTCGCTGAAATGTCAGGACCTTTTTTTGATCGCTGGTTTCCCGCTGACAGGCACGCATCGCTGCGTGTGACAGGCGGGAGACCAGCGATCCGCTGGTAACCAAGGTACACAGCGGGTTTCCAGGCGCGGGGCTGTGCCTAGAAACCCGCTGTGTACCTTGGATACCAGCGCCCTGATGCAGGGAGCTGGTATCCAAGGTACACAGCGGGTTTCCAAGCGCTGCGCGGTGCCTGGAAACCCGCTGTGTACCTTGGTTACCAGCGGATCGCTGGTCTCCCGCCTGTCACACGCAGCGATGCGTGCCTGTCAGAGGGAAACCAGCGATCAAAAAAAGGTCCTGACATTTCTGCGACGATCAGCGATACCCGGCAGGGGGGCTGATCGTCGCTGAATGTCACACACAGCGATATCGCTGGTGAGCTCGCTGCTGCGTCACAAAACTTGTGACTCAGCAGCGATCTCGGTAGCGATATCGCTATGTGAGACGGGCCCTTAAGCGATGTTACCCGCAGTGTCGCTGTCCCAGATCGCTGCCTGAGCTGCCTGTTTGGCAGCTCAGCAGCGATCATGTAGCGATACACCAGCGATCCTGACAAGTGCATATCGTTGTCGGGATCGCTGGTGTATCGTTATGTGACACCCAGCCTTTACTCTCCTGTCAGGCAGGAGAGGAACTCATTCATTTGGGGTTTACTGTGAGGCTGCAGCATTAGCTCCGGTCCCTGCAGTAAACATTAACCCTTTCTGAAGGATTACACCGTGGGACCTGACTGTGCATGGGATAGGTAAGAATAATTTTGCTTTTTTATTTTATTTTTATTACAGGAAATGGTTTTTGCAGTAAAATAAAATATGGTCAAAAACATGTGTCTTTATTTCATTAAAATGATTTTTAATTAAAGTGTGTGTGTTTTATTTTTATTTCATGCAATAGGATTAATAATTGATAGTTGTCTAATTGACAGCTCTCAATTATTAACCTGGTCTAAGGTCACCTTTCAATAGCAAGGTGGCTTTAACCCCATATTAACCCATTCGCCACCGCTACAGGGCAATGGGAATAGACGGGCAAAGTGCCAGAAAGGGCGAATCTAATTATAGATTTGTCTTTCCTGGGGTGTCTGGGGGCAGATGTTAGTAGCCGGGGGGGGGCAAAAATAATGGTCCCTCTCTGGGCTATTATTATCTGCCCCCACTCACTGGCTTTGTCTGTCTGGTTGCGAAAATAGGGCGGGAGCCCACGCATTTTTTTTCAGCAATTTTACACCTCATATATATATATACATGTCATTGAATTTGTGACACATATATATATATATTTATATTTGTAGTTCATACACTTCTACATAGTATAATAGCCGCTAATTCAATTGCCGGCTTTTGTGAAAATGCAGAACCCGACATGAAATGACACTTGGTGTACATAGGGTTAACCATGTCTTTTCATGTCCTTTGCTATCTAATTTGCACAAACAATTAAATCAGTCTATTTGTGCAAAATTTCACACCTGTAGGGGTTAATTAAAGGTGTAAATTCGTAGCAAAAAAGTCCGTTTTTTTTACAACGAATTTACACCTTTAATTAACCCCTACAGGTGTGAAATTTTGCACACATAGACTGATTTAATTGTTTGTGCAAATTAGATAGCAAAGGACATGAAAAGACATGGTTAACCCTATGTACACCAAGTGTCATTTCATGTCGGGTGACCCGACATGAAATGACACTTGGTGTACATAGGGTTAACCATGTCTTTTCATGTCCTTTGCTATCTAATTTGCACAAACAATTAAATCAGACTATGTGTGCAAAATTTCACACCTGTAGGGGTTAATTAAAGGTGTAAATTCGTAGCAAAAAAGTCCGTTTTTGTTACAACGAATTTACACCTTTAATTAACCCCTACAGGTGTGAAATTTTGCACACATAGACTGATTTAATTGTTTGTGCAAATCATATAGCAAACGACATGAAAAGACATGGTTAACCCTATGTACACCAAGTGTCATTTCATGTCGGGTGCTTCTGTCTTTTCACTGAAGCCGGCTTTACCCGGCAATTGAATCAGAGAGGATATTTTACTATGTAGAAGTGTATAAACTATACATATATGTATATATATATGTCACAATGACATGTATATATATATATATATATATGTATTCTATGTGTGTATATTTAGTGTTTACAAGGAAAGAATGGGGTTTTTTTAGTAGCGATATTTTGTTCCCATAGACTTACATGGGACTTCCGGTATCGGTATCGGGTATCGCCGATATTTTAGTGATATCGGCGATACCATTCCGATTCCGATACTTTAGGATATCGGAAAGTATCGCTCAACTCTAGTTAAAACTTGACCAGCAATTTCTAATTTTTCCAAGAAAATTTACAAAACCATTTTTAGGGACCACCTCACATTAGAAATCACTTTGGGGGCCAATATGACAGAAAATTCCCAAAAGTGACACCAATCTAAAAAATGCACCCCTCAAGGTATTCAAAACTACATTCAAAAAGTTTATTAACCCTTTAGGTGCTTCACAAGAATTGAAGCAATGTGAAAGGAAAAAATGAATAACTGTTTTTCACAAAAATTTTACTTCGGACACAAATTTTTTATTTTGTCAAGGGTATCAGGAGAAAATTAACCACAATATGTGTTGTGAAATTTCTCCTGAGTACAACGACACCCCATGTGTGGAGGAAGACCCCTCTTCAGGCGCACGGCAGGGCTCAGAAGGGAAGGAGCACCATTTGATGTTTTGAATGTAAAATTGGCTGGAATAGAGAGCGGACACCATGTCGAATTTGGAGAGCCCTTGATGTACCTAAACAGTGGAAACACCCCATAAGTGACTGAATTTTAGAAGCTAGACCCCCAAGCAACTTATTTAGATGTGTGGTGAGTAATTTGAACCTCCAAGTGCTTCACAGAAGTTAATAACATAGAGCTGTGAAAATAAAAAATTATATTTTTCCACAAAAGTGATCTTTTCACCCCCAATTTTTTATTTTCCAAAGGGTAACAGGAAAAATTGGACCTCAAAAGTTGTTGAGCAATATGTTCTGAGTATGCTGATACCCCTGAAAGAATGTATTTCGATGCATAGTAAGCAGCTTGAACCCCAAATGCTACTCAGAAGTTTATAACATAGAGCCGTGAAAATTAAAAATCACATTTTTTTCATCAAAAATCATGCTTTAGCACCATTTTCTTATTTGAACAAAAGTAGCAGGATAAAATGGACCCCAAAAATTGTTGTGCAATTTCTTCTGAGTTTGCCGATACCCCATGTGTGGAGGAAGACCTCTGTTTGGGCGCACAGCAGGACCTTGAATGGAAGGAGAAAGGTTTGACTTTTTGAACACAAAATTGGCTGGAATCAAGAGCGGACGCCATGTCACATTTGGAGGGCCTATGATGTGCCTAAACAGTGGAAACCCCTCACAAATGATACCATTTTGGAAACTAGACCCCTCAAGGAACTTTTCTAGATGTGTGGTGAGCATCTTGAACCACTAGGTGCTTTACAGAAGTTTATAATATAGCTAAGAAACTTCGACCCAAATCACAGCCTCCTGCTTCGAATCCTTGCACAGGACTGCTGACCCCTTCATTCCACCGCTGGTTTCAACTTGTTTAACTGCCTCTTGATCAGTATCAGCCACCTTTCCCTGGATCCCTCTCATAACCTGCTCACTTAGTACGCACTTCCTGTGGGTTTTCCTCCATCTCTTCCTTGTCTGAATTTCTGATGTGTCCGCTGCATCACACTTCTGGCAATTCCGCTTTCGGACACGCCTCCTGCCTTCACTGTCTTCACAAGTATTCTCTACTAATATTTTGTTATTAATTCCCTATTTGTTAAAATTATGTACAGTTGTTAATTTTGCATGAAACAATTTAATTTCCTGTGACCCCATGTCTTTTTACTTTTTTCATTAAAAGCTTAAATTTTACTTTGTTGCTACATTTGACTGATTGCCTCATTATGATTGCAACTTAATTTTAAACAATGGAGTCTATATATATTCAACTTCCTTACAAAATTGTTTAAGTTGCCAATTCTTTTTGAATGTTCTTTTGTTCTGGCTGAACTAACCTAGTTCTCATTCTTGTAAAGATATGAAGTCGTTCCAATTATTATAGCTTCCTTTTCAGTTGCACTATGTAACACTTGATAACTTACTTTGATTGGAACTATGTTGGAATTACAGTATGTTGGTTTTAGCTAAAAGTCTGCTTTTTCACCTGATTATAACAATGCAAAAGGATTTTCTTGCTTAAAAATATTTACTTTCACACAGGTCAATAGGATTGTTGTTTTTGGCAGTCACATGCATATAGAGGTTTCACCTTTCATTGAAATCCAGTCTGTGAAGACAATGAGACCATTGATAAGTCATACTTTATGCAGAATAAGAAGTATTAGTCTTATATAGTCTATTGGCATGTGTAAAAATTGAAAGATTTCTGATTTTTTTTTTCAGATTTTTTTTTTAAATAAAATCAACAATTGAAAAGAAAAATGCATTTCAAATTAAAACAAAACTGATTTAAACAATAGATTTTTTTTGATGAGACATTCCTTTAAACTCTGTGAAAATATGACTTTCAGTGCCATTACAGGGAAAATTAAACAATAACCAGATTCAATTCAAATTAATGCATTGCTTAAATAGTACAATGAAACTGGACAAGTTGTCCAGAGTATAGATACTCTTTATTACCACTGTGGCCAAGAGATGAGACCTTCGAAAGTGACCTCCCATAGTCTCTAAAGACTCCCTTTAATGTCAGATTCACAAGATTATAATGCATGATCTGTGCTCAGGTCCCAATTGATGGTCCAACAGTGGCTCTCCTAACCTGAACATATGACTGTGAGGCTGATAATTCAGGATGTGGGAATAGAGCCTCACTTAGAATATCCTAACTCAATCACAAATTGCAAAAATGAAAACATTTATACCTAAGCATACATAAAGAAAAATTAAAAGAAATTAAAGTATTAAGATAAAGAAATGTGATAATTGTGTGTACAAGTAGTTATATTACATTATTAGATGGGATTAATAGGAAGCAATGGTGGGCCAACAGCAGATCTTTTTGCCCCAGTGCATAATTCCATAACTTTACATTGTTGGCATTGTAATTTCAGTATATAAAAGTGGTATTCTCATATTAGACATTACGGCATATCCACAGCATAGGGATGTGCATTGTATCACTAAAACCAACATCTTTTTTAAAAGTAGGTGTTCCCTCACCCCTCCACCCAGGGGGGCAGAGGGTGCAGTTGCCCTGGGCCCACCGCTCACAGGGGCCCACCCGGAGCTACACTACCCTTAATTATATCAGCGTGCACAGCCCACCTATATAGTTAAGCTCCGTGATAGAGCAGGGAGACACAATCTCCCTGCACTACCACTGGCAGAAGTGTGAGGTGGTGTTACTTAAAGCACCACTGTGTTCTGTCCAGCTCCTCTCTCTGACTTCTGCATTCTGACTTCTCTGCAGCAGATATGGTCACACAACAAGCGATATGGGAGTGTCTGCTGTATACTGTGGAGACAGCAAACATACATTGCCGGCACCCAGCGTCCCGGGGGGCGTGTGCTCCTCTGACAAGATAAGGATATTATTGTTATTTTTTATTTATTTTCATAGCACCATTAAATCCATTGTGCTGTACATGATACAGGGTTATATCAAAATGTACATGTCTCCTTCCTATACACATATATAATAGTAAGAATACATATATCCTCATTTGTGGGGTCATGCAGCCGGGGTCACGTCTATCAGTGCACATTACTGACTAGTCACGCCTATGTATATATATATATATATATATATAACCTTGGATTTACTGATATGAGATCATACAGACACTGATCTGATAGGGCCCTGACCCCGGCCATAAGATATACTTATACAACCCCTGGCAAAAATTATGGAATCACCGGTCTTGGAGGATGATCATTCAGTTGTTTTATTTTGTTGAAAAAAAGCAGATCACAGACATGGCACAAAACTGAAGTCATTTCAAATGGCAACTTTCTGGCTTTAAGAAACACTAAAAGAATTCAAGAACAAATAATGTGGTAGTCAGTAATGGTTGTTTTTTTAACCAAGCATAGGGAAAAAATTATGGAATCACTCAATTCTAAGGGAAAAAACACTCCAACACATCAGTAGTATTTTGGTGCACCACCTCTGGCTTTTACAACACCTTGCAGTCTCTGAGGCTGGACTTAATGAGTGTCACACAGTACTCTTTATCAATCTGGCTCAAACTTTCTCTGATTGCTGTTGCCAGATCAGCCTTGCAAGTTGGAGCCTTGTCATGGACCATTTTATTCAACTTCCACCAAAGATTTTCAATTGGATTGAGATCCGGACTATTTGCAGGCCATGACATTGACCTCATGTGTCTTTTTTCAAGGAATGTTTTCACAGTTTTTGCTCTATGGCAGGATGCATTATCATCTTGAAAAGCGATTTCATCATCCCCAAACATCCTTCAATTGATGTTATAAGAAAAGTGTCTAAAATATAACATAAACTTGAGCATTTATTGAAGATGTAATGACATCCATCTCCCCAGTGCCTTTACCTGACATGCAGCCCCATATCATCAATGACTGTGCAAATTTGCATGTTCTCTTCAGGCAGTCATCTTTATAAAACTCATTTGATTGGCACCAAACAAAAGTTCCAGCATCAACACCTTGCCCAATGCAGATTCACGATTCATCACTGAATATGACTTTCATCCAGTCATCCACAGTTGCTTTTCCTTAGCCCATTATAAGCTTCTTTTTTTCTGTTCAGGTGTTAATGATGGCTTTCGTTTAGCTTTTCTGTATGTAAATCCCATTTCCTTTAGGTAGTTTCTTACAGTACGGTCACAGACGTTGACTCCAGTTTCCACCCATTCGTTCCTCATTTGTTTTGTTGTGCATTTCCTGTTTTGGAGACATATTGCTTTAAGTTTCCGGTCTTGATGCTTTGATGTCTTCCTTGGTCTACCAGTATGTTTGCCTTTAAATAAACCATGTTGTTTGTATTTGGTCCAGATTTAAGACACAGTTGACTGTGAACAACCAACATCTTTTGCAACATTGTGTGATGATTTACCCTGCGACGCTGGTGAAGTCGTTCATAAAGGGTGTCACACTCAGCGATTCAGGCTCACCAGCGTAACACCAAGGACCAAAAAACGGCTCAGAACGTTCATAAGTGATCAGCAACATCTCAGCAGGGCCACATCGCTGCTACATGTCACACACAGCTAAGTCGCTAACGAGATCGCTACTGCGTCATAAATGGTAACGCAGTAGCGATCTCGCTAGCGATCTCGCTTAGTGTGGCATACCCCTAAGAGTTTGATAATCCTCTCCTTTGTTTCAATGGACATCCCTCGTGTTGGAGCCATGATTCATGTCAGACCACTTGGTGCAACAGCTCTCCAAGGTGTGATCACTCCTTTTTAGATGCAGACTAAGGAACAGATCTAATTTGATGCCGGTGTTAGTTTTGGGAATAAAAATTTACAGGGTGATTCCATAACTTTTCTCTATGCTTGGTTAAAAAAATAACCATTACTGACTACCACATTATTTGTTCTTGATTAGTGTTGAGCGATATTGCTCGATATCTAAAAATATCGTATCGAAATTGTATCGCCGATAGCACTAAATATCGTCGATATCCGATTTCGATAGTGGAAGTCCCATGTAAGTCTATGGGAACAAAATATCGAAATTAAAAAAAACCTTTATTTCCTTGTAAACACTAAATATACACACATAGAATACATATATATATATATATATATACATGTCATTGTGACATATATATATACATATATTTATAGTTTATACACTTCTACATAGTAAAATCGACTCTAATTCAATTGCCGGGTAGAGACATGACATACCTCATAGAAGTCGACGGGCTCGGTGCCGAGTACCCCAAAAACCTCTGGCTCTGTGCGACTCAACTTGGGCGTCACGAACAGGATTCTGTAGCTCGCTATAAGCGAGTCCTGTGTGCCTGAATTGCACTGGTTTTGTGCTTGAGAATTGCTAAAATCATCAGAGAATGTATTTGCCATTTTTCCGCCATATCTGCGTCACGACGAGGCACTGGTGAAGAAGAAGGGCGTGCTCTTCGTGGGTGTCACTCACTCAGTGGCGTGAAAACGATGGCCGACCACTCTAAATGGTACTGCAATGTAAGATCGTGCCCCACAGCTCTTCAGTTCCGCCTCCTCATCCTCCTCAGTGTGCGGAAACTAACACGAAGGTCCCGCCTCACTACAAAAGAGGGGCCCTCTCCAGATGCTAATGACACATGTGACTTGGCAGAGATGGCTAATGGACACGACGAGCAGAAGTGGGAAGGGATGGAGCAGTCAGAGCTCTCCCCCCACGGAAGCGACCCGATCGCCACAGAATCACCGTTGGGCACCCGGCCTGTAAACCCTTCTACGCTGCAAGAAGCGGAGGATACCCTAAGAGGCCTGGCCCGGCACCGGGAGGAGGTCGCCAGGATGGAAGCGACCTGGCGTGCCCTAAAAATAAACTTGGAGCGGCGCCAATCCCTCTTACCTGAAGTGTCTGTACCGGAAGGTGAGGCACCCGTTCTAGTAGAGGAGTCCTTGCAATGTGATCTGGTTGACGTTGTCGCAGTGGAGGCACCCGTTCCTGCAAAAACCGCAGCACCGTCAGCAGCACCCCAGATCCCGCTGTCTGCCCCCGTCGCTGAGACAGAAGAAGCGACACCCGTCCTCATGGAGGAGGCCGCGCAGGCACCAGAGCACTACCTGCCTGTACCGGAGCCCCGACTGTCATCTGATTTAGAGCCGTCTGCTTCCTCCGCAGGGGAGCGCCGCCAGGACTGGGGGGCGCCAGGAGAGCTGCCGCAAACCGGACACTGTAAGCTGCAGTGGAGTGGTGGAGACATGGAGCAGCTGGTGGAGGAGAATTTCAACCGGCGTCAGGAGGAAGAGTGGAGACGTTGGGAGAGAGAAGCAGAGCGACAAAGGGAGCAGCGAGAATCCCTAAAACTTCGCCAACGTCACCTGGAGAAGGACCGGGCAGATAAGGACCGGATGAGAAAGGATAAAGGAACCCTGAGTGAGCCGCGGCGTAAGGGTGCAGTACGGAACTTTAAATTGAAAGGTGGTTGGGGCTTCATCAAGGAGCCTGGACTTTATTTAGAAGTCTTTGTGACCCGGCGGGACGTGGAGGCTCACCTCCCAGAAGGACACCCGGGGAGGGACCTGTTGCCAGGAGACTTGGTTACTTACACCCGACACTGGGGTTACAATGGGTGGTACGCCCTAAATGTTACCAGGTGCGACCCCTACTCCCCAGTGTGTGAGGAACCTGTGAGACCCTCGAAGCCTTCAGCCTCCCACATCCAGGCCTCTGCAAAAGTGCCCACCCCACGCCATAAATCTCCCCAGCCTCCCTCAGTGGTCTCCTCAGCAGACCCACCCATGGACATGATATCGATACGTGGCCCGTACCCGGCGCCTGTTAGGCCCCCTGGGGTTCGTACAGTCCGGGACATAGGGTTCCAGACCCGGAGGGAGATGAAAGAGGTGGCCACACAGACCCAGATAGCGGGTCACGATGTCACTGTACAGGCCACACGACGTCATCAGGTCCTGGTGGTCCTTGGTGCCTCGGATGTTTGGCAATCTCAAGAAGAGTACCAGGTGGTACCTGGAAGAGGCCAGCCAAAGAAGTCTAAATAACCCAGACAGGGTCCCTGTATGTAAATAGTTAAATTGTTTATGTACCCGGACGGGTGAATGTTCCTAAAAAAGTTTTTTAATTTAATAAAAAAAAAAAAACACAGTTTTCATTTCTTTTATTACTGTCTCATCCTGCGACGCCATCGATCTCCTGTAAAAAAATGAAAAAAAAAAAAAAAAGTATACCACCTGACCGACGCAGTCCATAGTAACGAGTGTCCCACGACGATCCAGCTCTGCTACCTCAGAATGACAGGCAGAGCCTGTCATCCCGGCGCAGCACAGCTGATTACCTGCTTCCCCGGCGGTGACGTCATCGGACTGACTGCTTTACGGCCGGGATTACCCTGCAGTCACTGCAGTTATCGCGAAAAACTGCATGTGACCGCCAGGGAGAAGATAATGGCGGCCATCAAGCAGTCCAGGACGTGACCGCCGGAGATCTTCTGCCAGGTAAGTGCCGCTGACTCCTGACAGACCCGACCGACGGACACTCACAGTGACAGTGACAAATCCGATTCCGGTATTCGATAAGACGAAAATATCGAAACAAATTATCGAAAGGCCGATAGAGCTAATATCGGCCGATAGCCGATATTTGCATTATCGTATCGCTCAACACTATTCTTGATTTCTTTTAGTGTTTCTTAAAGCCAGAAAGTTGCCATTTGAAATGACTTCAGTTTTGTGCCATGTCTGTGATCTGTTTTTCTTCAACAAAATAAAACAACTGAATGAACATCCTCCAAGGCCGGTGATTCCATATTTTTTGCCAGGGGTTGTATATCTATATCCTATAGCCAGGGTAAGGGTCCTATGATCTCATATCAGTAAATCCAAGGTGGTAAACAAAAAACCCCATTATAAAGCGTTTTATTAAAAAAAAGTTGAAGATGATTATATACAGTGGGTTCGGAAAGTATTCAGACCCCTTTACATTTTTCACTCTTTGTTTCATTGCAGCTATTTGGTAAATGCAAAAAAGTTTATTTTTTTTCTCATTAATGTACACTCTGCACCCCTTCTTGACTGATAAAAACCAGAGATGTAAAAATTTTTGCAAATTTATTAAAAAAGAAAAATTGAACTATCACATGGTCATTAATATTCAGACCCTTTGCTCAGACACTCATATTTAAGTCACATGCTGTCCATTTGTGATCTTGTGATCCTCCTTGAGATTGTTTTACTCTTTATTGGAGTCCAGCTGTGTTTAATTAAACTGATAGGACTTGATTTGTAAAGGCACACACCTGTCTATATAAGACCTCACAGCTCACAGTGCATGTCAGACCAAATGAGAATCATGAGGTCAAAGGAACTGTCCAAGGAGCTCAGAGACAGAATTATGTCAAGGCACACATCTGGCCAAGGTTGCAAAAGAATTTCTGCAGTTCTCAAGGTTCCTAAGAGCACAGTGGCCTCCATAATCCTTAAATGGAAGAAGTTTGGGACCACCAGAAGTCTTCCTAGACCTGGCCGTCCAGCCAATCTGAGCAATCGTGGGAGAAGAGCCTTGGTGAGAGTGGTAAAGAAGAACCCAAAGATCACTGTGGCTGAGCTCCACAGATGCAGTAGGGAGATGCGAGAACGTTCCACAAAATCAACTATCACTGCAGCCCTCCACCAGTTGGGCCTATATGGCAGAGTGGCCCGACGGAAGCCTCTCCTCAGTGCCAGACATATGAAAGCAGGCATAGAGTTTGGAAGGACTCCCAGACTATGAGAAAAAGATTCTTTGGTCTGATGAGACGAAGATAGAACTTTTTGGTGATAATTCTAAGCGGTATGTGTGGAGAAAACCAGGCACTGCTCATCACCTGCCCAATACAATCCCAACAGTGAAACATGGTGGTGGCAGCATCATGCTATGGGGATGTTTTTCAGCTGCAGGGACAGGACAACTGGTTGCAATTAAAGTAAACATGAATGCGTCCAAGTACAGAGATATCTTGGATGAAAACCTCTTCCAGAATGCTTTGGACCTCAGACTTGGCCGAAGGTTCACATTCCAATAAGACAATGACCCTATGCACAAAGCTAAAATAATGAAGGAATGGCTTCAGAACAACTCTGTGACTATTCTTGACTGGCCCAACCAAAGCCCTGACCAAAACCCAATTTAGCATCTCTAGAGAGACCTAAAAATGGCTGTCCACCAACGTTCACCATCCAACCTGACGGAACTGGAGTGAATCTGCAAGGAAGAATGGCAGAGGATCCCTAAATCCAGGTGTCAAAAACTTGTTGCATCATTCCCAAGAAGACTCATGGCTGTCCCAACTCAAAAAGGTTCTTCTACTCAATACTGAGCAAAGGGTCTGAAGGAGGATCACAAGGAATTGGACAGCATGTGACCTAAATATGAGTGTCTGAGCAAAGGGTCTGAATAGTTATGTCCATGTGATAATTCAGTTTTTCTTTTTTAATAAATTGCAAAACTTTCTACATTTCTGTTTTTTTCAGTAAAGATGCGGTGCAGAGTGTGCATTAATAAGAAAAAAATGAACTTTTTTGCCGTTACCAAATGGCTGCAATGAAACAAAGAGTAAAAAAAAGGCGTCTGAATGCTTTCCGAACCCACTGTATATAAATAGCCAGACTGATGAAAATAGAAACAGCAAATAGGTACATATAGAAAATAACATATGGGTCCAGACCCCTGAACATGTACTCAACCTAGACAACAAGTCCCCCAAAGGAGGAGAAGGGGAAAAAGAGAGGAACAGACGAGCCAGGGGGCGCACTTTCTTCTTTAGATTGGTAATATTCTACCTTCCCCTCTTTTTCTGGTTCCCTCCTTTCCATTTTCCTCTTTGGAGTCTTGTCCAGACAAGAGTATATATTTTAGGGTTACCTAGATACATTTAGGGAGCTATACCCATATGCCAACCTCTATACGCACCCACTAGCTGTTGCTATTTTCTTCTATTTAGCTCTTTGTCATATATATCACGGTGGCTCAATGGTTAGTACTGCAGCCTTGTAGAGTTGGGGTCATGGGATTCAAATCCCACCAAGGACAACATCTGCAAGGAGTTTGTATGTTCTCCCCGTGTTTGCGTGGGTTTTCCTCCCACATTCCAAAGACATACTGATAGGAATTCTAGATTGTGTGCCCCAATGGGAAAGTGATTATAATGTGTGAAAATTGCTGTGGCTTTAATGGAGCTATATAAATTAGAAAAATAATAATAATAATAATAATATATCAGAGCTGAGCAAGTAGCAGCCCACAGAAAGGGACAGACAGAGACCAGAATCTAAGGTGTGGGAGCTAATTCGGGGGTCATTAGTGTGGAAGCTAATGCATTGTCCGTTTGAAGGCTGCTGCAAGGTTCGTTTGAAGGCATACAATTTGAAGGCTGCTGTTGAGCAATTATACAGTATAGGGGCCTCTATACAGAGTGGGAGATACTGTGGGGGCTATTATACAGAGTGGGGACTAATGTGGGGGCCTGTAAAGAGTTTGGGGCTACTGTAAGGGCAAAAAGGAGACATTTTAAATTTAAGGGCACAGTGGTGGCATTACTATGTGAAGCACTATGAGGATCCCTGATTTTGTACCAGCAGGTGCAGTAATAGGGACACAAGAGCAGCGACTCAGCATTGGAGTATCATTAGTATAGGGAATTTGTGCAGGTTGGGGATAGGTGAGGACGGTGCAGGAAATGTGAGAAGTCATATATGTCTTTGCTGTAACCTCTGCAGCAGAGTCATGGCTAGAGAAGTTGTCATGTCAGTCTGGGCCAGATGGAAAAGACGGGAAAAGTGAATGACTCCATTAGAAAGAATGTCCACTGTAAGTCACCATCTATAACTGTACTTTAATCAGTTGTATGCTTTGTAGGACTGGTATTTACCACTATATGGTCACAATATGGCGGTAATATCAGTGTTGGTCTTTGTGGAGATTTTTTTTAGCTACAGCAGAATCATCTGCTGAGGTTCTCCAATAAACACGATTAGAGTGCACCACAATAGTTGTAATCAGAGTTTAGGGGCCCACTCAGATGTCTCGCCCACCCCTGAGCTGAACCCCTAGCTACGCCTCTGCCTCCACCCATTCTGTAGCTACTGTCAATAGATATGTGACTGTGCATGTGCAGATCTCTTCATTGAGCTTAATAGGAAATAGTTAAACAGACTTCCAGCTGCGACCAGGTCTTGGAAGTCACAATGTGTGGCACATCGTGACATCACTCACATGCAACACACAGTTATCTCTTAGGCCTGGTCATGGCAGGAAGTGAACAGGCTGGAGCTATGTTAGAAAAAGGAGGTGCCCTGAGAACCGGAATGCCTTCCGGTCTTCTTCTTTCTACAGTCATGTTCTTCCTCTTTCTGCCGTTGCATCCTCAACCATTTCACTCTAGGCAAGGGCTTGCAGACATTAGCAGGCCTCAGAGGTCACCATGCATCACACATCTGTGAGATCCCAGTGTGCAGCACCTAGAATAAAAAAGCTGGAAGATGTAGTGTGTAACTGTGAAAAAAAAGGACGACTGAGAATCGGATAGTTGTTACTGCTATGTTGCTGAATCTGCGAAATTAAAATTTACATAACTCAACCTTCTCAAAAATGCAGATTATTTGTATTTTTGAGTAAAATTTAATTTGGCTCTTAACAAATTAACTCATCTCTAATACAACCCCAAATACCAAAAAGTAGTGCAAAATACACCCCCAGCAAAATTGCCACAATGGAAGCACTAAATACCACTCCACAAGCTGCTAATAGCATAGTGAAGCTCTACGTACCCACCAAGCAGTGCCAAATGCTACATTGATGCATTAAAGAAGACCTTTCACCAAATTTTTCATGCTAACATAAATGCAATGTAATAGTGGCTTTAATTTTACCTCACCATTGTGGAGAAATTAGCAATCACAGAATTTGGTAAAGGATTTTGATAAGATCAAGACAGTGTTATTAGATAGTTTTCTGTTTTGTTTCGGTAGCTGAGGAGTGCAGGTAAAAAAGGCAATACACCAGAGCAGTTGGAATCTATGAGATTGCAGTACCCTGACTAACCACCACAACTAGAGGCAGCCGTGGAGCGTTCCTACGTTGGTCCTAGACGCCTCGTCACAGCCTGAGAAACTAACTACACCTAAAGATAGAAATAGGAAAGCTATCTGCCCCGGAGCAGAACCCCAAAGATAACAGAAAGCCCCCAAACATGTAATGGCGGTTAGACAAGAGGAAATACTGACACAGAAAGAAAATAGTATGAGCAAACGCTGGGGCCCAAACTATCTAAATAGAAAAGGATAGGAAGGGTACTTACTGCAATCCCAGAAAACCCTGAAAAGCACCAACTCTACTAATTTCAAAATCACCTGAGATCACACGACCTCTACCACCTAAATTAGTTCTCTGATGTAACAAAATCAAAACAGCAGCCACTGAAAAAACTGGAAAAAGCAAAAGAACAAAACTCAGTGGCTGAACTAAACTGAGAGGGCAGAAGCCCCCGGAGGGGACCCTGAAGGCCCCCAAAGAAGTGCAGGACAAAATGCAAAAATATAGAATAAACACAAAAGAAGCAAAAGTCTTATCTGTAAGCAGGAGATGCAGACACGACACAGCAGGCTACAAGGGAAACTGGAATGAAGGATTCAGACCAGAACAATTGTTCACCGGCAACCCTGATGGGAAAATGACTCCCTTATATAAGACCAGTCAGTAACACCTGATTCCCAGTCCCCACAATCTTCACTAGCACCGCTTGTAACCACCAGAGGGAGCCTCTGTTCAGAACTCATCTCAAACCCATTCACAACAGTACCCCCCCCCTTGAGGAGGGGTCACCGAACCCTCATTTGAGCAACCAGGTCGGTCAGGATGAGTTCTATGATACGCACGGATAAGTCTCCTAGCATGGATGTCCGAAGCAAACACCCAAGAATTGTCTTCCTGACATAACCTCTCCATTTAACCAAATACTGGAGTTTCCGTCTAGAAAAACGAGAATCCAATATTTTCTCAACCACATACTCCAGATTGCCCTCAACCAAAACAGGGTCAGGAGGCACAGCAGCAGGAACCACTGGCTCAACAAACCTCTTCAACAAGGACTTGTGGAACACGTTATGGATCTTAAATGTCCCTGGAAGAAGCAAACGAAAAGAAACAGGATTAATATTCTCCATGATCTTATAAGGTCCAATGAACCTAGGCTTAAATTTAGGAGATGCTACTCTCATAGGAATATTCTTTGAGGACAACCAGACCAAGTCCCCCACTTTAAACCGAGGACCATCAGTCCTATGCCGGTTAGCAAACCGCTGGGCCTTCTCCTGAGAGAGGGACAACCTCTCCACTACCTGGTCCCAAATCTGTTGCATACGCTCCACAACAGAGTCAACACCTGGACAGACAGAAGCCTCCGTCTGTCCTGAAGAAAATCGAGGGTGAAACCCAGAATTACAGAAAAACGGAGACATCAAAGTGGCAGAGCTAGCCCTATTATTAAGAGCAAACTCAGCCAAAGGCAAAAAAGAGACCCAGTCATTCTGATCAGCAGACACAAAGCATCTTAGATAAGTCTCCAATGTCTGGTTTGTTCTCTCAGTTTGACCATTGGTCTGAGGATGAAATGCCGAGGAGAAAGACAATTGAACACCCAGTTTAGAACAAAAAGTCCTCCAAAATCTGGAAACAAACTGGACTCCTCTGTCAGACACAATGTTCTCAGGAATGCCGTGTAAACGAACCACGTGCTGAAGGAACAACGGCACCAATTCAGAGGAGGAAGGCAACTTAGGTAATGGCACAAGATGTATCATTTTGGAAAACCTATTACAAATTACCCAGATGGTGGTCATTCTCTGAGAAACAGGAAGATCGGAAATGAAATCCATAGAGATATGGGTCCATGGTCTCTTGGGCACAGGCAATGGCATCAACAAACCACTAGAGCGAGAGCAAGGCTTGGAGCGAGAGCAAGTCCCGCAGGACTGCACAAATTCCCTGACATCACGAGACAAGGTAGGCCACCAAAAGGACCGACTAACCAAGTCTCTGGTACCAAAAATTCCGGGATGCCCAGCCAATGCGGAACAATGAATCTCAGACATCACACTCTTTTTCCATTGGTCCGGGACAAACAATTTTCCAACAGGGCAGCGCTCGGGCCTATCCTCCTGACACCCCTCCAGAGCAAGTCTCAAATGGGCGAGATGGCGGAAAGAACTACACCCTCTTTCAAAATAACAGAAGGATCAGATAACTCAGGAGAGTCCGCAAGGAAACTCCTCGAGAGGGCATCCGCCTTAACATTCTTAGTGCCAGGAAGAAAGGAATCCACAAAATTAAAACGTGTGAAAAACAAGGCCCACCTGGCCTGTCTAGGATTGAGTCGCTTGGCAGATTCCAGATAGACCAGATTCTTATGGTCCGTAAGGACCACCACCTGATGTTTGGCTCCCTCCAGCCAATGTCTCCACTCTTCAAAAGCCCACTTCATGGCCAATAACTCCCGATTACCCAAGGGTTACTTTTAGAGGTCTCTGGATCTTTTTGGGACAAAACGGCACCTGCCCCAATATCAGAGGCATCAACCTCCACCTGAAATGGCAGAGAAACATCAGGCTGCCGTAGAACAGGAGCAGAAGTGAATCTCTGCTTAAGTTCCTGAAATGCAGAAACTGCCTCAGGAGGCCAATTCACCACATCAGAACCCTTTCTGGTCAAATCAGTTAATGGTTTAACAATAACCGAGAAATTACCAATAAATTTACGATAAAAATTGGCAAAACCCAAAAATCTCTGAAGAGCCTTTAATGAAGTAGGTTGGACCCAATCACAGATGGCCTGAACCTTGACCGGGTCCATTTCAATAACAGATGGGGACAAAATGAATCCCAGAAATGAGATCCTCTGTACGTCAAAAAGACACTTTGATCCCTTCACATACAGAGCATTCTCTCTCAAAATCTGGAATACAGTTCGAACATGTTTCACATGAGAGTCCCAGTCATTAGAAAAAATCAAGATATCATCCAAATAAACAATCAGAAATTTGTCCACAAAATCCCTGAAAATGTCATTCATGAAGGACTGGAAGACGGAAGGAGCATTAGTGAGCCCAAAGGGCATCACTAGGTACTCAAAATGCCCTTCAGGGGTATTGAATGCCGTCTTCCATTCTTCCCCGTGCTTAATGCGAATAAGGTTATACGCCCCCCTGAGGTCAAGCTTGGTAAACCAAGTAGCGTTTTTCACCCTGGAAAACAGGTCAGAAATCAAGGGTAACGGGTATTGATATTTCACAGTAATATTGTTCAAGAGACGATAATCAATACACGGCCTTAATGAACCATCTTTTTTGGCCACAAAGAAAAAACCGGCACCTAAGGGTGAAGAGGATGGTCTGATATGACCTTTCTCCAATGATTCCTTGATATAAGACCGCATAGCGTCATGTTCAGGTACAGACAAGTTAAAAAGGCGACCTTTAGGGAATTTACTACCCGGCACTAATTCAATAGCGCAGTCATAGCTCCTATGGGGAGGCAAGGATGCAGATTTACTTTCGCTAAACACATCAGAAAAATCAAACAAAAAGTCAGGAACATCCTGAGCCTGGGGGAGGCAGAAAAAACAGGAGTGTTGGTATTAACACATTGGCAGCCCCAACTGGTTACAGACACAGATTTCCAATCCAAAACAGGATTATGAGACTGTAACCAAGGGAAACCCAGCACGATAATGTCATGCAGATTATATAGAACCAAAAATTTGCAGCACTCCTGGTGATCAGGTTCAACCCTCATTATCACCTGAGTAGGAAACTGGGGTTTATTCTCAGCCAAAGGGGTAGAATCGATCCCCAGTAGGGGAATAGACCTCTGCAGGGGTATCAAGGGAAACCCACAACGTTTAGCAAAATCATAATCCATCAGGTTAATAGCTGCTCCAGAATCAACGAAAGCCTGAGCAGAAAATGAGGACAGAGAGCATATCAGAGTGACAGTTAATAAAAACTTAGTCTGAACACTACCCAAGACAACTGAGCGTGCAAAACGTCTTCCCCGCTTAGGGCAGACTGAAATAGCATGAGAGGCATCACCACAGTAGAAACATAATCCATTGCGCTTTCGAAACTCATGACGCTGTGCCCCAGACACCACTCTATCACACTGCATGGATTCAGAAGCTGGTTCACAAGGCAACACCATTCCACGCATACTTCTCCGCTCACGCAAACGTCTGTCAATTTGAATCGCTAATGACATGGAATCATTGAGACCAGAGGGGACAGGGAATCCCACCATAACATCCTTTACATTATCTGACAGACCCTTCCGGAAAAGGGCCGCCAAAGCGTCGTCATTCCATTTGGTCAGGACTGCCCACCTACGGAATCTCTGACAGTATAACTCAGCGTCATCAAGCCCCTGTTTTAATGCCAACAAGGTTTTTTCAGCTTGATCAGTGACATTAGGCTCATCGTACAATAACCCCAAAGCCTGAAAAAACGCATCAACATCACTCAAAACAGGATCCCCAGGTATCAGGGAAAAAGCCCAATCCTGAGGATCGCCGCGCAGGAGAGAGATGATAATTTGAACCTGCTGCGCTGCGTTTCCTGAGGACTTAGATTTTAAGGCAAAAAACAATTTACAATTATTTTTGAAATTCTGAAACTTAGCTCGATCCCCTAAAAACAAATCTGGCATGGGGATCCTAGGTTCCACAACAGGCAACCTAGCAAGATATGCAGCAATACTCTGAACCTCAGTGGCAAGCTGATCCACACGGCCAGACAACTGTGCAAACTCCATTGGGAGAAAAGATCCTCCCCAGCACCCAGAGATACAGAGGAAAAAAAAAAAAATGCAACAAACAGAAAAATATCTCTGACAACTCTGACAACCTTTTTTCTTTCACAATATTTTTTTTCCCTTCTGTGAGTACCATACAATTTTAAATTTTTTAGGCCGATGATACTGTTTTGTTTCGGTAGCTGAGGAGTGCAGGTAAAAAAGGCAATACACCAGAGCAGTTGGAATCTATGAGATTGCAGTACCCTGACTAACCACCACAACTAGAGGCAGCCGTGGAGCGTTCCTACGTTGGTCCTAGACGCCTCGTCACAGCCTGAGAAACTAACTACACCTAAAGATAGAAATAGGAAAGCTATCTGCCCGGAGCAGAACCCCAAAGATAACAGAAAGCCCCCAAACATGTAATGGCGGTTAGACAAGAGGAAATACTGACACAGAAAGAAAATAGTATGAGCAAACGCTGGGGCCCAAACTATCTAAATAGAAAAGGATAGGAAGGGTACTTACTGCAATCCCAGAAAACCCTGAAAAGCACCAACTCTACTAATTTCAAAATCACCTGAGATCACACGACCTCTACCACCTAAATTAGTTCTCTGTGTAACAAAATCAAAACAGCAGCCACTGAAAAAACTGGAAAAAGCAAAAGAACAAAACTCAGTGGCTGAACTAAACTGAGAGGGCAGAAGCCCCCGGAGGGGACCCTGAAGGCCCCCAAAGAAGTGCAGGACAAAATGCAAAAATATAGAATAAACACAAAAGAAGCAAAAGTCTTATCTGTAAGCAGGAGATGCAGACACGACACAGCAGGCTACAAGGGAAACTGGAATGAAGGATTCAGACCAGAACAATTGTTCACCGGCAACCCTGATGGGAAAATGACTCCCTTATATAAGACCAGTCAGTAACACCTGATTCCCAGTCCCCACAATCTTCACTAGCACCGCTTGTAACCACCAGAGGGAGCCTCTGTTCAGAACTCATCTCAAACCCATTCACAACAGTTTTCCCTGGGTGCATGTACTTCCCCCTGTATGAGTTGCACAATCATAAGCAAACAGTAGCACAGAAGAAAAAGAACACACCACTAATATAACTTTAGATTCTCTGTGTGAGATGTAAAGATACAACTCTAGTCAACTGGTCTAACCTCCTACATGATTATAAATTGATGGAAGATTAAAGCACAACTTACCATAACCCTTCCGATAAGATCTCAGTGGGGAAGAAACAGCACGTCTGAGTTTAGTCATGTCAAATTATAAACCCTTATTTCAGCTCTCCTCCTCATATAGTGTTAGGGTTGGCGGAGTGCAGCAAATGAAATATATGTAATAATTATAAGGTGCATTAGTAAAACGGGGTCCACCGTGCAGAGATGGAACTGCTGCTAAGCAACGGCAGATGAACGCCGACAATATGCGGGTTAGATGTCACCAGGTATGAACAGCGGTGAACTCTGTTGCTTCACTGAGCCGCATCAACAAAATAATAGAACGCTGTTCCCTGTTACATGTCACAAGACAGCTGATATGACGCGAGAGGTAGCAAAATACAGCTAAGGCGCACTAGGATTTGGCGCAAAACAAGATCAACAGGTCAGCTGACCTCAGAGCGGTACCAAAAGATATGTACCAGAGCATGTGGACTGACTGTGCCCTGTAAACAGCCCGCGCCAAGCAGCACAGGCGGCCGAGGCAGGCGCAAAGCCAAGCCGAGTAAAAACCTGCCCGACTAGGGAAGACCAGGCGATCATACATGCCGACAGTGCGGCAGGTTCTCGGCCCAAACACACGTGCATACACAGAGTGGTAGTGTATCCACTCGCTCACACACACCACATGTTTTATACTAGCGCATGGCCATGCGATTCCTTTTAGAATCACAGCCGTCCAGGACCTTGCTGATGGCCCAATCCACACTGCTTGAGGACCTGAGCATGTGACTTCCGACCACCAATGAACAGTCGTCTCACGGGCATGCTCAGATGGAGAAAAGCAGGACTTAGTCCCAGGAGCATCTGCTTTCCGCTGACTAATACTGGTTGCTGTAGCTGAACCTGGGCGGCAGCAGCAACCAAATACATAGCATTAGTCTGAGCAAGATGCTGGGACAGACGTCTCCGCTGAGCAGGATCCTCTGTAGCTGAAGAAAAATGGGAGACCGCAGAGGACATGGTTTGAGATTCCCCCTGTGCAGTGGCGGGAACTCGACACCTAGCATTACCCCCCCCTCCTAGGATCCCCTCTCCTTGGACCTCGCTATGCTCAAAAGCTGCAATGAGCTGAGGAGCATGATGCATTCAATAGGTTTCCAGGTCCTGTTATCTGGGCCATGACTCTTCCTATCCACCAGATAGTACTTTTTGCCACATACCACCTTCCACCCCACAAAAGCATTCACCTCATAATCGTCCATGGATGAACCTGATGTCCCGGCAGATGACTCGGAAAATCGGGACATGTGAACAGATTTTAGGAGGGACACATGAAAGGTGTCGGTGATACCTAGGCATGGAGGAAGGGCCAAACGATAAACCACAGGGTTGAACTGTTCCAAGATCTTGAAGGGGCCTATGTAGCGAGGCGCAAATTTAGTGGACTCAACTCGCAGCCTGATGTTATGGGTGGAGAGCCACACTAAGTCGCCAGGAGCAAAGGTCGGAGCGGGGCACCGGTGTGCATCAGCAGAGACCCTCATTCTCTCGAAGGCCCAGATGGCATCCTGATTGCGGTCCCAAATGTCACATGCCTCTTCTGCCCAGTCTGCCACCCTAGAGTCGGTGGATAACATGGGCAGGGGCACAGGGACACGCGGATGCTGGCCGTAGTTAAGGAGGAATGGGGTCTGTCCAGTAGAATCGGCTACTGTGTTGTTCAGCGCAAATTCCGCCCATGGTAGTAAGTATGCCATTGCCCAGTCATCCTGCCTGGCCGAAACAAAATGTCGCAGGTATGTGACCAGGGTCTGGCTGGCCCTCTCTACCAACCCGTTCGTCTCGGTATGGTAAGCTGAAGAGAGATTCAGCTCAATGCTGATTAGGCGACAAAGCTCTCTCCAGAACCGAGACGCGAACTGGGAACCCCGGTCACTGACAATTTTGTCAGGCATATAATGTAGGCGAAAAACGTGCTTAATGAGCAAGGCCACCAAGGCCCGTGCAGAAGGTACCCGCGGAAGAGGCACCAAGTGCACCATTTTGGAAAAATGGTCGGTCGCTACCCAGATAACGGTGCAGCTACGAGACTTGGGTAAACCCACCACAAAGTCCATCCCGACCATTTCCCAGGGCCTGTCAGCCATTGGCGGGGTAAAGTAGCCCAGCAGGCCTTACAACCTGATTCGCATTCGTGAGGGGGACAAATGGAATACGGCATTTAACAACAGGGACGGGCACTATGAATACCTGGTGATGCCCTTCGGGCTCTGTAATGCCCTGCTGTCTTCCAAGACTTTATGAACTATATCTTCCGGGATATGCTCTCCACCTCGGTCGTAGTCTATCTTGGACGATATTCTCATCTACTCTCCAGATATAGACTCCCACCGCAGAGATGTTTACAAAGTCTTCGACCTCCTACGGACAAACTCCTTCTATGCCAAGTTGGAGAACTGTGTGTTTGAGCAGGAGTCCTTTCATTTCCTGGGCTATATCATCTCAGCCCAGGGATTGGCCATGGATCCTGCCAAGCTACAGGCAGTGATGGATTGGCAGGAGCCTCATTCCCTCAAAGCAGTGCAGCACTTTATGGGGTTCATTAACTATTATCGTCAATTCATTCCCCACTTCTCAACTTTGGTAGCTCCCTTGGTTGCCCTCACCAAGAAGTGAGCAAATCCTAAATTGTGGTCAGAGGAGGTCTCCAAAGCCTTAAGGTCTGTCAAGTCACACTTCGCCAGCGCTCCCATTTTACATCGCCCTGATGTTAATAAACCATTTATTATGGAGGTGGATGCTTCTTCCGTCAGTGCTGTAGCAGTCCTCTTCCAGAAGGATGCTGAAGGTCGGAAGCATCCTTGCTTCTTCTTTTCCAGGACCTTCTAACCGGCGGAGAAGAATTATTCCATCGGGGACAGGGAGTTGCTAGCCATAAAGCTGGCCTTTTCGGAATGGAGACACCTCCTGGAGGGGCTCGTTTTCCCTTCCAAGTTTACACTGACCACAAAAATTTTGTGTACTTACAAACCGCACAACGGCTAAATTCTCGCCAGGCTTTCTCCCTCGCTCCCTGCAACCTATCTAAGAGTTCAGATATCAGTGGCAGAGGGTACATATTCTTAATGGTTATGGGGTTAAGGCCCCTGTAGTCTATGTATGGATGTAGTTCTCCGCTCTTCTTCTGCACGAAGAAGAACCCAGCCCCCGCAGGTGACACTGACTTCCTAATGAATCCTCTTGCCATATTCTCCTGTATGTACTGGGTCATCGCCTCCGTCTCCGGGAGAGATAGTGGATAGACTCAACCCCGGAGAGGCTCTGCACCAGGCAAGAGGTCAATAGGACAGTCATAGGGGCGGTGAGGCGGAAGAATCTCTGCAGCCTTCTTGGAGGACACATCCACATAGGGCCAATAGTGCTTGGGGAGAGAGGAAAGATCTGTGGGTACCTCTGTAGTAGCAACCTGAACGCACTCCCTCCAACATCTGCCCTCACAAGATTCACTCCATCCCAAAATTCTTACTGTGGACCACTCTATATGAGGAGAGTGGTAATGTAGCCAGGGTATTCCTAACAGGACTTCATCAATTCCCTCGGGAATGACAAGCAGAGAGATAATCTCCAGATAGTATGGCGACATAGAGAGGATAAATGGGATGGTTTGATGTGTTATCTGTGAGGGCAGTGTCGACCCATTAACCACTCATACGGTCACTGGCTTGGCAAGCATCACTAGGGGGATTGCGTGCCGTTGGGCGAAGGCAGATGACATGAAGTTGCCCTCCGTCCCGGTATCCACACAAATCTCGACCGTATGAGTGGATAAGCCAATGGTTATTGTCCCCTTGAAGGACAGTTTGGAGGAAAATGCCGCTGTGTTTAGTGAACCTCCTCCTAAGGTCAGTAGATGCTGTCGTTTTCCCGACTGTTGGGGACATTTCATGGCATAATGTACCGACTCCTGGCAGACAAGACAGACCATGGGTACTCGAGCGATCCGGGACTAGGGTTGAGCATTCCGATACTGCAAATATCGGGTATCGGCCGATATTGGCTGTATCGGAATTCCGATTCCGAGTACCGATATTTTCGTCATATCGGGTACCGGAATCGGGATGTCACTGTCACTGTCAGTGTCCGTCTGTCGGGTCTGTCAGGAGTCAGCGGCACTTACCTGGCAGAAGATCTCCGGCGGTCACGGGCTGGACTGCTTCATGGCCGCCATCCTCTTCTCCCCGGCGGTCACATGCAGTTTCTCGCGATAACTGCAGTGACTGCTGGGTAATCCCGGCCGCAAAGCAGTCAGTCCGATGACGTCACCGCCGGGGAAGCAGGTAATCAGCTGTGCTGCGTTGCAATGACAGGCTCTGCCTGTCATTGCGATGTAGCAGAGCTGGATCGTCGTGGGACTGTCGTTATGGACTGCGTTGGACAGGTGGTATACTGTTGGTTTGTTTTTTTTATTTTTTTACAGGAGATCGATGGCGTCGCAGGAATGAGAGAGTAATAAAAAAAATGAAAACTGTGTTGTCTCTTTTATTTCATTAAAAGACTTTTTTCTTGCTGTGTCTTTTTTTTACACATTTAAAAACTTTGGGATTAATAATGGATCGGTGTCTTATTGACGCCTCTCCATTATTAACCGGGCTTATTGTCACCGTGCAATCAACGGTGACATTAACCCCTTATTACCCCACTTGCCACCGCTACAGGGCAGTGGGAAGAGCCGGGTAAAGTGCCACAATTGGCACATCTTTTGATGCGCCAAATGTGGGGCTGCTGTAGCCTGGTATTATCAGGCTGTTGAGGGCCAAAATCCATGGGCCTTGACAGTCTTTTAATACCAGGCCGCAGCAGTCTGCATTTTACTTGGCTGGTTAACAAAAATAGGGGGACCCCTACGCCGTTTTTTTTTCGAGGGGATCCCCTTTTTTTGTTAACCAGCCAAGCTAAGCAGACTGCTGTGGCCTGGTATTATCAGGCTTGCAAGGTCCATGGATATTGGATCCTTACCAGCCTGAAAAACCAGGCCTCAGCGGTCTGCTTCATCTGGCTGGTTAACAAAAATAGGGGGGACCCCACGCCAATTTTTTTCGAGGGGATCCCCTATTTTTGTTAATCAGCCAAGATATGCAGACTGCTGTGGCCTGGTATTATCAGGCTGGCAAGGTCCATGGATCTTGGCTCCTTAACAGCCTGAAAATCCAGGCCTCAGCGGTCTGCTTCATCTGGCTGGTTAACAAAAATAGGGGGACCCCACGCCATTTTTTTTTCGAAGGGAACCCCTATTTTTGTTAATCAGTTCCCTCTGACGTCACTGATGGTGTCCCTGGCTGACCTGAAGTGAAAGTGGAAAGCAATCAATTAAGCTTTCCACTTCCTCTCCTGTCAGCCAGGAGAGGAGCTCATTCATTTGGGGGTTTACTGTGAGGCTGCAGCATTAGCTGCGGTCCCTGCAGTAAACATTAACCCTTTCTGAAGGATTACACCGTGGGACCTGACTGTGCATCGGATTGCTAAGAATAATTTTGCTTTATTATTTTATTTTTATTACAGGAAATGGTTTTAGCAGGTAAATAAAATATGGTCAAAAACTGTGTGATTATTTCATTAAACTTCTTTTTTATTAAAGTGTGTGTGTTTGATTTTTCTTTCATACAATAGGATTAATAATTGATAGTTGTCTAATTGACAGCTCTCAATTATTAACCTGGCTTAAAGTGACCTTTCAATTGCAAGGTCATTTTAACCCCTTATTAACCCATTCGCCACCGCTACAGGGCAATGGGAATAGACGGGCAAAGTGCCAGAAAGGGCAAATCTAATTAGAGATTTGCCCTTTCTGGGGTGTCTGGGGGAAGATGTTAAGTAGCCGGGGGGGCCAAAAAAAATGGTCCCTCTCTGGGCTATTATTATCTGCCCCCACTCACTGGCTTTGTCTGTCTGGTTGCGAAAATAGGGCGGGAGCCCACGCATTTTTTTTCAGCAATTTTACACCTCATATATATATATACGTCATTGAATTTGTGACACATATATATATATATTTATATTTATAGTTCATACACTTCTACATAGTATAATAGCCGCTAATTCAATTGCCGGCTTTTGTGAAAATGCAGAACCCGACATGAAATGACACTTGGTGTACATAGGGTTAACCATGTCTTTTCATGTAGTTTGATATCTGATTTGCACAAACAATTACATGAGTGTAAGTGTGCAAAATTTCACACCTGTAGGGGTTAATTAAAGGTGTAAATTCGTAGCAAAAAAGTCCGTTTTTTTTACAACGAATTTACACCTTTAATTAACCCCTACAGGTGTGAAATTTTGCACACATAGACTGATGTAATTGTTTGTGCAAATCAGATAGCAAACAACATGAAAAGACATGGTTAACCCTATGTACACCAAGCAATGGCGGAACAAGGCAGCGGTTGAACGCTGACAACATGCGGGTTAGATGTCACCCAGTATGCACAGCAGTGAACTCTGTTGCTTCATAGAGCCGCATCAACAAAATAATAGAACGCTGTTCCCTATTACATGTCACAGGACACAGCTGATATGGCGTGAGTGGTAGCAAAATACAGCTAACTAAGGAGCACCAGGATTTGGCACAAAACAAGAGCAACAGCTCAAATGACATTAAGGTTTGCACCATAACTTACCAAAAATGATTACTCTAGAGCATAGGAACTGCATTGCTGCATAGAAAAAAATTGAAAAAAGCGCTATATGATGTACAGTTAGGTCCATAAATATTTGGACAGAGACAACATTTATCTAATTTTGGTTCTAGACATTACCACAATGAATTTGAAACAAAACAAATCAGATGCAGTTGAAGTTCAGACTTTCAGCTTTCATTTGAGGGTATCCACATTAAAATTGGATGAAGGGTTTAGGAGTTTCAGCTCCTTAACATGTGCCACCCTGTTTTTAAAGGGACCAAAAGTAATTGGACAAATGACTCCAAGGCTATTTCATGGACAGGTGTGGGCAATCCCTTTGTTATGTCATTCTCAATTAAGCAGATGAAAGGGCCGGAGTTGATTTCAGGTGTGGTGTTTGCATTTGGAAGGTTTTGCTGTGAAGGAAACATGTGGTCACAGGAGCTCTCCATGCAGGTGAAACAAGCCATCCTTAAGCTGCAAGAACAGAAAAAAACCCATCCAAGAAATTGCTACAACATTAGAAGTGGCAAAATCTACAATTTGGTACATCCTGAGAAAGAAAGAAAGCACTGGTGAACTCATCAATCCAAAAAGACCTGGGAGCCCACGGAAGACAACAGTGGTGGATGATCGCCGCATACTTTCTTTGGTGAAGAAGAACCCGTTCACAACATCAACTGAAGTCCAGAACACTCTCAGTGAAGTAGGTGTATCTGTCTCTAAGTCAATAGTAAAGAGAAGACTCCATGAAAGTAAATACAAAGGGTTCACATCTAGATGCAAACCATTCATCAATTCCAAAAATAGACAGGCCAGAGTTAAATTTGCTGAAAAACACCTCCAGAAGCCAGCTCAGTTCTGGAAAAGTATTCTATGGACAGATGAGACAAAGATCAACCTGTACCAGAATGATGGGAAGCCAAAGTTTGGAGAAGAAAGGGAACGGCACATGATCCAAGGCACACCACATCCTCTGTAAAACATGGTGGAGGCAACGTGATGGCATGGCCATGCATGGCTTTCAATGGCACTGGGTCACTTGTGTTTATTGATGACATAACAGCAGACAAGAGTAGCCGGATGAATTCTGAAGTGTACCGGGATATACTTTCAGCCCAGATTCAGCCAAATGCTGCAAACTTGATTGGACGGCGCTTCATAGTACAGATGGATAATGACCCCAAGCATACAGCCAAAGCTACACAGGAGTTCATGAGTGCAAAAAAGTGGAAGATTCTTCAATGGCCAAGTCAATCACCAGATCTTAACCCAATTGAGCATGCATTTCATTTGCTCAAATCCAGACTTAAGAGGGAAAGACCCACAAACAAGCAAGACCTGAAGGCTGCGGCTGTAAAGGCCTGGCAAAGCATTAAGAAGGAGGAAACCCAGCGTTTGGTGATGTCCATGGGTTCCAGACTTAAGGCAGTGATTGCCTCCAAAGGATTCGCCACAAAATTTTGAAAATAAAAATATTTTGTTTGGGTTATGTTTATTTGTCCAATTACTTTTGACCTCCTAAAATGTGGAGTGTTTGTAAAGAAATGTGTACAATTCCTACATTTTCTAACACATATTTTTGTTCAACCCTTCAAATTAAACGTTACAATCTGCACTTGAATTCTGTTGTAGAGGTTTCATTTCAAATCCAATGTGGTGGCATGCAGAGCCCAACTCGCGAAAATTGTGTCACTGTCCAAATATTTCTGGCCCTGACTGTATATATGAAATATGTATCTGCAAAAATTGCTATGAAAAAATGAAGGCTCTTAGCGCATAGATTGGCCAATATATGTATGCCCAATTACCACGTCACGGTGTCCTTCGTCAATTGGGTCACTATCCTGTTATGTCACCTCTCTTGGGCTGCAATTCTATGCAGCAATGCAGTTCCTATGCTCTAGAGTAATCATTCTTGGTAAGGTATGGTGCAAACCTTAATGTTTTTGATTTGTATACTTTCTTTGGTTGGCGCATGTTCACACTAGCTTACATGTACTGGTCCTTTTTTTGTCTATTTGTATTAAGCTTTTTGGACATGTGCACTCACTCCCAAAAGCCACAGGTGATTTTAATCAAATTAACTGATCTATTCCTGCCCCATAAATTGTAGGCTTTTTGCCCAAGAGAGGTGACATAACAGGATAGTGACCCAATTGACGAAGGACACCGTGACGTGGTAATTGGGCACACATATATTGTCCAATCTATGCGCTAAGAGCCTTCATTTTTTCATAGCAATTTTTGCAGATACATATTTCATATATACATCATATAGTGCTTTTTTCAATTTTTTTCTATGCAGCAATGAAGTTCCTATGCTCTAGAGTAATCATTCTTGGTAAGTTATGGTGCAAACCTTAATGTTTTTGATTTGTATACTTTCTTTGGTTGGCACCTGTTCACACTAGCTTAGATGTGCTGGTCCTTTTTTTGTCTATTTACACCTAGTATAGGCAGTGATAATCTTCTGCTAATATAAACACTCATTGTATTGAAACAACAGTACACAACCTAATTGCTGAAATCAGTGTCTCAGCCTCTACCATATGGTTTTCTCAGATTAAATAGCAAAAATCTGCTAACAGATTTACTATAAGTTATAAAAAAAATCTGACTTACTCACGCTATATTCTTTAAAATTCACTTAGCAAAGGACATTCAAGAAAATTAAATTTGTTTTGTTTCTGGTAGAGAATGGCAAATTAATTTGCGGCAAGTCAAATTTGTTCTGAAATTTGGGAAATTTGCTTGATCTGGCAAATAAAAACACTTTTCAGTTCACTTAGTGTGAATTGCTAACAATGCCCACATCGTCTTCCCAATAATACTTCATAGCTATTACATCACATGGTATTATACAGCCAACCAGATGCAATTATTGTATCCTGTATAAAATCTGAGGCAAGGTATGCAGCAGCCATTGTGGGGTGAATCTAGATAGTGAGAGATTGTCACTACTCACACCTTAGCGAAAGAGACAGGAAGAGAAAGTAATAAAATACTGGATAAATGACAGAGTGTAAAGTGGCATGGGGCGGTACTCATGGGCAAGGTACTAGTCTTTAATACCTCAACATGCTACATAAAGATTGGGGTCCTGGAAAGGTGAGTAGATTAGTCTATGGGCTGCTATGCCCTTACAAGCCGCATGATGCCAGTGACTTTGGCTGGCCATGACCAGATGTTGAGAGGTTCAATTAGGGAGACTCATAGTGATCAATTAACAGTTTTCTACTGAACAGTAACTTGGTGGGAATTATGTACAATAGATAGCAGGTGCATAACTTCATGAACATTTCCTTAACAAAATGGAGCATCTTCACACATTGCCTCTCTACCTCTTGCAGGCTTACTTGCTTCAAAATTGCACAAAATCCTCCTTTCTGTCCCAAGACCTATCACTCTGTCTTTCTATTGCATTTCCTCATCTCTACTCCAGATCTTGCTATCCACTGCCTCGGTCTCCACTCATGTTAGGGACACCCACGTCTTGCGGCTCTGCTGACTAGTCAGTCCTTAGGTCTGGTTTTACTGTAGGCTGAGCACTATCTGATGTCCTTCTTGACAGGAAATTGTCCCTGTCCCTTCACTTTAGCCACTCCCACTCTGGTCTAGTCCCAGCTATTAACTGTAATTCTCCCTACTGTCCAGCAGAGTGCACTGTAAGGTAACACTGTCATCAATAATGCACATCACAATACAGGTTTTGTATTTAAATGGGATGGGGCAGAGGAAACAGAGGACATCACATAAATCACTTAACTCTATTGGTGACTATGTAAGCCACTATGGTTTTGGTGTTGGCAGTGGCATGCAAAGTTAAAGGTACACTCTAAGTTAGGGAAAATGTAGAGGTGGAATTAGTATGGATGACGGGGAGAGGGGCAAGGTCAAGACACTGACATTTCCCACACTAATTCAACTGTCAATCGAAACAGGGATGATGATGATGAGTTTGTGGCAGTCTGGACCTGGGAAACAGATCAGGTTGCACAGGAGGAGATGCCATTAGAGGTAGAGGGTGGTAACATCGGCAATAAAAAGCAGAGCCAACTTCTGGCCAAATGATCTTTTAGGAGCAAATTTTCTTCAGTTGTTAGTTTGGGATTAAGTATTGTACAACTGCTCTTGATGGTGGAGTGCTGAAAAGTTCTGGTAGTTGTTGAAGTGGTGGCAAATCCAATATGTGGGCATATTGGATATGTTAGAATTTGTTTCCATGTTGCAGGCATACAAATATTTTGCTCTGCTAACAGTAAGTAAGAAAACTGATAACAATAGTTACAAAATGTTTCCAAAATATTGTGTCTTTCAAAAATGTTTAAGTGAAAAGTCAAGAAAAATGACACTTATCCTTTGTACTTCACTAAAAATCTTATTCTGGTACTATTCCATGATAATTCTCTAAAGCAAGAACATCTGTCTTTATGACAAGCAGATTCCTACACATAAGGACATTGAAATGTAAAAAATTATGTAAGTAATTGTGTTTAGTGTGGCACAGATTCATCGGGTTATGTTCAATGGTTTATGTAAACAAAATATTTGATGACGATGATTAATCATTAGTGTTGAGCGATACGATACTGCAAATATCGGGTATCGGCCGATATTAGCTGTATCGGGCTTTCGATTCCGAGTACCGATATTTTCGTCATATCGGATACCGGAATCGGATTTGTCACTGTCACTGTGAGTGTCCGTCGGTCGGGTCTGTCAGGAGTCAGCAGCACTTACCTGGCAGAAGATCTCCGGCGGTCACGTCCTGGACTGCTTGATGGCCGCCATTATCTTCTCCCCGGCGGTCACATGCAGTTTTTCGCGATAACTGCAGTGACTGCTGGGTAATCCCGGCCGTAAAGCAGTCAGTCCGATGACGTCACCGCCGGGGAAGCAGGTAATCAGCTGTGCTGCGCCGGGATGACAGCCTCTGCCTGCCTGCCTCTGATGTCATTCTGATGTAGCAGAGCTGGATCGTCGTGGGACACTCGTTACTATGGACTGCGTCGGACAGGTGGTATACTGCTGTTTTTTTTTTTTCATTTTTTTACAGGAGATCGATGGCGTCGCAGGATGAGACTGTAATAAAAGTAATGAAAACTGTGTTGTTTTTTTTATTAAATTAAAAAACTTTTTTATGAACATTCACCCGTCCGGGTACATCAACAATTTAACTATTTACATACAGGGACCCTGTCCGGGTTATTTATAATTCTTTGGCAGGGGTGTTCCAGGTACCACCTGGTACTCTTCTGATGCTTGCCAAACATCCGAGACACCAAGGACCACCAGGACCTGATGACGTCGTGTGGCCTGTACAGTCAAGTCGTGACCCGCTATCTGTGTCTGTGTGGCCACCTCTTTCATCTCCTTCCGGGTCTGGAGCCCTATGTCCCGGACTGAACGAACCCCAGGGGGCCTAACAGGCGCCGGGTACGGGCCAGCTATCATTATCATGTCCATAGCTGGGGCTGCTGAGGAGACCACTGAGGGAGGCTGGGGAGATTTACGGCGTGGGGTGGGCACTTGTGCAGAGGCCTGGATGTGGGAGGCTGAAGGCTCCGAGGGTCTCACAGGTTCCTGACACTCTGGGGACCAGGGGTCGCACCTGGTGACATTTAGGGCATACCATCCATTGTAACCCCAGTGTCGGGTGTAAGTTACCAAGTCTCCTGGCAACAGGTCCCTCCCCGGGTGTCCTTCTGGGAGGTGAGTCTCCACGTCCCGCCGGGTCACAAACACTTCTAAATAAAGTCCAGGCTCCTGGATGAAGCCCCAACCAGCTTTCAATTTAAAGCTCCGTACTGCACCCTTACGCCGCGGCTCCATCAGGGTTCCTTTATCTTTTCTCATCTGGTCCTTATCTGCCCGGTCCTTCTCGATGTGACGTTGGCGAAGCTTCTGGGATTCGAGCTGCTCCCTTTGTCGCTCGGCTTCTCTCTCCCGACGTCTCCACTCTTCCTCCTGACGCCGGTTGTAATTCTCCTCCACCAGCATCTCCATGTCTCCACCATCAAACTGCAGCTTACGATGTCCGGTTTGCGGCAGCTCTCCTGGCGCCCGACAGTCCTGGCGGCGCTCACCTGCGGAGGAAGCAGCCGGCTCTGGAACAGATGACAGTCGGGGCTCCGGTACAGACAGGTAGACCTCTGGTTCCTGCGCGGCCTCCTCCATGAGGACGGGTGTCGCTTCTTCTGTCTCAGCGACGGGGGCAGACAGCGGGATCTGGGGTGCTGCCGGTGCAGCGGTTTTTGCAGGAACGGGTGCCTCCACTGCGACAACGTCAACTGGATCACATTGCAAGGGCTGGGATGCCCGCACGGACTCCTCTACTAGAACGGGTGCCTCACCATCCGGTACAGACACTTCAGGTAAGAGGGATTGGCGCCGCTCCAAGTTTAGTTTTAGGGCACGCCAGCTGGCTTCCATCCTGGCGACCTCCTCCCGGTGCCGGGCCAGGCCTCTTAGGGTATCCTCCGCTTCTTGCAGCGTAGGAGGGTTTCCAGGCCGGGTGCCCAACGGTGGTTCCGTGGCGATCGGGTCGCTTCCGTGGGGGGAGAGCTCTGACTGCTCCATCCCTTCACACTTCTGCTCGTGTCCATTAGCCATCTCTGCCAAGTCACATGTGTCATTAGCATCTGGAAAGGGCCCCTCTTTTGTAGTGAGGCGGGACCTTCGTGTTAGTTTCCGCACACTGAGGAGGATGAGGAGGCGGAACTCAAGAGCTGTGGGGCACGATCTTACATTGCAGTACCATTTAGAGAGGTCGGCCATCGTTTTCGCGCCACTGAGTGAGTGTACACCCACGAAGAGCTCGCCCTTCTTCTTCACCAGTGCCTCCTCGTGACGCAGATATGGCGGAAAAATGGCAAATACATTCTCTGATGATTTTAGCAATTCTCAAGCACAAAACCAGTTCAATTCAGGCACACAGGACTCGCTTATAGCGAGCTACAGAATCCTGTTCGTGACGCCCAAGTTGAGTCGCACAGAGCCAGAGGTTTTGGGGGTACTCGGCACCGAGCCCGTCGACTTCTATGGGGTATGTCACGGCTTTACCCGGCAATTGAATCAGAGTCTATTTTACTATGTAGAAGTGTATAAACTATAAATATATGTATATATATATGTCACAATGACATGTATATATATAGGTATTCTATGTGTGTATATTTTGTGTTTACAACGAAAGAAAGTGTTTTTTTAGTTGCGATATTTTGTTCCCATAGACTTACATGGGACTTCAGGTATCGGAATCGGATATCGACGATATTTAGTGATATCGGCGATACCATTCCGATCCGATATTTTTAGATATCGAGCAGTATCGCTCAACACTATTAATCATGCTTTCTTAGCCTTAAAGCTTTTCATTATGAAAATATTAAACAAATATTTGTGTATGTTCTGCCAAAGTTTATCACTGAATGGAAATTGAACGTTAACTTCCTTCACTAAGGTTAATGAACTGAATGTTGAGATAATCTAATTAAAAAATTTGGGAAAGTAAAGGAGGGAAATGAAAGTTGAGTAATCTACATTCACATATTTTAGTGCAATCCAGTACATTGCATAATGACTATATTCAAAAGAAAGAATAACCACAGAGGATAATAAAGAAACTAGCAGGGTTTCGAAAAAAACAGGCCAAAAGCATATTCATCAGGTCTAATTTTAGTGAATAAAACACTGTTCATGTGAACACTTCTTCCAATTAGTCTGTTGAACCTTTTTCGCAACAAAATTATTAAAATGAACATTCAAATGTGAAAGCAGTTTCCATGGGCGACCAATAGCATAAGCTGTACTGGAGATTTAGCGCATGTGCACACATTGCAGATTTGCCTGTGGAATTTTCTACACAGATTCTTCCTCTCTTGGCAGAAAATGCAATTAAAAATCCGCCCGGATTTGATGCGCTTTTGATGCGGATTTGATGCGAATTTTCATGTGTTTTTTTCATTCGGATTTGTATGCGTTTTTGTAAGCTAAATAAAGATATATTATTTAACAAAAAAAAAGAATTGTGATGTTATTTCCTTGTCCAACCGGGTATTGTGGTGCGAGACTCGTGCGAGTTTCTCGCAAGTGTGACGCTGGCCTTAAATGCAATATCTGTTTAATCTTAAAAAAAAAATTAGAAAAAAAATGGTGTGGGCTCCCGCGCAATTTTCAAAACCAGAACAGGGAAAACCATCGACTGAGGGCAGATGTTTATAGCCTGGGAAGGGGGTAATACCCATGGATCCTCCAAGGCTATTAATATCAGCTCACAGCGTATATTTAGCCTTTACTGGCTATTAAAATAGGGGGGCCCTCCAAAACAGTGACTTGGGGTCCCCCTATAATTAATAGCCAGAAAAGGCTATGCAGACAGCTACTGGCTGATATTAATAGCCTAGGAAGGGACCATGGATATTAGCCCCTTCCTGGCTAAAAACACCTGCTCTCAGCCACCCCAGAAATGGCGCACCTCTAAGATGTGCCAATTCCGGCACTTAGCCTCTCTCTTCCCATTTGCCCTGTAGTGGTGGCAAGTGGGGTAATAGTTGTGAAGTTGATGAGGTGACCTCAAGCCCACAGCTTAGTAAAGGAGAGGTGTCAGTAAGACACCTCTCCATTACTAATCCTTTAGTTGTTACATGTTAAATAAAGACACAGCCAGAATAAAGTATTTTAATAAAATAAAACACAACACAGTTTCCCATATTTACTATACGCCTAATTCCTGCGACGCCCTCGATCTCCTGCAAAAAAATAAAATAATAAACCAACACAGATACTCCCTGTTCTGATGTAATCTATTTAATAACATGTAGAGCTGTCACATCGGTTGATGTGACGGCTCTACAGGGGCCTCCGATGACACAATGACCTGTTATGTTTAGGTAGCTGAGGAGAAAAAGCAAAAACGGTAATACACCATAGAGGCTGGAACCTATTGGATTGCAGTAACCTGAACTAACCACACAACTAGAGGTAGCCGTGGAGCGTTCCTACGTTGATCCTAGACGCCTCGTCACAGCCTGAGAGATAACTACACCTAAAGGCAGAAAGATGAAAGCTATCTGCCCCGGAGCAGATTCCCAAAGAAAATAGGAAGCCCCCAAACATATAATGGCGGTTAGACAAGAAGATAGCATGGACACAGACAGAAAATAGAATGAGCAAACATTGGGGCCCAATCTGTCTAGACAGAAAAGTACAGGAAAGAATTCTGACTGCAATCCAACAAAAACCCTAAAAAATACCAGCACTTCTGATTGCCAAAAAACCTGAGATCACACGATCTCTACCACCTAAATCAGATCTCTGGTGTAACAAAACAAAGCCGCAGCCACTGAAAAAACAGGAAAAAGCAAATGAACAAATAACAGTGGCTACAGATAAATTGAGAGGAGCACAGGCCCCAGGAGGGGACCCGGCTGACCTCCACAAAAGTGCAGAAAACTATGAAAAAAGCAAGCACAAAAAGAAAAGCAGAAAATATCTTATCTGAAAGCAGCAGGTGCAGGCAAGACTCCAGCAACTTCCAAAAGAACCAGGAACCACAATTGAGACAAGAACAATTGATCACCAGCGAACATCATGGGAGGGAACCTCCCTTATATCAGTCCAGTCCGTGATCCCAGTTGCCATTCCTCGCTGAAAGGTTCAGTACTGTCTGTAACCACCAGAGGGAGCCTCTGCTCAGAATCCATCTCTAGCACATTCACAACAGTGACGGGAGATAGTACTCCCGCAGTGTAGTTCATCGGAGTTTGTGCTCTCACTTTATGGCACTACCACTGCGTGAGAATTTTCTCATGCAGTGGTGCCACAAGTGACAGGACATACTCCGGTGACCTCTGGGCAGCGGAGTGATACACTGCATGTGGATACCTCCTGTCACTGTATCACCGGAGGCCCCTGTACAGCAGCCACATCTCCCGATGTGTCAGCTCCACAGAGATCATGTCATGGGACACTCGTTATAGAATCATAGAATCATAGAATCATAGAATGGTAGAGTTGGAAGGGACCTCCTGGGCCATCTGGTCCAACCCCCTGCTCAAAGCAGGATTCTCTAAATCATCCCAGACAGATGTCTGTCCAGCCTCTGTTTGAAGACTTCCATTGAAGGAGAACTCACCACCTCTCGTGGCAGCCTGTTCCACTCCTTGATCACCCTAACTGTCAAAAAGTTTTTTCTAATATCTAATCTGTGTCGCCTCCCATTCAGTTTCATCCCATTGCTTCTAGTTTTTCCTTGTGCAAATGAGAATAAAGATGATCCTTCTACAATGTGACAGCCCTTGAGATATTTGTAGACAGCTATTAAGTCTCCTCTCAGTCTTCTTTTTTGCAAGCTAAACATTCCCAAATCCTGCAACCGTTCCTCATAGGACATGGTTTGCAGACCGGTCACCATTCTGGTGGCTCTTCTTTGAACTTGCTCCAGTTTGTTGATGTCTTTTTTAAAATGTGGTGCCCAAAACTGGACACAGTATTCCAGATGAGGTCTGACCAAAGAGGAGTAGAGGGCAATAATGACCTCACGTGATCTAGACTGTATGCTTCTGTTGATACATCCTAGAATTGTATTTACCTTTTTTGCTGCTGCATCACACTGTTGACTCATGTTCAGTCTGTTATCAATTAGTATACCCAAATCTTTTTCACATGTGCTGTTACTTAGCCCTATTCCTCCCATTTTGTATATGCTTTTTTCATTTTTATTGCCCAGATGTAGTACTTTGCATTTTTCTCTGTTAAAAACCATTCTGTTAGTTGCTGCCCACTGCTCCAGTTTATTTATATCTTTTTGAATCCTCTCTCTCTCTTCTCTAGTATTAGCTACCCCTCCTAGCTTTGTGTCATCAGCAAATTTGATCAGTTTACCCTCAATTCCTTCATCTAAATCATTGATAAAGATGTTGAACAATACAGGGCCCAAAACAGAGCCTTGTGGTACCCCACTTGAGACATTCTTCCAACTGGATGTGCAGCCATTTACGACCACTCTTGATTCCGATCACTAAGCCAGTTATGAATCCACCTAACAGTTGCCTTGTCCATTCCATACTTAGTCATTTTTTCAATAAGGATTGTCACCCGACATGAAATGACACTTGGTGTACATAGGGTTAACCATGTCTTTTCATGTCCTTTGCTATCTAATTTGCACAAACAATTAAATCAGTCTATGTGTGCAAAATTTCACACCTGTAGGGGTTAATTAAAGGTGTAAATTCGTTGTAAAAAAAACAGACTTTTTTGCTACGAATTTACACCTTTAATTAACCCCTACAGGTGTGAAATTTTGCACACATAGACTGATTTAATTGTTTGTGCAAATTAGATAGCAAAGGACATGAAAAGACATGGTTAACCCTATGTACACCAAGTGTCATTTCATGTCGGGTTCTGCATTTTCACAAAAGCCGGCAATTGAATTAGCGGCTATTATACTATGTAGAAGTGTATGAACTACAAATATAAATATATATATATATATATGTGTCACAAATTCAATGACATGTATATATATATATATGAGGTGTAAAATTGCTGAAAAAAAATGCGTGGGCTCCCGCCCTATTTTCGCAACCAGACAGACAAAGCCAGTGAGTGGGGGCAGATAATAATAGCCCAGAGAGGGACCATTATTTTTGGCCCCCCCCCGGCTACTAACATCTGCCCCCAGACACCCCAGGAAAGACAAATCTATAATTAGATTCGCCCTTTCTGGCACTTTGCCCGTCTATTCCCATTGCCCTGTAGCGGTGGCGAATGGGTTAATATGGGGTTAAAGCCACCTTGCTATTGAAAGGTGACCTTAAGCCAGGTTAATAATTGAGAGCTGTCAATTAGACAACTATCAATTATTAATCCTATTGCATGAAATAAAAATAAAACACACACACTTTAATTAAAAATCATTTTAATGAAATAAAGACACATGTTTTTGACCATCTTTTATTTTACTGCAAAAACCATTTCCTGTAATAAAAATAAAATAAAAAAGCAAAATTATTCTTACCTATCCCATGCACAGTCAGGTCCCACGGTGTAATCCTTCAGAAAGGGTTAATGTTTACTGCAGGGACCGCAGCTAATGCTGCAGCCTCACAGTAAACCCCCAAATGAATGAGTTCCTCTCCTGGCTGACAGGAGAGTAAAGGCTGGGTGTCACATAACGATACACCAGCGATCCCGACAACGATATGCACTTGTCAGGATCGCTGGTGTATCGCTACATGATCGCTGCTGAGCTGCCAAACAGGCAGCTCAGGCAGCGATCTGGGACAGCGACACTGCGGGTAACATCGCTTAAGGGCCCGTCTCACATAGCGATATCGCTACCGAGATCGCTGCTGAGTCACTAGTTTTGTGACGCAGCAGCGAGCTCACCAGCGATATCGCTGTGTGTGACATTCAGCGACGATCAGCCCCCTGCCGGGTATCGCTGATCGTCGCAGAAATGTCAGGACCTTTTTTTGATCGCTGGTTTCCCTCTGACAGGCACGCATCGCTGCGTGTGACAGGCGGGAGACCAGCGATCCGCTGGTAACCAAGGTACACAGCGGGTTTCCAGGCACCGCGCAGCGCTTGGAAACCCGCTGTGTACCTTGGATACCAGCTCCCTGCATCAGGGCGCTGGTATCCAAGGTACACAGCGGGTTTCTAGGCACAGCCCCGCGCCTGGAAACCCGCTGTGTACCAGCGGATCGCTGGTCTCCCGCCTGTCACACGCAGCGATGTGTGCCTGTCAGCGGGAAACCAGCGATCAAAAAAAGGTCCTGACATTTTATCGACGAACAGCGATACCCGGCAGGGGGGCTGATCGTCGCTGGATGTCACACACAGCGATATCGCTGGTGAGCTCGCTGCTGCGTCACAAAACTAGTGACTCAGCAGCGATCTCGGTAGCGATATCGCTATGTGAGACGGGCCCTTAAGTGGAAAGCTTAATTGATTGCTTTCCACTTTCACTTCAGGTCAGCCAGGGACAAAATCAGTGACGTCAGAGGGAACTGATTAACAAAAATAGGGGTTCCCTTCGAAAAAAAAATGGCGTGGGGTCCCCCCTATTTTTGTTAACCAGCCAGATGAAGCAGACCGCTGAGGCCTGGATTTTCAGGCTGTTAAGGAGCCAAGATCCATGGACCTTGCCAGCCTGATAATACCAGGCCACAGCAGTCTGCATATCTTGGCTGATTAACAAAAATAGGGGATCCCCTCGAAAAAAATTGGCGTGGGGTCCCCCCTATTTTTGTTAACCAGCCAGATGAAGCAGACCGCTGAGGCCTGGATTTTCAGGCTGTTAAGGAGCCAAGATCCATGGACCTTGCCAGCCTGATAATACCAGGCCACAGCAGTCTGCATATCTTGGCTGATTAACAAAAATAGGGGATCCCCTCGAAAAAAATTGGCGTGGGGTCCCCCCTATTTTTGTTAACCAGCCAGATGAAGCAGACCGCTGAGGCCTGGATTTTCAGGCTGTTAAGGAGCCAAGATCCATGGACCTTGCCAGCCTGATAATACCAGGCCACAGCAGTCTGCATATCTTGGCTGATTAACAAAAATAGGGGATCCCCTCGAAAAAAATTGGCGTGGGGTCCCCCTATTTTTGTTAACCAGCCAGATGAAGCAGACCGCTGAGGCCTGGATTTTCAGGCTGTTAAGGAGCCAAGATCCATGGACCTTGCCAGCCTGATAATACCAGGCCACAGCAGTCTGCATATCTTGGCTGATTAACAAAAATAGGGGATCCCCTCGAAAAAAATTAGCGTGGGGTCCCCCCTATTTTTGTTAACCAGCCAGATGAAGCAGACCGCTGAGGCCTGGTTTTTCAGGCTGGTAAGGATCCAATATCCATGGACCTTGCAAGCCTGATAATACCAGGCCACAGCAGTCTGCATATCTTGGCTGATTAACAAAAATAGGGGATCCCCTCGAAAAAAAAAACGGCGTAGGGGTCCCCCTATTTTTGTTAACCAGCCAAGTAAAATGCAGACTGCTGCGGCCTGGTATTAAAAGACTGTCAAGGCCCATGGATTTTGGCCCTCAACAGCCTGATAATACCAGGCTACAGCAGCCCCACATTTGGCGCATCAAAAGATGTGCCAATTGTGGCACTTTACCAGGCTCTTCCCACTTGCCCTGTAGTGGTGGCAAGCGGGGTAATAAGGGGTTAATGTCACCGTTGATTGCACGGTGACAATAAGCCCGGTTAATAATGGAGAGGTGTCAATAAGACACCGATCCATTATTAATCCCAAAGTTTTTAAATGTTTAAAAAAAAGACAAAGCAAGAAAAAATTCTTTTAATGAAATAAAAGAGACAACACAGTTTTCATTAATTTTATTATACTCTCATTCCTGCGACGCCATCGATCTCCTGTAAAAAAAGAAAAAAAACAAACCAACAGTATACCACCTGTCCGACGCAGTCCATAACGACAGTCCCACGACGATCCAGCTCTGCTACATCGCAATGACAGGCAGAGCCTGTCATCGCGACGCAGCACAGCTGATTACCTGCTTCCCCGGCGGTGACGTCATCGGACTGACTGCTTTACGGCCGGGATTACCCAGCAGTCACTGCAGTTATCGCGAGAAACTGCATGTGACCGCGGGGAAAGAAGATTGCGGCCATGAAGCAGTCCAGGACGTGACCGCCGGAGATCTTCTGCCAGGTAAGTGCCGCTGACTCCTGACAGACCCAACCGACGGACACTGACAGTGACAGTGACAATCCCGATTCCGGTATCCGATATGATGAAAATATCGGAACTCGGAATCGGAATTCCGATACAGCCAATATCGGCCGATACCCGATATTTGCAGTATCGGAATGCTCAACCCTACTCGGCACCCATACTCATTCAACCTGATGCGTCACAGCCGTTCATTGTAGAGGTAGATGCTTCCGAGGTAGGGATGGGAGCAGTATTGTCACAAGGTTCGTCCCCTGGTAAGTGGCATCCGTGCGCCTTTTTCTCTAAAAAATTGTCGTCCGCTGAGAGGAATTACGATGTCGGCAATAGGGAACTCTTGGCCATTAAGTTAGCTTTTGAGGAGTGGCGCCATTTTTTGGAGGGGGCAGTCCATCCGGTCACCGTCATCACCGATCACAAGAACCTGCTATATCTGGAGTCCGCCAAAACGCTAGGTGGTCGTTGTTTTTTACCAGGTTTAATTTTGTCGTCACATATCGTCCTGGGTCAAAAAATGTAAAGGCGGATGCCTTATCTCATAGTTTCCCTGGGGCCGGGAATACAGATGACCCGGTTCCTATCCTTCAGGAGGGGGTGGTGGTGTCGGCAGTATGCTCTGAGCTTGAAGAGGAGATATTGGAGGCTCAGGGGGACGCCCCTGTTGGATCTCCAGGGAGACTGTTTGTTCCAGATCAGTTGCGACAAAAGGTGATCGAGGCACACCATAACTCAGCTTTGGCAGGACACCCAGGGAGTAAAGCAACTCTGGATCTCCTCTCGCGTAGGTTTTGGTGGCCTAACTTACATAGGGAGGTGGTAACTTTTGTCGCGTCCTTTGGGGTTTGTGCGCGCTCTAAGACCCCACATACCCGTCCGTCTGGGGCCCTCTAACCTTTGAAGATCCCGGAGCGTCCTTGGACTCATCTGTCTATGGACTTTATTACGGACCTCCCGCCGTCTTCGGGTAAAACGGTCATACTCGTTGTAGTGGACAGGTTCAGCAAGATGGCACATTTTATCGCTCTTCCTGCTCTCCCTAATGCTAAAACTCTTGCGCAGGTGTTCATTGGGGAGATTGTGAGGCTTCACGGGGTACCCTCCGATGTGGTGTCTGATCGGGGGTCTCAGTTTGTGTCCAAATTCTGGAAGGCATTTTGTACACGGCGGGGGATGCATTTATCATTTTCATTGGTTTTTCATCCTCAGACCAATGGTCAGACGGAACGTCTGAACCAGAGCTTGGAGACATATCTCTAGTGTTTTGTGTCAGAGAACCAGGAGGACTGGGCTTCTTTCTTACCTCTGGCAGAGTTTGCTCTTAATAATAGGCGGAGCGAGTCCACTGGTAAGACCCCGTTTTTGGGGCATATGGTTTTCACCCCCAGTTTTGTACCTTCAGTAGGGGGGGCTCTTCGGGGGTTCCTGAGGAGGAACGATTTTCGTCATCACTCGCTTTAGTATGGAGAGGGGTGCTGAATAATCTGAATACTATGGGGAACCGATACAAACGTATGGCTGATAGGAGGAGAGTGTCTGGTCCGGACCTAAGTGTGAACGATCGGGTATGGTTGTCTACCAAGAATATAAAACTTAAGGTTCCCTCCTGGAAACTGGGTCCCAGGTTCATCGGGCCGTACAGGATCAGTTCTATAATTAATCCGGTGGCATTCCGTCTTGACCTCCCCCCTACGTTTAAAATTCACAACGTGTTCCACAGATCGTTGCTTAAGAGGTATGTGGCGCGGTGATACCGTCACCTTTACCTTCTCCTCCAGTGGTGGTCAATGGTAAATTGGAGTTTCAGGTATCGAAAGTCATCGATTCACGCTTTAATCGCCGGTCCCTTCAGTACCTGGTTCATTGGAAGGGGTATGGTCCTGAGGAGAGGATGTGGGTTCCTGCGTCGGATATTAACGCAGACCGATTAATTCGGGCCTTCCACACGACTCACCTGCATAAACCTGGCCCTGAGGGTCCGGAGGCCCCTTGTAGAAGGGGGGTACTGTCACGGGTGTGTCGCCATGAAGATCGTCACGATTACACAGCCTGACTTCTCGCAGCTGAGTTTTTGGTGCTTTGTGTTTTTCGGCAGTGAGGGAGTTAATTTTCTCTCTCTGTGCTAGATGAGGCCCAGCCTCGCCCAGCTGCAGTCAATGCTGCAGTAGTGGGACTCCTTCAAATACCTGCCGGTCTGTTAGGGAAGTTGTCGGTGAAAGCATTCCTTGCAGACAAACAGAGCGGCTCGTGGTATTTTGGAGTTTGGAGTGAAGTGTACTTGGTGTGGTTTTTTCCCTTCCTCGCTTTATCATTTATCTCCTTACCCGTTGGTGTTCCCTCTGTTGTTGTGGTGTGAGTTTTTGTATGCAAGGTGGTTTTTGGTTTTCCCCTTGTACTGTCTCGTTCGTCTAGTACTGTGTGTTGGCTTATATTATCCTGTCCCCTGTTGTTGTGATCGGGGTCCTTCTCAGGACTAGATTACTGAGGTTCAGGGATCCTCAGGAGGTAGGGGTTACGCTGGCGGCCTGGACCTCTGTACCTTTAACAGTACCTCCAGGTAGAGGGATTAGTCAGGGCCCCAGCTTAGGGTCAGCTTAGGCCCCTGACCTCCTGTACGCAGAGACAGCGTGACAACAACACCATTAAGAGAAAAAACAGCTAAATCGTGTGGGTGTAGAACTGAAAACTCCGAGTGCAGTTTCTTTTTATGCAAAAGCATGTGGACATATAAATCTTTTATTCATGTGTGTGAAATTCATTTTAGAGCCTAGGTCCCCAACCTTCCTGACCTTGAGAGCCACATTCAGCTATGATAGAAGGTCACGAGCTACATTCATCTCTGAGATAGTGTTGCCAGCCACCTCCAGTTCCTGCCCCACTCACACTTGTGACACACATTGACTCCTATTAATGGTATAATGACAGCCAGAGCTTTTCCACTGAAATCACACCAAGGCAGTATGCCAAGCTGCAGGGTTTCATATCTTAGCCCCTTTCAGATCTGCTCCTCTGTGCCGAGATACACACAAAACTCAACATCTAGAGATCTGCACTTAATAACTGTTTGCTACCAGGTCGGCTCCAGGTTTTCATGGGCCCTGGGTGAAAGAGTCTCAATGGGCCCCTTTAACACATACCACAATTCATGATGCACAGATACGGCAGAGAAATATAGGTATAGTACTATGCCAAAGATTTCACTTACTTCATACATTACATGAGTGATCTCTATTGTAAATTCTATAATAGCTCAAAAGACAAACAGTATAGTCATCCATACAGTATTATGGGCACCACGTAGTGCTCCATGCAGAATAATGAGACCCATATATTGCTCCATAGAGTATAATGAGCTCCATATATTGCTTCATACAGTATTATGGGCACCTCATAGTGTTCCATACAGAATAACGAGCCCTATATATTGCTCCATACAGTATTATGATCACCACATAGAGCTACATACAGAATAATGAGCCCATATAATGCTCCATATATAATGGACCCTATAAGATGCTCCATATATAATAGGCCCCAAATGATGCTCCATATATAATGGGCCCCATATGATGTTCCATATATAATGGGCCCCATATGATGTTCCATATATAATGGGCCCATATGATGCTCCATATATAATGGGGCCCATATATGATGTTCCAGTGTATGATTGGCCCCATATAATACTCCATATATAATGGGCCACATATATGATGCTCCAGTGTATGATAGGCCCCATGCAATGCTCCATATATGATGCTCCAGTGTATGATGGGCCCCATATATGATGCTCCAGTGTATGATTGGCCCCATATAATACTCCATATATAATGGGCCACATATATGATGCTCCAGTGTATGATGGGCCCCATATATGATGCTCTAGTGTATGATGGTCCCCATATATGATACTCCAGTGTATAATGGGCCTCATATGATGGTCTCCATATATTGCGCCAAACATAAAAAAAAATACTCACCTCTCCTCACTGGCCACTGCTCTGCTCAAGGCACCGGCCCCGGTACTGGCACAGGCACCGGGCCCCCATAGCATGCTGGTGTCTCCGAATGTGAGTGCCCCCCCCTGCTCAGGGCCCCGGCACTTGCCCGGGTGCGCCGGGTGCTGACGCCGGCCCTGTTTGCTACACCTAGTGCAAATGCTTCAAGCTGGCAGACAGCTACGAGCCACCCATCACGGGCCTGCGAACCACATATGCTACAGGTTGGGGACCCCTGTTCTAGAGGATTAGAAAAAACAAAGGATTTTGTTACAATTATATTGCCACACCTACACATAGGTTGTATATAGAGATCAGCAGTTAAGTGCTATTAAATCCATCTAATTCCTAGAGCTGAGCTGCAAAACCAGACACAATTCATAGGAAAGTGTGTTTCTGAAAAAAGGAACCATATTTTTCTAATCCTGTACAACCAGTTTATCTTGATTGGTAAGAGTTTCAAGAATTGGAGTTCCAGGTGCGCACAAAGTTAAGACTGATTTGTCTTTATGAAGCTCTTATTGAGAAATCATCTGACCAAGCATACATGGAAGATTAAGAATAATCTCACACGGGAATATAAGAACATTATAAATATCTGGATTTAACTGGAAAACAGATTAAGAGTACTAAATCAAATAGAGCACATGGTACTGAAGCAACCAATAACAAAAATATTTAATTCCTTACCAAAATTACATAAATTACTCTTGCAGCCAAACATGAGGCCCATAGTGGCCAGAATTGGTTTGCATTAGAAATTATCAGATTGATCCGTGGAGGATCAAACACTATGAGAATTCAAACACTGTGAGATTCTATTTGTGGTTTGCAAAAAAAAACTTTCTTGGCATTATTTTCCAAACTCCTGAAGCATTATATTTTCCGAGGAATTACGAGCTTTATAATATTGAGATTTTATTCCAATCTTTTGAGATACTTCTTGAATTCTAGTTTGCACAATGAGAACTTGAACTAATGAGTCATAGCTTATTACAACCATACTTAAGATATGTACCAGGCTATGATATGTACCACGATATACTAAGAAAGTTTATCATACAATACTGTGTAAACGGTTTAGGCAGGTGCTGAAAAAATGCAGAAAAGTATAGCAATGTTAATAATTTATTTTTATCCAGTAAGAAAATTCAAAATGAATGAACAGAAGAGAACTCTAAATCAAATAAATATTTGTTGAGAACACTCTTTGTCTTTAAAGGAGTATTACCATCTCCAGGATCCTATCAAAATATGTTATAGGTTTAATAATTATAATACTTGCAATTACCTCAGATTAGAAATGAAGTATAGTTTTTTTTTATTCGCTATGTCTCTTTCCTCATATACAGACATTACCAGAACCTTGGGTATCCATGGTTACAACCACTAGCTGTTAGTATATCAGTGGTCATAACTAGTGATGGGCAAGCACTAAAATGCTCATGTCGAGCAAATTGGAAATCTCGGGTTCTCGGACAGAACAACGAACCCAATGGGAGACCTGAGCATTTTTACCACGATCCCCCCGGGGGTCCTTTTAAGGTCTAAAAACGTCTCAAAATGATGGAAACACAGCTCAAATGACATGGAGACATCATGGGGATCACCCCTGGAAGCATTCCTGACTCCTAGTTTACAGCTTTAAACAATGTTGTCAGAGTTTCATGCCATTTTTACCGGTGCACCAAAAGACATAACAAAACGGATTTGCTGGGAAATATTTTAAGGTACATCCTTTCCAGGTTAATGACTTGTATATAAGACAAAATAAATAACCCCAGACCAAAATGTTACTCCACCACTTGGCTATGTTCAGACCCTGCGTTTTTGAAGCCTTTATCAATGTTAGGGCTGGTGGAACGCACAAAATAAATATAAATAATAGGTGCGTTCGCAGCCCGGGGTCCACCGTGCAGGCAGAGCCTGCTGCTAGTAAGATGGCGGTATAAGCGAACTCTGTTACTTCACAGAGTCGCAGACATAGATGCTGTAGCACTATATGGCAATATAAGCGAACTCTGTTACACCACAGAGTCGCTGAGGTAGAGACGCAGAAATAGAGACTGTGTCCTGTTAACACCACAGGGATACACAGATAACTGCTGTGCGGATAGCAGTCCGTGATCATGCATTCAGCAACGCAAACAAGCAACTCCTCACCGGGGAAGCCAAGGCCCGTGCAGACGGTAACTGTGGTAAGGGCACCAAGTGCACCATTTTGGAGAAGTGGTCCGTTATCACCCAGATGATGGTGCAGCCCCGAGACTTGGGTAAGCCCACCACAAAATCCATCCCGACCATCTTCCAAGGCCAGTCTGCCACCGGTAAAGGGAAAAGTAGCCCAGCTGGCCGTTGTCGAGGGGACTTATTCTTGGCGCAGGAGACGCACGCCTGAACGTATTCCCTGATGTCACGGACCATATGTGTCCACCAGTATGTCCTCGCCAGCAACTCAGATGTCCTTTTTGCCCCAAAATGTCCACCCACCCTGGACGAATGTGCCCGAGAGAGTACCTCCGGTCGCAAATTGGTGGGCACAAAAGTCTTGCCCGGAGGCACAGACTCAAGCGAAACCGGGGCAACAGTTCTTAGGCTCTCTGTGGGGACAATGAGCCGAGGCTCCTCCTCCACCTCCTCAAAGGACACCACGGAGCGAGAGAGAGCATCGGCCCGGATGTTCTTCTCACCGGAGAGGAAATGGAGGGTGAAATGGAACTAAGAGAAAAACAGGGACCATCTGGCCTGACGAGAATTTAGCTGCTGGGCGGTCTGTAAACAGACCAAATTTTTGTGGTCAGTGAAAACTTGAAAGGGAAAGCGCGCCCCTCCAGGAGATGTCTCCACTCGGAAAAGGCCAACTTCATGGCTTACAACTCCCTATCTCCAATGGAATAATTCCTCTCCGCAGGTGTGAAGGTCATGAAAAAGAAGAAACAAGGATGTTTCTGTCACGCTGTCTAATGATATGTGTACGATGTCAGTAAACTATTCTTACAGAAACAACACTCTATACAACATATAGTTTAGCAACATCAGCATGTAAATATAGAATAGATTTACCTGACACGATATCCGTTGAACTCAGGGTTAATCTTGAGGACTTGATACGCTGTCACAGGAAAGAGGTGGACCGGGGTCTAACCTGACCCTAAAACTGGGGTCCTAACTAATCCCTCACCTTGGAGGTACTGATAATGGTTCAGAGGTCCAAGTCTCCAGCCTAACCCTGTCTCCTATCAGTCCCTGAACCCTGTAATCAGTCCTAAGAAGGACCCTGATTACCACCAAAGGGATATGGGCTGATCTCTGCTAAATACACAGATTAGACATATAGGACAGACTGGAGAAAACACAGACTCACATACACACTCAAACACAGAAGGAACATAAATGGTCTGGGATATAAAACTCTAAGCAAGTTGAGCTTAAAACAACTAAGGAGCTCTTTAACTTAAGTCTATCCAGATTCAATCCTATCTGTGGTCTGCATGAAGAATTTCACTGGCAACTCCCATAGCAGACAACCAGGGATTTAAAGAAACCAATCAACAAATACTCAATTGCAGCCGGGAGAAACTGCACCCAGTCCCAGAACCGAGCACAGACAGAATTAACTCCCTCACTGCCAAACACAAAGAAACAGCAACTCAGCTGTGAGAAGTCAGAATGTGCAACCGCGACGATCTTCGTGGCGATGCACACATGACAGTTTCCGACCTTGAGCATCCTTTTGAAATAGGACTGCTCCAGCACCAACGGATGAGGCATCAACCTCCAATATAAAAGGCTTATCAACCTCGGGGCGATGTAAGATGGGAGCGCTAGCAAAATGGGACTTAATTGAAGTAAAGGTCTTGGAGACCTCCTCTGACCACAATTTGTGATTTGCTCCCTTCTTGGTGAGGGCTACCAAGGGAGCTTCCAAAGTCGAGAAATGGGGAATGAACTGGCGATAATAATTAATAAACCCCATAAAGCGCTGCACCGCTTTAAGAGAATGGGGTTCTTGCCAGTCCATTACAGCCTGTAGTTTGGCAGGATCCATAGCCAATCCCTGGGCGGAGATGATATAGCCCAGGAAAGGTAAATACTCCTGCTTAAACACACACTTCTCCAGCTTGGCATAGAGAGAGTTTGCCCGTAAGAGGTCGAAGACTTTGTTGACATCCCTCCGGTGAGAGTCTATATCTGGTGAAAAGATGAGAATATCATCCAGATAGACTACTACAGAGGTGGAGAGCATATCCCGGAAGATGTCATTGACAAAGTCTTGGAAAACAGCGGGAGCATTACAGAGCCAGAAGGGCATCACCATATATTCATAATGCCCATCCCTGGTATTAAAAGCTGTCTTCCACTCATCCCCTTCATGGATGTGAATTAGGTTATAGGCACCCTGTAGCTCTAGCTTGGTAAATACCTTTGCTCCTCGGAGCCTATCAAAGAGCTCAGAGATTAGGGGCAACGGGTACTTATTCTTGACGGTGATGGCGTTAAGACCTCTGTAGTCAATACATGGACGTAATTCTCAGTTCTTCTTCTGAACGAAGAAGAACCTCGCCCCTGCTGGTGACACCGACTTCCTAATGAACCCTCCTGCCAGATCCTCCTGAATATACTGGGACATGGCCTCCGTCTCAGGAAGCGAGAGGGAATAGACTCTTCCCCGAGGAGGTTCTGCTCCAGGCAAGAGATCAATAGGACAGTCGTAGGGGCGATGAGGCGGAAGAGTCTCCGCCGCCTTCTTGGAGTAAACGTCTATGACCAATAACACTGGAGAAGAGAAGTAAGGTCTATGGGTATCTCTGTGGTGGTGACCTGAACGCACTCCCTGACACACCTGCCTCTACATGAATCACCCCAACCCAGTATCCTCCCAGAGGACCACTCAATATGGGGAGATTGGTGACGGAGCCAAGGTATTCCCAGCAAAACCTTGTCTATTCCCTCGGGCAGGACAAGAAAGGAAATACTCTCCTGATGGGAAGGGGACATAGATAAAGTGAGAGGGATAGTCTGGTGGGTGATTTGTGAGGGCAGAGTCGATCCATTCACTACTCGCACAGTCACCGGTTTGGCGAGCATCACCTGAGGTATAGTGTGGCGGAGAGCAAAGGCAGAGGACATGAAATTCCCCTCGGCTCCAGAATCCACACAGAGCTCGGCGGTGACAGTGGATGGACCTACAGTAATTGTCCCCTTGAAGGACAACTTGGTGGAAAATGCCGCGGTGTCTAGTGAACCTCCTCCCAGGGTCACTAGACGCGACCGTTTTCCCGACCGCTGTGGACATTTGTTGGCATAATGTCCTAACTGCTGACAGGTGTTACAAACCACGGGTACTTGAGCGGCCCGGGACTTAGGTCCTGCTCGAGAAACCTCCATGGCCTCATGGGAGTCGGACGCCTGACTAAAAGATTCTAGAGGTCTGGCAAAGGTGGGAGCCTGCCGGAACCTCTGCCTACACTGGGACCGCTCCAACCTCCACTCATGAAAATGGAGGTCCATGTGGGTAGATATGGTGATAAGCTTCTCCAGTGTGGTGGGAATCTCCCTGGTAACCAAGGCGTCTTTCACATGGCCCGCCAGTCCTCTCCAAAACACGGTAATGAGGACTTTATCTGGCCAGTCTAACTCCGATGCCAGAGTCCGAAATTGGACAGCAAAATAGCTGACCAAGGATGAACCCTGTGAACTTGCCAGCAGTAGGAGCGCCGCATCGTGGGTGACCTGAGGTCCTAGAAAGACCTTTTTTAGAGCCTCCAGAAAACAAGGAGCACTCCGCACCACATGGTCATCACACTCCCACAGCGGGGTGACCCACTCCAACGCTCTGCCCGACAGGAGAGACATTACAAAACCCACTTGTGCCCAATCCGTGGGGAAACGTGCAGCCAGAAGCTCGAGTTATATAGAGCACTGACTCACGAATCCCTGACATTGCTTGCTGTCACCAGCAAACTTGTCTGGAAGTGGGAGGTGGGATAATGTAGGGGCAGAGGTGGCAGTGGACACACTGGCTGCAGCCACGCTAGCAGCCTGAACAGCGACTGCGGTAACATCCACAGCTGAGGTTGTGCGCTCAAGGGCCGCCAACCTACCCTCCAGCTGCTGGATGTTCCGCTGAAGACGCTGGTCGTCTGCCATTTTACTAGCCAGACCCTGGCGCTAGTATTATGTTAGGGCTGGCGGAACGCACAAAATAAATATAAATTATAGGTGCGTTCACAGCCCGGGGTTCACCGTGCAGGCAGAGCCTGCTGCTAGTAAGATGTCGCAGAGTCGAAGACATAGATGCTGTAGCAATATATAGCAGTATAAGAAAACTCTGTTGCACCAGAGAGTCGCTGAGGTAGTAGCTGAGGTAGAGACGCAGAAATAGAGACTGTGTCCTGTTAACACCACAGGGATACACAGATAACTGCTGTGCGGATAGCAGTCCGTGATCATGCATTCAGCAACGCAAACAAGCAACTCCTCACCGGGGAAGCCGGTATTCTAGGGGCTTATTTCAGCCGAGCCCTAACCACATGCGTGCATGATCACACTGGCGCAAAGCACATAATGCAATTGATACTAGCGCATGGCCGCAGGGCCATGCAACCCTTTTATAGTAGCAACTACAGGACCTGCCAGAAAAGGACCAATGAGAAACTGTTCCAGAACATATGTAGTTTCATTGAATGAGAGATCTTACCCTGGGCATGCTCAGAAGGGGAAACGCAGGACTTAGTCCTAAAGACGTCTGCTCGCCGCTGACCAGTACTGGCTACAATAGCAGAACCTGGAGAGGCAGCGGTAATCCTCTGCACAATGTTAGACTGGGTGAGATGCTGGGACCGACATCTCTGCTGAGCAGAGTCCACTGCGGCCGGAGACGGATGGGAGAACGCAGCCGGGATGGTTTGAGATTTCCCTTGTGCAGAAGCGGGAACTCGACCCCTAACAATCAACTTTAACATAGCTTTCAACCAAAACAAATGCATTCACTGGGAAAGGTCATTGTAACATTTACCAGCCCTAGCTGGCCATATGGTGTGTGACAGATAAGCAGACATATCTTGTTTCATTTATGAAGGAGGGAGTCTTAATGTCACAGAGCCTATTTTTACAGGGGCATCAGCCAGCATTAATCTGATTAAAGGGCCATTTTTAAACAGTGGGTCTCCAAAACTGTTATAGCCTATGCAGTGAGTGGATGTGCTGCCAAGAATTACGATGCACCCCAATACCCCTTTCACGAGATGTCCAGGATGGCTTCCATAAAAAATGTTGCATTGAATGCAAGGCCTGCCCTGCTACCAAGTCATGTGCACCCCAATAAGCCTTTGAACCCAAGTACTGGATTGGCCAAGGAAAATCCACTTCACATTATTCATTTTGTACTCCCATTCTATTTTCTTATGCATTGACTGAAAGACCTGTCCTGCCACCAAGTCATATGCACCCCAATAACTCCAATCCCCCTTGGAAGAAACAGGGAGGAGGGTCTCTTACCAAAAAATGTCCCATTAAAAAGGAGCGGGTCTCAAACATTTCCCCTGTGGGGTACACCTCAACCTTTTTCAGAACAAGTCTTTTACGCACAGCCTAACCACCCACCCTTGTTAATATTGCGACACTGGCTGTAGCTGCATGGAACACGTAAACCCTATTGATCTAATGGCAGTGGATGATCAGACGTGGAGGAAGGCCTGATTAAAAAATAGGCCCAATTTCTAGGAACGGGTCTCCTAGACTTGGATTGCCCATACACTTAGTGTATGGGCTGTCAAACATTTCCCCTGTGGGGTACACCTCAACCTTTTTCAGAACAAGTCTTTTACGCACAGCCTAACCACCCACCTTTGTTAATAATGCGACACTGGCTGTAGCTGCACGAAACACGTAATCCCTTTTGATCTAGTGGCGGTGGATGATCAGACATGGAGGAAGGCCTGATTAAAAAATAGGCCCAATTTCTATCAGCGGGTCTCCTAGACTTGGAATGCCCGTACAGTTAGTGTATGGGCTGGCAAACATTTTCCCTGAGGGTGTACATATTTTTTGTATTTTGGTGACGGGCATCATAACACCCTTGCCAAAACATAGAGGGGCCGGAGCATGACTGAATACATTCACTATGGTGTTCAAGTTGTGGTGGACGGTGAGGGTGAGGAGAAGGAGGAGGAGGAAACCAAATAGCCAAAATCAGGAAGCGTGTATCCATGTTTGATTGTGAAGAGGTGCATGGGAATACACCTCCCAAAAAAACACTACATTGGAGTTTATGCTTCGCTGTCATCATTTGGTGGTGTCGAGAAGTCAGGCCCAATCTATCACTTGCTCATTTTTAAAAGAGTCAGCCTATCTGCATTTTTCGTAGAAAGGCAAATGCGCTTATCTGTGATAATGCCACCAGCAGCACTAAAAGCCTGCTCGGACAAAACGCTAGCGGCAGGGCAGGCCAGGACCTCCAAGGCGTAGAGAGACAACTCATGCCACGTGTCCAACTTGGATACCCAATAATTAATAGGCACAGAGGAATCATGGAGGACATTGGTATGGTCAGCAAGGTACTCCCTCAGCATCTTAGAGAAGATTGCATTCCTTGTGAGATTACTCCTCGCTTCAGTGCATGGGCGATGGGAGGGTCTTAGAAAACTGTCCCCTAACTTTGCCAGTGTTCCCCTGCCTCTGCTGGAGTGGACTTGTGTCTGTCTCGCCTGTCCTGATTGGTTGGCCAATGAACTGTTATCTCTGCCGCCAGCGTTTTGAGATGGGAATTTTTTAAATAATTCTGCAACACAGGCCCTATGGTACTGCACCATTTTGGTACACCTGTCTGCCTCTGGAGCAACAGATTGAAAGTTATCCTTGTACTGTGGGTCTAAAAGTGTCACTAGCCAGTAATGACTGGTACCCAATATTTTGACAATACGAGGGTCACGGGAAAGGCAGCACAACATAAAGTCAGCCAGGCGTGCTAGACTGGTAACAGGCAAGACTTCCGTGTCCTCACCAACAGGATGACTGACCAAGATGTCCTCCTCCTCTTCCTCTTCTTCCCTGTCTTCAGGCCATCCACGCTGAACAGACGGTATGACAGTTGTTGTTGTTGTTCCGTCTGTAGCGCATGAAAGTAGCTCCTGTTCTTCCTCCTCCTCCTCTTCCTCATTGTCAACCAATCCATGTTGGGATGACACGAGGCTGGGCTGTGTGTAATCACCCTGTATGCTTCCTTGATCCATGTCTCATGCTCCGCCCACAATGCCTCCTCTTTCATTGTGAGCAGAGAGCTTTTCAGAATGCAGATGAGCAGGATAGTGATGCTAATTGTGGCGTCACAGCCGCTCACCATCTTGGTGGATTCCTCAAAGTTTTAGAGGATGCTACATATGTCTGACATACATGTCCACTCCTTAGGTCTTATGTGTGGAGTCAAACCTGACAAAAGTCGGCCTTGCGCTACAATATGCACCTCACCAAGATGAGCGCGTCCGCCCCGACGCGCGTTTCGGACCTCTCCTTTCTCAAGGGGCCGCGCTCATCTTGGTGAGGTGCATATTGTAGCGCTCTGCAGGCCACATAGAGGTAATTATGCAGCTCCATACTGGACATTATTTATTGCAATGTTTGTGGCAGTAGGTGCAGGGATGTGAATGTGAGTGTTTCTACAGCGCATGTTGCAGCAGTGACAATGTGTCATTTGTTGTGAGATAACTCTTTGGGGATTGTATTATGGCATTATAGCCTGCATTGAGACACAGTATATGTTTTTCTCCCCTGTAAATTACTGCAACATGTGACTGCCATTAAATTTGGGCATACATTATCTATCGCTAATATGCATGGAATCTTGATGTTTGCGTCATCTTAATGTGACTATGTATCTGTGTGTACTCCTATTCACTTCATTTTTCTGTGATATGTATTTTAAATGTTTCATAAATAAAATTCATTGATAATTGTTTGATAAATATCGGCCTTATATCATCTTTTTTGAGGTAGTTTCAAAAAATGACTCAGTAGAGCCAAAAATTGCAATAATTTAATTACTATATGCATGAACCGGCACATGCGGACTAGCGGGCCTCGCCAGTCAATGGCCTCCCATCAACCACATCTTCTGCTTCTTGCTCCTCTATCACTATGCCAAGTCTTCTCACACAGGTGTCAGGCTGCAGAAACTACTCTTGTTTACACCCTACAGTCGGGTGAGTGATAGCCCGTCAGCTGTTACGGAAGAGGAGATGCATTCTTTCTCACTCCATCATAACATCTCAACCTGCACCTGACTCACAGTCCAGCAGTTTGTCCTGGTCACGCTACTTCACCCTCTCCCAGCGCAGCTGACAGCCCTCGGACCTGCCGTTGTGGTCATGTAAAAGAATGTTTCCTCTTACACTTGCCAAAGCTAAGAGCTTGAACTCCACCATCTCCAATTTGTTGGCCATGGAAATGCTGCTTTTCCGCCTGGTTTATAGAGATTTTTATTGAAAGCTGATGGCCATCTCAGTTCCCTAGTATCAGTTGCCCAGATGCCATTACGTCTCTAAGAATTCTGTGCCTGTGCTACACCAGCATGTCGCAGACAACATGACCTGTTCCTTGAAAAAATCTAAGTCTGACTGGGTGCATTTCATCAGTGACACCTGGATGAGCAAGCATGGCCAGAGGAATTACATTTCGCTGACTGGGCACTGGGTGACTCTGGTGGCTGTGGGAGCAGGCGGGCAAGGGGCTTCTCCACAAGTCTTGGAATCTATAAGAGTTGAAGAACAAACCTCTGTATCCAACACTTTCTCCACAGCTGCTGCCTCCTCCACTTCCTCTAGGGCCTCCACCTGCGCCCTCAACCTCTCGCTTAATGAAACACATGTGACAACAAAGCAGAGAGATTACCACACACCTCCATACTGCACAGCCTAGACTCATCTGAATCAAGCAGGCTTCAAATTAATATGCCTTGGAGATCTCAGTCACACAGCTGAAGAGTTATGGACAGCTATCCTGGAGCAAGGTACACCATGTTTGATAACGGGTGCAAACCTGGTGGCAGCCCAAAGCCAAGGCGACCTCACACATGTGACTTCCATTCCTCACGTCCTCAGTCTGGTGGTAGAGCAATTTCTCCTTAACTATCATGGCCTGGATATGCTGCTGCAAAGAGCACGGTCGCTGTGTGCTCACTTCTGTCCTTCGCATCCCACAGGTCATTGACTTGCATTGTTACAGAGGTCTTTCAGCATACAAGTTAAATGTTTGATATGCAATGTGTTAGGCATCGGGCGATGGCGGGATATGAGGAGTCTGTGGTCTCCCATCCAGACCCAGCCGAGGCTCTGCTTCGCCGTCGATCCCAACGCCTAGCCAATACCCGGGAGGCACAAATAGTTACTCAGGTCTTTGTTCATAGTAGCCTTAAACCTAGGTTACGGAACAATAAAAGGCTGTCGTAAGCCTAAGTCCATAAATGCCTGCACTGAGCATGTCCGTGACATGGCGAGCCATGATTGGTGCGTAATGTCAGCTGATCCTCTGACCTGGCATCGCCTGATTGGTCATGGATGACGTTATCGGTGATGCGATTGACGAGATGGCTGGGGCGGAGCTTAGCCCTTAAATAGCTTGTCTGTCCATGGTGCGGCGCGGTCAGATCATACTAAAATAGGCAGTGCTCATGTGTGGACGTACCAGAATCTGGGCTCCATGTGCTCTCTAGCTTTCCTCTCCGGGACCTGTCGATGCCAGAGTACGCTCGGCTAATTATCACAGGTCCTTTAGGCAGGTTCAGCTTATGCCAGGCAGGTAGCCAATGTGGCGCAGTCTTGCTACAAATATAGGGTAGCTATACACCCTGAGCAGTCTGCGGGGCGCGTAACCTGTAGCTAACGTGGTGCAGTCCTGCTACGAATATAGGGTAGCTATACACCCTGAGCAGACTGCGTGGCGCGTAACCTGGGCATCGCCTGCCAAGCTGAATAGAGAGTTGCTCAGCCCGGTCTTACGCCGGCTGGTTGCACGTACGCCTGGCGTCAGTCGCACGCACTTCCTAGCGGCTGGCATGTAGCTTATGTGCAGTCAACAGGGCTACGACTATACCAGCTTGCAGCACATAGTGCAAAGCTAATATCTGGCAAGTGGCTTTGGTGCCATTAACAGGGCTACATCTACGCCAGTTGATAGCACATCTCCCGTGACATTAACGGAGATAGTGCCAATTCTACATCTCCCCTAGTGTGAATTAACACAGGCGAAATCTAATGTTAGATTTCTGTCATCAGTTTGACCCTCATACTCTAGGGGTATTCGGCAGCAGTGAACATAAACTGCATCGCGGACCCCGGGTTTGGTTGTAATGCATTATATAATAAAGCTGTTGCAATCGAGCTCATAACACAATGTCTGCACATGTTGGAGGGACTGTGGCAGCAGTGACAAACCCTGGTGCAGTATGTCCCTTTCCATAGCCTGGGCCATTGCAGTACAACCATGTTACAAATCACGCTTGCAGAGTGGGCACAGGTGAATGAATTCTGCACCCTTCTGCACAGTTTCAAAATGGCTACTAATATGGTTAGCGCTGACGATGCCATCATCAGTATCAATATTTCGGTCATCTACATGCTGGAGCACAGTTTAAAAGGTCTGCAGGAGAAGGCAGTGGTCCCAGAGGAAGAGGTGGAAGCAGAGGAGGATGCTGAAGGGATAACAATATCTCTAAGTTCCAGACTGTCGTCGCACAGGTAGGAGCCATGGGAGTGTGGATTAAAGCAATCGAGTGAAGCTCATGGTTCCAGACAAGCTGTTAATGAAGGTGCAGGCACCAATGAACAAATGGAGTACGATGAGGAGTAAAAGGTGATGGGCGTGCAACAATAAGGTAATGAAGAAATAGTGATCCCCTCTCTGTTTTCCATGGTTGTCAGGAGGGAGACGGAGGAAGGAAGCTTGAGTGTTACTTCACCACCAACACACCATGTACTTGGACCAAATAGAAGTGCCCAACATATGAGCACCTTCGCGCTGCACATGATGCCCGTATTCTTTGGGCTGGAAATAGTGTTGACTACTGGGTTGCCACTCTGTTAGATCCATGGTACGAGAGTAAATTTTGCTTCCCCCATGGAAAGGGACGGTCACATGATGGAGTATCGAAACATACTATAGAAAATCTTAAGAGTGGTTTTCCCCAAGACAGTGGTGAGGCACACAGTGTGCATCGCAATTATTGACTTCCAAACCCTGGAACGTCGAGTCATCAATGCAAAACAATTATCAGCAGCAGTGTAAGTGGCAGAAGCAAATTCTGTGAGTCGTTTCATACATTTTTTAGACCAGCCAGTGCACCAGCAGTACAAGTCTGATATGTTATGAATGAGTGAAAAGGATGGTGCAGGAGTATCTGGAGCTCAATATCAATGCTATCAGGGTAAATTTGGACCCTTTTACATTTTGGTATTCAAAAATGGAAGAGTGGCCTGAGCTCGTCTTTCACAGCTGCTGGGCTGACTCCCACGTTGTCATCTGTTTGATGCTCTGATCAGTGGTAACATGTCAGGTTACCAACGATCAGACCCAGCGTTCCCCGTGCTGTCACACAAATGACAGTATGGGAAAAGCCAGATGTTCGGTCCCCCATTTATTTGAATGGGGTCCGGATTTGGGTTCCGTTCTGGTACCCTAACCGAACCTGCTGGACCAAAACTTCCTCGGGTTCACCCATCACTAATTAGCAAAAACCTGTCAATAACCAGTGGGACTCAACTATATCCATTTATGTTCAAAGAAGTCTGGTAAGACATAGTCTTCAAGGAAAGATTGGACCAAATCTTGCATTGAATAAGATTTCTGTTTCTTCACTTTGAATTTTATTAATTTATAAAAATAAACTTAACACTTTTATTTTTGACAGCATCCTAACTTTACAGCATTTTTTCCTCACCTGTTGTAAACTTTTTCAAAGTACTGCATAATAAGTCTTTTGCAAGAAATTATATAGCTACTAGTAAAGATTGAGCACTAAAATGCTTGAACCAAGCAGGTCGATCGGACTCAACATGAGTAACAAGTATAATAGAAGTCTATGGGAAACTCAAGCATTTTTTCGGCAGACCCTAACAGGAGACTGGCAGGACAGGAAAAGCACTGAAATGGATAGAAAAGTGCTCAAATGTAATAAGAACAGCATGGGGAAGACCCCTGAATGCATCTCTGGCTCCCAGCTCTCTGCTGGAAATAAAATAAATAATTTAAAAAAATTACTTGGAGTCTCTCTCATTTTTGAAAACCAGTCAAGGTAAAGCAGACAGCTGAAGCCTATATCATCAGACTGGGAAAATCCATGGCTATTTGGCTCTTACCAATCTAAAAATACCAGCCTGAAGAAGCATCAGAATTGGCCTATAACATTAGACGTACCAATTCGGGTGCTTTGCCCTGCTCTTCCCGATAGTCCTGGTGTGGTAGCAATTGGGGTACTATTTTTGGGGTTGATGTCAGCTGCGTAGTGTCAGCTGGCGTCAATCTCAGGGGTTAGTAATGGAATGGCATCTATCAGACACCTTCATTACCATAACAGTAAGTTAAAAGGAAAAAAAACACAAAAGTATTTCATTTTAAAAAACTCCCTGACTCCCTGGTTCATTAATGTGTTAATAAAAAAACATGAAATCCATGCCAGTCTGAAGTAGTCCAACGGACTAAACCTAGATTATAAATTGTCACTTTATTGTATACATGGATCCTGCATGATTTAGGCATGCAAAGCATTGAAGTGGTTTGTGCAAAGACTGCTTTCAGTAGAAGAAACAAAATAATCTTTTAGATATGAAAAAAGATTAGTGTTTTGTACAAATACGCTGTAACTTCTCAGGAAATCTGTGAGAATTCTCCCTCATTAAGGAGGAATAATTTTTGAAACTTTGGGGTTGATTCCTCAAGCAGTTTTCATTAGAGTTCTGGCATTAAACTTGAACTATTGCAACATGATTTGTACAATTTGAAGGTGCAGAAAATTTTGGGACTTTTTTTTCATTTTTATGCAAGTATTGACCAGTTTTGCCAATTTTTTTAAATTGGCCATTCCTTGGGACGTATGAGGCATGAGTCAGTGCTCTCAGCAAATTGATCATAATTTTCTCAACAAAAGTGCCAATTCTGCATGGCATACATTGCTAGTGGTGACTCACAACAGTTGAAAGATGTACAAAATTAATTAAAGAGCTGTCTTTCAAAGAATTTAGCACATCTTATTCCAGCACTTCTATTTTCAAGACTTGAGTACAAAACACCTGTCTTAGTGAATCTGAGCCTACATTCTCTTTTTTTGACAATGAATTTTATGTTGAAACAACAGAAGCCAAATGGGTTTGACATTCTCACCATGCCCAGCTATTACTTATTGTGTCACGAGAGAAAAATAAAGACATTTTCAGAACAGGTAAGTGGTTTTGTGGGGCTTTGATATGGTATGTTGCTACATTGATGATGTAATCATTATTTGAAGTACTTATGTGGTGAACAAACATACTGGATGTTATGGAGGACATAAACGGTAATCTCTTTAATTTGAAATTTGCATTGTGTGTGAATTTTTTGGTCTTGGAAAGTTCTAGTTATTTTAGCACGCCATACCATAACATATTGCAAGCCAATGATTAATGTTATCCCAGCCATGTTAAAATGCTATATCTATTAGAACTTAGAAGAGTAAGAATAAATTGTTTTGCTTCACTGCAATGGGAAGAGGAGTATAATGAAGTATGTAACAGATTTGTGGAACAAGGTTTCTGAGACAAATTATAGCAAGAGCAATATAGAAAGTTGAAAATAAAGACATGGATAATATGTGGGGAAGTAATTTTAACCTAAAAGTCAAATATACCTAAGGTTGTTTTTCATCTGAGCACAGTGAGTTCGTTTAAGAACATTTCTGTTAAAAACATGTCCCTTCTTAGACATTATAAAAATAATTAGATGGTGTGAAGAAACCAGATTGTATCTTAATTTCCCAGACAACCATGATTTTGTAAACCCACAAGAATTGACTTTTTATCTGTATATTGGCTCGTGGATTTAAGTGTTTATGTCTGGTGGGTCAAGAAGACAGACTTGCATACGATTAACATACTATGTAAGTCTGTAACAGTGACTTGGACATGGTGTGTGTTTATCTGTGTTTATTGTGAGCTGATATGCTAATTGTGTATTGTATTCTATAACCAGCTTGTAGACTTCGAAGGTGGATAGGGAAAGGCTGTGAGGATGAACTGAAGCACACTGGGTAAATCTAAAAATAGCTTACATGCATTGGGTATAAAAATACTCAAGAGACAGAGAGAGCAGATCTGATCTCATCTCATGACACAGAGAGCTATCAGTTGGACATTCTGCACAACACTCAACGGATGAGAGACAGGACTGCAGCCAATTCATCATGGCACCATCACTAGGGACACGGATCTATGATTCTAAGGGAAACAACCTAGGAGTTTTCCGCTCCGGTTGGAAGGACACAGATCTGATCCAGTGACCATCTCTGAACCATGGATATGATTGGAGAAAGCTAGGTTTTGGGACCCGCTGGTCGCCTGGCTCCATGGAGATGGTCGGATAAGCCAGGTGGTGACTCTCGTGTCAACTAGCTTTGGACTTCGTATGGACAGTATGGACTGTTATCTCCCTATGCTTGTTGTTATCTCTTCTCTGTATGTATATCACAGGTGGAATAGTGACTGTGGGAGCTGTGACGTTGTGTCAACTGGCTTTGGACCTTGTACGGACTGTTCTCAGTCATCTCCCTATGCTTGTCAATATCTCTTCTCTGTGTGTATATCTGTCACGGGTGTTTCGCCACGAAGATCGTCGCGATTACACAACCTGACTTCTCACAGCTGAGTTTTTGGTGCTTGGTGTTTGTCGGCAGTGAGGGAGTTAATTCTCCCTCTCTCTGTTCTAGACGAGGCCCAGCCTCGCCCAGCTGCAGTTAATGCTGCACTAATGAGATTCCTTCAAATACCTGCCAGTCTGCTAGGGAAGTGTCGGTGAAAGCATTCATGCAGACCAGCAGAGCGGATCGTGGTATTGTGAAGTCTGAAGTGAAGAGTACCTAATGTGGTTTTCTCCCCTCCTCGCTTTATTATTTATCTCCTTACCCGTTGGTGTTCCCTCTGTATTTGTAGAGTGAGTTTTGTATGCAAGGTGGTCTTTTATTTTACCCCTTGTACTGTTTCATTCGTCTTATACTGTGTGTAGGCATTTACCTTCCCGTTCCCTGTGGTGGTGATCAGGGTCCTTCTCAGGACTAGATTACAGAGGGTCAGGGATTCACAGGAGATAGGGTTACGCTGGCGGCCTGGACCTCTGTACCATCAACAGTACCTCCAGGTAGAGGGATTAGTCAGGGCCCCAGCTTAGGGTCAGCATAGACCCGGGACCTCCTGTATACAGTGACAGTGTGACATTTTCACCGACCATACTAAAGATACTCTCCAGCCACCATGGAGCTCTCCCTGACAGGTTCACTGGAGGGCGGGACAAATTTTTTGCTTTCCGGGAGGCATGTAAATTGTACTTTCGGCTGCGACCTCGGTCATCGGGGAGTGAAGATCAAAGGGTGGGAATTGTCATCTCGCTCCTACAAGGGGACTCCCAATCATGGGCTTTCTCGCTTCCCCCGGACTCCCCGGCTCTCCAGTCAGTGGATAGGTTTTTCGCAGCTCTGGGTCTTGTATATGATGACCCGGATCGGGTCTCCCTTGCTGAATCTAAGTTACGTAAGATACAACAGGGAGATCGTCCGGCGGAGGAATTCTGTTCGGAGTTCTGTAGGTGGGCCACGGACACCCAGTGGAATGACCCGGCTCTTAGTAGCCAGTTTTGTCAAGGTTTATCTGACAAATTAAAGGATGTGATGGCACAGTATGACCCTCCCACGTCACTGGAAGCCGCTATGGCCCTTGCTATTCGCATTGACAGACGGCTGCGGGAGAGGTGCGGGGTAACTCTGCCCCCTGTGATGACTCCACCTTCTACTAGGGCCCCTTATATGGAGGTTCCCCTGGTCAGTCCAGAGGAGCCTATGCAGTTAGGAGGGACATCATTCCGAGGGAGGGGATCGGCAGTGCGCAGCAAGACAGGAAGGTGTTTCTTCTGCGGGAGAAAGGGACATTTTATTGGAGGGTGTCCATCCCGTCCTTTGCAGAGTGAGAAGTCGCCAGAAAACTATTGATCACAGGTTGTGTGGTGGACGACAATCTGGGAGTATGTATTTCGTCCCCAGGTCCGTCTAAATTTTTCGTACAGGCGGAGGTGGTGGTGGGTATGAGAACTGAGAGGATATCTGTTCTTCTGGATAGTGGGGCTGGGGCTAATCTGGTGGACGCTCGGTTTGCCCGGGTTCAAGGTATGCGACTGAATGTATTGGCTAAACCCATCCCCATATTCTCGATCGACGCCAGGCCTCTCGGTCAAGGTAGTTTTTTGCAAGCCGTGCATAACATAGATCTTCGAGTGGGGGCGATACATAAAGAACTGTTGTCTTGTTACGTGTTGGAGGGTCTTCCCACTCCTATAATGTTGGGCCTTCCTTCGTTAACTAAGCATAACCCGGTTATTAATTGGCAATCCAGAGAGATAAGCCAGTGGAGTGAATTCTGTAATAAAAACTGCATGAACACGGTCATCGGTGCGGTCGTGCCTAGGGCCTTACCTCCATTTCTGGTGGACTTTGAGGATGTATTTTCGGAGAAAGGGTGTCAAGAACTACCTCCTCATCGCGCGTATGACTGTTCTGTAAAATTGCTCCCTGAAGCCAAGTTAACGAAATCTAGGTTGTATAACCTTTCTGGTCCTGAGAGGCAGGCCATGAAGGATTATATTTCGGAGAGTCTGGCTAAGGGGCATATTAGACCTTCATCTTCCCCGGTGGCCGCGGGGTTCTTCTTTGTGAAGAAGAAAGATGGAGGCCTACGCCCTTGCCTGGATTTCCGTGAGCTTAATCGGATTATGGTCCGAGATCCGTATCCGCTCCCACTTATTCCCGATCTCTTCAATCAGATCGTGGGCGCCAAATGGTTCTCTAAGTTGGATCTCAGGGGGGCGTATAATCTGATTAGGATGAAGGAGGGGGATGAGTGGAAGACGGCGTTTAACACTCCGGAGGGGCATTATGAGAACCTTGTCATGCCAATTGGTCTGACTAATGCCCCGGCGGTGTTTCAACATTTTGTTAATGACATCTTTCGCCACCTAGTGGGACAGTTTGTTGTCATATATCTGGATGACATCTTAATTTACTCGTCGGATCTTGTGTCTCATCAGGAGCATGTTAGGCAGGTGTTGCAGATCTTGCGGAATAATAAACTGTACGCCAAATGGGAGAAGTGTGTGTTCGCCGTACAGGAACTTCAGTTTTTAGGATTCCTGGTGTCAGCATCCGGTTTTCGTATGGACCCTGGGAAAGTGCGGGCAGTTCTTGAGTGGGATCTGCCAGAGGATCTTAAGGCATTACAACGTTTCCTGGGGTTTGCTAACTACTACCGGAAATTTATTCGTAATTTCTCGTCCATAGTTAAACCTCTCACAGACATGACTAAAAAAGGGACGGATTTTTAAAGGTGGTCTGACAAGGCTTGTCAAGCGTTTTCCTCCTTGAAAAAATGTTTTGCCTCGGCACCCATACTCATTCAACCTGATGCGTCACAGCCGTTCATTGTGGAGGTAGACGCTTCTGAGGTAGGGGTGGGAGCGGTATTATCTCAAGGTCCGTCCCCTGGTAAATGGCATCTGTGCGCCTTCTTCTCTAAAAAATTGTCGTCCGCTGAGAGGAATTATGATGTCGGCAATAGGGAACTCTTGGCCATTAAGTTAGCTTTTGAGGAGTGGCGTCATTTTTTGGAGGGGGCAGTACACCCGGTCACCGTCATTACCGTTCACAAGAACCTGCTATATTTAGAGTCCGCAAAACGTCTGAATCCCAGACAAGCTAGGTGGTCGTTGTTTTTTACCAGGTTTAATTTTGTCGTCACATATCGTCCTGGGTCAAAAAATGTAAAGGCGGATGTCTTATCTCGCAGTTTCCCTGGGGCCGGGAAGACGGATGACCCGGTTCCTATCCTTCAGGAGGGGGTGGTGATGTCGGCAGTATGCTCTGAGCTTGAGGAGGAGGTATTGGAGGCTCAGGGGGACGCCCCTGTTGGACCTCCAGGGAGACTGTTTGTTCCAGATCAGTTGAGACAAAAGGTAATCGAGGCACACCATAATTCAGCTTTGGCAGGACACCCAGGGAGTAAAGCAACTGTGGATCTCCTCTCGCGCCGGTTTTGGTGGCCTAACTTACATAGGGAGGTGGTAACTTTTTTCGCGTCCTGTGGGGTTTGTGCGCGCTCTAAGACCCCACATACCCGTCCGTCTGGGGCCCTCTTACCTTTGAAGATCCTGGAGCATCCGTGGACTCATCTGTCTATGGACTTTATTACGGACCTCCTGCCGTCTTCAGGTAAAACAGTCATACTCGTTGTAGTGGACAGGTTCAGCAAGATGGCACATTTTATCGCTCTTCCTGCTCTTCCTAATGCTAAAACTCCTGCGCAGGTGTTCATTGGGGAAATTGTGAGACTTCACGGGGTACCCTCCGATGTGGTGTCGGATCGGGGGTCTCAGTTTGTGTCCAAATTCTGGAAGGCATTTTGTACACGGCGGGGGATGCAGTTGTCATTTTCATCGGCTTTTCATCCGCAGACCAATGGTCAGACAGAGCGTCTGAACCAGAGCTTGGAGACATATCTCCGGTGTTTTGTGTCAGAGAACCAGGAGGACTGGGCTTCTTTCTTGCCTCTGGTGGAATTCGCTCTTAACAATAGGCGGAGCGAGTCCACTGGTAAGTCCCCGTTTTTTGGGGCATATGGTTTTCACCCCCAGTTTTGTACTTTCAATAGGGGGGCTCTTCTGGGGTTCCTGAGGAGGAACGATTTTCGTCGTCACTTGCTTCAGTGTGGAGAGGAGTGCTGAATAATCTGAGTACTATGGGGAACCGATACAAACGTTTGGCTGATAGGAGGAGAGTGTCTGGTCCGGACCTAAGTGTGAACGATCGGGTATGGTTGTCTACCAAGAATATAAAACTTAAGGTTTCCTCCTGGAAACTGGGTCCCAGGTTCATCGGGCCATACAGGATCAGTTCTATAATTAATCCGGTGGCATTCCGTCTTGACCTCCCCCCTACGTTTAAAATTCACAATGTGTTCCACAGATCGTTGCTTAAGAGGTATGTGTCGCCGGTGATACCATCACCTTTACCTCCTCCTCCTGTGGTGGTCAATGGTAACTTGGAGTTTCAGGTGTCGAAAATCATCGATTCACATCTGAATCGCCGGTCCCTTCAGTACCTGGTTCATTGGAAGGGGTATGGTCCTGAGGAGAGGACGTGGGTTCCTGCGTCGGATATTAACGCAGACCGATTAATTCGGGCCTTCCACACAACTCACCCAGATAAACCTGGCCCTGAGGGTCCGGAGGCCCCTCGTAGAAGGGGGGGTACTGTCACGGGTGTTTCGCCACGAAGATCATCGCAATTACACAACCTGACTTCTCACAGCTGAGTTTTTGGTGCTTGGTGTTTGTCGGCAGTGAGGGAGTTAATTCTCCCTCTCTCTGTTCTAGACGAGGCCCAGCCTCGCCCAGCTGCAGTTAATGCTGCACTAATGAGATTCCTTCAAATACCTGCCAGTCTGCTAGGGAAGTGTCGGTGAAAGCATTCATGCAGACCAGCAGAGCGGATCGTGGTATTGTGAAGTCTGAAGTGAAGAGTACCTAGTGTGGTTTTCTCCCCTCCTCGCTTTATTATTTATCTCCTTACCCATTGGTGTTCCCTCTGTATTTGTAGAGTGAGTTTTGTATGCAAGGTGGTCTTTTATTTTACCCCTTGTACTGTCTCGTTCGTCTTATACTGTGTGTAGGCATTTACCTTCCCGTTCCCTGTGGTGGTGATCAGGGTCCTTCTCAGGACTAGATTACAGAGGGTCAGGGATTCACAGGAGATAGGGTTACGCTGGCGGCCTGGACCTCTGTACCATCAACAGTACCTCCAGGTAGAGGGATTATTCAGGGCCCCAGCTTAGGGTCAGCATAGACCCCGGACCTCCTGTATATAGTGACAGCGTGACAATATCACAGGTTTAATATCGATCCTGGGAGCTCTGACATAAGATCTACCAATATCCAGGTGAGTCAGCGGAAGGGTGAGGCCCTGTAATGTGCACCATGTTGGGGGTAATTGCTGGGATTGTTCTGCTTTCTATTGTGCGTTGTGGTTCAATAAAGTATTGCCACACTGTTTTACCCTAACCCTGTGTTGTCTGTGTAGTGTTATGCCCACATTTAACAGGAGAGCGTGTGTTAGGCGGGACGATCCCTGGTCCATGTGGTTTCGGCTAGTAGACTTGGGTGCCCGCCGACCTCCCATTTCTCCACAGATGGTATAATAGGTTATATTCAATGAGCAGAATGTTGCATGTGATATGTAGGATGTATGACATTTCATTTAATAATAATATAATAATTATTTTTATTTCTATGGTGCCCACATATTACACAGCATTTTACAGGTAAAATTGGACATGTACTGACAATAAAGATTTTACAGGGTAACACATAATTCAACAGATACCAAAACCAGAGAGGGCCCTACTCGCAAGCTTGCAATCTATGATGAAATAAGGGAGACACAAGAGGTAAATGGTAAAAAGTGTTTGTACTGTATGTGTGGAGCCCAGCTGTGCTTGGATTCCTAATTCCCAGAAGGGTGCACTGAAGGTAACAACCACTAGAGGTCCAATATCTACATTCACACACCTTCACCCATCCCTAAGACCACCAGAGGGAGCTGTTTAGACATATAAAGGAGGGTGAAGACACAAAAGCGCAGTTTAGTTTGTGCAGTCTAGCTCACAGAACAGAGCTGAGAGGAGTTCAGAAGGAGCAGTCTAAAGAGAGAGAGACTGCAGTTTAGTTCAACAGAGTGGAGGCTAGTAAAGTGGAACGGAAACCACTCCAGCCTAGTCAGAGCTGAAACTAGTGAGTGCAGCTCAGTGAGAAAGCATGCCGATGCTTAGAGAGCGGCGAAGAGGCAGCCCACCAACTGCCAGTGTGTGATCGTGTGAGGGCCCGGGTAGGCCGAAGGCGAGTGGAAAGATAGAAGGGACAGAGGAACCTAATCAGCTCATCCCGATCATTACAACCGGACACCGGGTCCGAGCTTACCGGGATCTTCACGACCCAGTAGGAGATACCGGAGTTCCTGCAGGACTACAAGTCGCAGGAGCCCTTTTGTGCTGATACGTAATTGGGTCAGGAGGACAGAGTCAAGCAGGACGCTGAAAACAGGGACTATGTTCTTCAGGAGAAGGCCCTACCACAAGGTCAGCCGGGCGTAGTATGGAGAAGAACTCAGGCCTAGTTTCACACAGGTCAGAGACTTATTATAGAAGACAGGAGGCCCTATACCTACTCAGTGGGGAGAACTGGATGTGCACCCTTCACCCTACAGCGCTCCGGGAAGTGCCTGCAACATCTACTGTAAAAGGTACCAAAGTGACTATTGTGTGTGTGTCTACCTTATTACCCCTAACTGCCGGGTCCCCGTCCGTCCTGCATCCCTACACACTCATCTGCCCTGAAGGACTCAGCCTTACCTGTGGAAGGCCTAACATCTTGCTGCATAATACCAACCCTTCAGTGGATCTGCATAGCAGTGCTGGTCACCCTGACCAGGTACCACAGGTGGCGTCACGAACATTCTACAAACCTTTATTCCCCTGTAAATATCCCCTTTTCAGTGAGCGCCCAGGGCCACGGACCGAGCTGCAGCTACCGTGACATCCCCCATAGGAATCAATGGGCTCGGTGCCGAGTACCCCACGGCCCTGGCGGGAGACTCATATGGTCAACCATCAATAAATTAAATAGGATATTCAAATATCGTTGTGTGAACCAGTCACTTAACAGGTATCTATGCAAATACAGTTACAGAGTGCTACTAAATGCATGGAGAGTGGGTAAACAGATGCTACAATGGACCAGATTTCTAGGAAAATGGTGTAAAAGAAAATCGGGAATAGTTAGAAAAGTGAGGTGAAATGATAGGCCAGTTTAAAGAAGTGTGGTTTTAGGCCATGCTTAAAACTGTGCGAATTGGGAATAGTCCCAGGTAGTGCATTCCAGAGAATTTTCACAGCATGTGAGAAGTCTTGGAGATGGGAGAGGTAGGTTTGGATTATTGAGGATGCTAGTCTTAGTTCATTAGCAGGACAGAAGGCACGAGTAGGGTGGTAGACAGAGATAAGTGAGGAAATGTAGGGAGGTACAGAACTGTGAAGAGCTTTGTGGGTGAGAGTGATGAGTTTATATTGGACTCTGTAGAGGATGGGCAACCAATGTAATCACTGGCACAGGGTGGAGGCATCGGTGTAGTGGTTGGAGAGGAAGGCTGCTGAAATCTAGATGGATTAAAAATGAGAGAGTTTATTAAGAGGGAGACTTTCATTTGAAAGTGCATACCAGAAAACACATTTCAGTGCAAATTATGATGCCCATAACGTTTCTGCTGGATTCAAACATTTTGCTAGGTATATAACAGTGACACAACCACATTCCAGTAATTGGCATTGAAAATGTTAACATTAACACCACACATAGAGGTGGAAATAGGAAACAGATTCTGCTGAAATGTGAAACTTATTGGATTTTTTTGCTTTGGAACTTAATCACCAGCGGGATTAAATGTAAGGTATGAGCTCACTTGCCATTGTTTTGTTCCTTGCAAACATAGTGACATTTAAAAAGAAAATGTATGGTGAACATATATCTGTTTCAAAATTACTTTTTATTTTTATCTATATACTAGCTGAAGAGCCCAGAACTGCCCGGGCATAATAACTAACTACGATTAGTTATAACACATTAGAATGATTATATCGCTATATAAAAAGCTGAGCGTAGAGCCCGGCCCACTCCGCATAGCCACATTCACTATAATATCCCACATCATCCTGTCAGCCAGAGCCACCGGACTACTCCCCCTAATATCCTACATCATCCCGTCACAGCCGCCAGACTACTACCCCTAATATCCTACATCATCCCATTAGCCGGAGCCACCGGACTACTACCCCTAATATCCCACATCATCCCATCAGCCAGAGCCACCAGACTACTACCCCTAATATCCCACATCATCCCGTCAGCCAGAGCCACCAGACTACTACCCCTAATATCCCACATCATCCCGTCAGCCAGAGCCACCGGACTACTACCCCTAATATCTCACATCATCCTGTCAGCCTGGAGTCAGAACCAGAGCGCTGAGTGGATTTGCCATGATTTCCACTTCCATACCAATGATCCCTTTAATAAAAGCCTGGAGTGAGAATCAGAGAACTGATGGATTTACATTAACTTCCATACCAATGATCCCTTTAAGAGATGCCTGGGGTCAGAACCAAAGCGCAGAGTGGAACGGTCCTAACTTCCATACCAGGGATCCCTTTAAGAGAGGCCAGGTGTCAAAATCAAAGCACTGGATGGATTTGCCTTGACTTCCATACCAATGATCCCTTTAATAGAGGCCTGGGGTCAGTACCAGAGCATTTGAAGGCAATTGTCCTGACTTCCATACTGGGGATCCCTTTAAGAGGGAAGATGTGCCTATGGGATGGAGGATGTATGAGGGGGATATGGGCATGAGAGGGGGGGATTCATTTCCTTTCTGGGGAGGCAGACAATGGCTGGGAGCTTATGTTCCCAGTGATGCTAGATTTCTCCCAACAAGTCACTGTCTACTGAGGTGTTGTCGTGGAGTGAGAAAATTGTTGCTCATAGCAACCAATCACAGCTCAGCTTCTTTTAAACAGCTCTGGTGAAATGAAAGATGCTTCATGATTGGTTGGTGATACACACACATTAAATTTTATATATATAGATTTCATATAAGTATATTGAATCTTATGTTGTGAGGTAGCATTTAAGAGGCACCCTACTCCCCCGGGAAGTTAGACTTGGAAAAGGATTGTATGATCTACACACATTGCCAAACGGGATGTTGTTTTTATGATCTGTTAGAATAAAATAAAGAACAAGGTTTTTTTCACCATCAGGAAGCGGCTTGCTGGCATTTTCTCTTTTTGAATATTGGATAGGTGTCTTCACGTAGGCTTGCACTCGTGAAGGAAGTTCTTGCTAATATTTTCCCTTACATATTTAAATGAATATAGCCTCTCAAATGAGAAAGTCGGCAGTGGTGATAAGTTTCCAAAAAATTTCTCGTTATATAAAAATAGCACTTACTGTACATATAAAAGTAATATTCTGATTTTCACTTTTTATTTGTTAAATATATATTCTATAATGTTTTATTTTATTTTTAAATAGATTATTCTGGTTACAGTATATTAAAAAGTTGTGTCCTGTTCTTTATATGTGCCTTTTTTATTAATAAAATAATTTTCATAGTATAGTTAGGACTCTTTTTCTCTTGTTTATAATATATTAAAAAGTTGTAGTTCCATAATCAGGTGACATCAAGTTGCTTTAAGCAAATAAGGAAATGTCATGGAAGTGTGCAATAATAATATATCAATTCACAGATTTCCAAACTGTGTGGCAATTTATCAGTCCCGAGAATTGCAAGCATAGAGGTGTGTTCTCAGAACAGAGGATACATAAGACACATTGTCATTGAATAGCTAATATAGGGCAGGCTGAAAAATCATTGTAGAACAGTTACTTGCAGTGATTTTTCAGGAAGCCTTTCACGGGGAAGAAATTCTCAGAAAATATCATTATCATGGAGAGCAATGAAAATAAAAAGCATCGATCCATTCTTAATGAAGGAGAAGAAAATGAAATGGTGAGATTTCCTTATTAACTTGTAAAACTCTGTACAAGGCATTTTAATAGTAAATATTAATTTAATCAAGGTTTAGTATTACAAACAGTTTATTCAGTAACTTTGACGAGTATTCAATGTGAAGTACCACTAGTATCCATCCGTTCATCTTCTATGGAACAAAATATTATAATGCTAAATAAAACATGGAGAAAAAGCATCCCTTATTAACTTCACGTGAGGGGCAAGTAACAAGGATTTTGTGCCATTTTTTGATGTCAAAATGTCATAAATCACTTTTATTCAAATATTGGTAACGTTTTCTCATGTAAGCTATGTATTGTGATTTTAGTGCAAATCAATGGACTGTTCACAAATATAATTAATGGTTTATTAACATATATTATTGATTATCACACAGATTATTGTCTTTAGTCTGATTTAACAAAATGTTTGAATTATGACTATTATGCTATTGATAAAACGTATCAAATGAAGCAGAGTTACTCATAATAAATCAAGTAGAGTATTACTCAATGCATGTGTAATTCGTACATAATGTTTTGAGGTTGGACTAAGGTTTGACAATAACAAATTAATACATGCCTATTTCAATATATGGCTTTTCCATAAGACAATTTATTTGGTGGTTGGTGCATAAATCATTTATTTTCTGCATATTTTTTTGTAATAGCAGCCCAGCCTCATTAATCACAATTCCAAAAATTGCAGTAAAAACGCAACAAATAGAAAAAAAAATGAAATGTCTGAATGACATTTTAGGAGGAGAGTGTTTTTTCCTCCTAAAAAATTTATAAAAATGATACATGTGAATAAGCACTAAAATTCAATGGAACCTGCTATTACATTCTAAATTGGAGGTAGACATAGGGAGGATTTCTTAAAACACCACTTCAAACGTTTTTTCTATTGCAGCGCTAGAGTGGTGCCACTAATCTAAGTTTTTGTCCCTAATATTATACTTACCAGCCTCCTTCTTCAGCTGTTCCCAGCAGCGCTGCAGTTGGACTCCAGCAGGATGTGACCTGTTAGATCGCTACATTGTTTGCTAGGCAATCCGGAAGTCACAACTCAGTGCAAGTCTGTGAAAGCCAGAACGGGACCAGAATGAGGCTCTCATAGACTTACACTGAGAACTTGTGACTTCCAGTCAGTCAGAAGATGCGGTCGCATAATGGCTGAGTGAAATCAATGAGGCACCTGGAACAGCTGAAGACAGTAGCCGGTGAGTATTTTACTAGGGTCAGGGAGCTTAGATTGTTAGCACCACTAGTGCATGTTCACAGTGGAAATACACTAAAAAGGAATATGTGTTTTTTACCTGTGGATTTTCCCAATATAATACAATTCCATTAGGGAAAATCCACACATAAAAAGCATACTCGCAAGAGAAATTGACCTACTGCAGATTTATAAATTGCACCGCAGATCAGTTTACGCAGTGCAAAAATACCCACAGTGGGCATGAGATTTCTATAAATCCCATTCACTTTTCTGAAAATGGAAGATGCTGCGTTTTTTTACATAGCAAATATGCAAATTGCCTCTTCAGAGAGGAATATGACTAGAACTCTAGTGCCATCAACCCTTTAATGAGCCTTGCTCCATGACTTCAGATAAAAGCCAAACCAGAATCTCAATTTGCAGACAGTGTTTCGGGTTTTGTCCATCATCAGTGCAAAGTGTGAGATCTGATTTGGCATGGTGAGAGGCTTAAGACTAGGAGCTAAGATTTAATGTTTTGTCATTTTCAACAATGAGAAATGTTATGATGTGGAACATATTGATTGTTTCAGGAAACATTTGGCTATAAAGAACAACCAGGCAGAAAATTCCTTTGCATTCTTGGATATATGTTTACCTGTGGCTTTCTTTGGTTGATATTCTATTGGAAGCCTGAATGGCACGTGTGGGCCCATTGTATTCCATGCTGCTTACAAGATGCTGACGCTATATTACTGAAAACCACAGTAAGTATCATAAGTAATAGCTGTCATATGCTGTTATGTAGTGAATAAGAGCACACCAAAAATTATTCAGACCCCTTTAAATGTTTCACTCTTTGTTTCATTACAGCCATCTGGTAAATTCAAAAAAGTTCATTTTTTCTCATTAATGTACATTCTGCACCCCTTCTTGACTGAAAAAATAGAAATATAGAAATTCTTGGAAATTATTAAAAAAACTGAAATATCACATGGTCATAAGTATTCAGATCCTTTTCTCAGACACTCATATTTAAGTCACATGCTGTCCATTTCCTTGTGATCCTCCTTGAGATGGTTCTACTCCTTCATTGGAGTCCAGCTGTGTTTAATTAAACTGATAGGACTTGATTTGTAAAGGCACACACCTGTCTATATAAGACCTCACAGCTCACAGTGCATGTCAGACCAAATGAGAATCATGAGGTCAAAGGAACTGGCCAAAGAGCTCAGAGACAGAATTGTGGCAAGGCACACATCTGGCCAAGGTTACAAAAGAATAAATGTCAACTATCACTGCAGCACTTCACCAGTTGGGCTTTTATGGCAGAGTGGCCCGACTGAAGCCTCTACTCAGTGCCAGACATATGAAAGCATGCATAGAGTTTGCTAAAAAAACACATGAAGGACTCCCAGACTAGGAGAAATAAGATTCTCTGGTCTGATGAGACGAAGATAGAACTTTTTGGTGACAATTCTAAGCGGTATGTGTGGAGAAAACCAGGCACTGCTCATCACTTGCCCAATACAATCCCAACAGTGAAACATGTTGGTGGCAGCATCATGCTATGGGGGTGTTTTTCAGCTGCAGGGACAGGATGACTGGTTGCAATTGCAGGAAATATGAATATGGCCAAGTACAGAGATATCCTGGATGAAAACCTCTCCCAGAGTGCTCTGGATCTCAGACTTGGACGAAGGTTCACCTTCCAACAAGACAATGACCCTAAGCACAATATCAAAGGAGTGGCTTCAGAACAACTCTGTGATCATTCTTGACTGGTCCAGCCAGAGCCCTGACCTTAACCCAATTGAGCATCTCTGGAGAGACCTGAAAATGGCTGTTCACCAACGTTCACATCCAACCTGACAGAACTGGAGAGGATCTGCAAGGAAGAATGGCAGAGGATCCCCAAATCCAGGTGTGAAAAACTTGTTGCATCATTTATCATACTAGCTCAAAAGGGTGCTTCTACTCACTACTGAGAAAAGGGTCTGAATACTTATGACCATGTGATATTTCAGTTTTTCTTTTTTAAGAAATTTGCAAAAATTTCTACATTTCTGTTTTTTTTCAGTCAAGATGGGGTGCAGAGTGTACATTAATGAGAAAAAAATTAACTTTTTTGAATTTACCAAATGGCTGCAATGAAACAAAGAGTGAAAAATGTAAAAGGGTCTGAATACTTTCCGTACCCACTGTATGTCCTTTTAGATTGTAAGCTTTTGAGCAGGGTCGTCACTCCTTTTGGTATCTGAGTTATGTGTGTCTTTATTGTCTATGCAAGTCCCATCTAAAATTGTAAAGTTCTGCGGAATATGTTGGCACTATAGAAACAACATTTATTAATATTATTATATATTCTAGAAAATAAAAAAAGCATTTCCAATAATTATTAAAATTGGATAGCAAATCTGTTTAAAATGTATCGAGATTTTATATAAATATTGTCTTTTCACCTCACAGGATGAATTTGAGCAATATTTCTGGAAGAAGGTGACATGGATTGAACTTCAAAACCTTAATATTTCACTGAATACAACATCTGCACAGCCACTGATAGCTGATGGCAAATCCATCATTAACAAGGCCATTAGAAAGACGGATCTGAAGGTAGCTAATACAGTATTTTATGAATGATTTTATATGTTAGTGTTAGTACATGAAATTTTGTAATAAGTCATTGATAATATTTTATGGGGGCCATTGGCGTTTTGCCTTCTAGTATATCTGCTGTGGGGCACCTGGGTCGCTCCCCCTGCATTTGCGCTGTCATGGTGGTCACGGGTGTCAATAGGCCTATGGGACCCATTGAGAGTCTCTCAATTATGTGGCAGTGGACTTTATATATTCTGATTACAATGTTAACTAAGCACTTCATTTATTTTGCTTAGCTGCAATAAAACAATGTATAATATTTGGATGTGTGGTTCAAGTCTTTTTTACTACAATAATGAAATATTGTATTTATGCAATGGACAATTTACATCTTTCTGATGATGATAGTGAATACAAATCTAATCTCTTATATAAATATGAATAAAGACTGTACTGAATGGGGAAATAATAATTTTTAGTATTGTGGTCAAAAAGATTATTGTTACTGATTGTAAAATCAGACAGTATTGGTTTAAGCATTAAAGAGGTTGTCCGATTCAAATCGATAAGTCTGCAGTCACTATGTGTGACTGCAGACTTATGATTCCCCCCACAGCGCATGAACTGTGTGTTGCAGGAATTCAATTGTTTCTGACATGGGACTGGAGGGTACGTATGAGTTATACATCTTCCCGGCCAGAGGGCGCAGCCTCACTCTCCATTATCTTGTATCTGTTATACCATCTTGCTCCCATTTCAAAATTAGGAACATTTATAAAATTGGAAATTTATGTAACATTTTAGAACTTATGTTGCATACATTTTATGCCTTTTCCAACTGTACTCTCTAGTCATAATGATTAGTTATGTATTATTTTACCCGTTTGTTATCTGTGGTAAAGATTATCACATATGTATTTTTTTCCCTTGAACTGGAAAAAAATTAATGAATGGAAAACAATAACGAACTATTTCAGATGGACCGCTACTTTTCTCTGCATATATGAGTGGCAAAAAACCTAAATAATAGGAAAAGTGCCAGCCATGTCTCCTTTTTTCTGACAATTATGTTGTGTCAGTAAAGTTTTGGCAAAGAGATTAATACATTTTGTCAATCACCTTGACTAAACCTTGACTGTGGGTTATCTTGTTAAAAAAAATAGGTCTTGAATTTCTTCTCATTAACTTTCACAGGTCAAGGTGATCAAAGTCCAAAAAATATGTTATGTATGGGATCAAGACGAACAACAGTTTCGCAGAGCAGGGTGAGTGTAGACAGGTCTCTCATACGATCAGATTACACATCAGTTTATAATTCACCCTGATATACCTCATGTTTATTAACCATGTACTTGGGCTGCAGGGTTCTTGAGGACAACCTTACCTGTTACGACATTCATACAAAATTTGCTTCTGGGTTAACAAGTGGAGAGCAGAGCATCAGGTAGCTAAAAAAGTTTATTCTATATTATGTACCATACTTACCATGAGCTGAAATAATTCATAACATAGAAGTGATTCTTCTTTTTATCATTTGTTTTTAAAGAGTAACTGTCATTTGGATATGTATTAACTAAAACTGAGGATCTTATGATGGTCAAATTTATTCTAGTAAAATTTAATTTTGCTCAGAATTTTACAAAATATGTATTCGCCAGAATATGGCTTTTTTGTAATTCGCTCCATGCAAATTCAGCAAGATAGTGGCCACCTGCCCACGATTTTACCAATCCACATATGGCTGGGATAGGTTAAAAACAAAAAATGCTAATGTTCTGTTCATCACTTACCTGTACCGACACCCACACTGCTGACCTCCCACCATATAGTCTTCTGTGCCTTGGGTTCTTTGGGCTGTAACCAGACATTGGAGGTGAATGTGCGTTGACATACTGTATATACTCGTGTATAAGCCAATATTTTCAGCCCATTTTTTAGGGCTGAAAATCCCCCTCTCGGCTTATACGCGGGTCATATACTGGGGTCGGCGGGGGAGAGGGAGCGGGGGTGTCGGATCATACTCAGCCCTCCGCCGGCGAGGTCTCTGCAGCCCCCTGCTTCTCCCACGATCTCCGGCTCCTTCCTGCAGCGGTCACATGGTACCGCTCATTAAAGTCATGAATATGCACATATTCATGACTTTAATGAGCGGTGTGACCGCTGTAGGACGGGAGCGCTGCGGAGACCGCCGGGAGAAGAGGAGACGCTGCAGAGAGAGACGCGCCGGCGGAGGGGTGAGTATAGCGATATTCACCTGCTCCGTTCCACCGCTGCGCGCTGCTCTGACCTCCTCGTCTGACCCCTCTGGCTGTGAATGATCAGGCAGAGGGCGCGATGATGTCGTTAGTGCGCGCCTCGCCCCCTGCCTGATCATTCACTGCCGAGGACCCGGAAGAGGGAGCAGTGCAGCGGTAGAGCGGTCCGGTGACAGGTAAATATCTCAGGTGCCGGGGTCTTGAGCCAGCGGTGACACCGGCACCTGTCCCCCATAGCGCGCCGGTGTCATCGCCTGCTCAGGACACCGGCACCTGGCCCCCAGCGACGAGAGGTCTGTATGTCATTTTTTTTGCAGCAGCGCGGCAGCATAAGGAACGTATACTATGGGCATAATCTGTGGAGCATATGGGGGCATAATCTGTGGAACATATGGGGGCATAATCTGTGCAGCATATGAGGCCTAATCTGGAGCATATGGGGGCATAATCTGTGGAGCATACGGGGGCATAATCTGTGCAGCATATGGGGGCATAATCTGTGGAACATATGGGGCATAATCTGTGGAACATATGGGGGCATAATCTGTGGAACATATGGGGGCATAATCTGTGCAGCATATGGGGGCATAATCTGGAGCATATGGGGGCATAATCTGTGGAGCATATGGGGGCACAATCTGTGCAGCATATTGGGGCATAATCTGGAGCATATGGGGGCATAATCTGTGGAACATATTCGGCATAATCTGTGGAGCATGTGGGGGCATAATCTGTGGAACATATGGGGCATAATCTGGAGCATATGGGGCATAATCTGTGGAGCATATGGGGATAATCTGTGCAGCATATGGGAGCATAATCTGTGGATCATACAGGGGCATAATCAGGGGAGCATATGGGGGCATAATCTGTGCAGTTTATGGGGGCCTAATCTATGGAGCATATGGGGCATAATCATTTTTCACCCTAGGCTTATACGCGAGTCAATACGTTTTCCCAGTTTTTTGTGGCAAAATTAGGGGGGTCGGCTTATACACGGGTCGGCTTATACATGAGTATATACAGTAAGTCATAACCATGATGTGTGCTGCATCAACCCAGTGCACAGGGACATCTGAGATCTTATCACAGCCAGAAGTCCCTGTGCAGAGTAAATATAATTAAACTGAATGGGGGGAAAGAAGATGCAGACCGTAATGGTGGAGATCTCGACAGCAGACAGTGAGTTTTAGAGGTGGCGGCACAGGTGAGAGGAGAGGTGTGTATCAGGAATTGGTTTTTTTTTACATCTTAGAATCATAGAAAGTTAGAGTTAAAAAGGACCTTAAGGGTCAACGTGTCCAACCCCTTGCTCAATTCAGGATTCACTAAACCATCTCAGAAAGATTACATCTTACATTTATTATAATAATAATTTTATTTCTATAGCGCCAGCATATTCCGTATCGCTTTACATTATAGAGGGGACTTGTACAGACAATAGACATTACAGGATAACAATAATCACAGATCAAAGTAGATACCAAGAGGAATGAGGGCCCTGCTCACAAGCTTACAATGTATGAGGAAAAAGGGGAGACACAAAAGGTAGATGGTAACAATTGCTTTCATTGTTCGGACCAGCCATAATGTTCGAATCGGGTGTACATGTATTTCTGCATGAACCAGTTAACAGCCAAAGTATTTAACAGTACAGACACAGAGGGCTATTAAATGCATAAAGCGGGTGAGAACATAATGTGAGGTACCTGATAATGGTAAAAAAAATTTTTGAATGGGCCAACAGGGATAGTCAGGTTAATGCGTTGAGGCGGTAGGCCAGTCTGAACAAATGCATTTTTAGGGCACGCTTAAAACTGTGAGGAATGGGGATTAATTGTATAAACCTGGGTAGTGCATTCCAAAGAATTGGCGCAGCATGGGAAAAGTCTTGGAAACGGGAGTGGGAGGTTCTGATTATTGAGGATGTTAACCTCAGGTCATTAGCAGAACGGAGGACATGGGTAGGATGGTAGACTGAGATGAGGGAGGAGATGTAGCGTGGTGCTGAGCCATGGAGTGCTTTGTGGGTGAGGGTAATAAGTTTGTACTCGATTCTGTAGAGGATGGGTAACCAGTGTAAAGGACTGGCACAAGGTAGAGCATCGGTATAACTATTGGAAGGAATATGATCCTGGAGGCAGCATTCAAGACAGATTGGAGAGGGGAGAGTTTGGTAAGACAGAGACCAATTAGTAGAGAGTTACAATAGTCCAGACGAGAATGAATAAAAGAAACAGTAAGAGTCGAAAGTAAGAAAAGGTCGAATTCTAGAGATGTTTTTGAGGTGGAGATAACAAGAGCGAGCCAGTGATTGGATGTGGGGGGTGAATGAAAGCTTGGAATCAAGTATGACCCCAAGACAACGGGCATGTTGCTTGGGAGTAATGGTGGAACCACACACGGAAATAGGCTGGCAATGTCAGGCAAAGGTAGGTTAGTAGAGGGAGGAAACATGAGGAGTTCCGTTTTTGACAGGTTCAGTTTGAGAGATGACATGATGTTGGAGACAGCGGTAAGACAATCACTGATGTTTTCTAAAAAGTCAGGCGTGATATCGGGAGAAGAACTGTATAATTGGGTGTCATCAGCATAGAGATGGTACTGGAAACCAAATCTACTGATTGTTTGTCCAATAGGGGCAGTATACAAAGAGAAGAGGAGGGGGCCTAGGACTGATCCTTATGATGATAAAGAATTCAATTTGCAGAGAATAACTTTTCTGCAATTCAAATTTCCTGGTAATGTCGATACGATTTGGAGAATTTGAATTTCGTCAGATCCATGCCTTATGTTTCTCCCCCTAATTGCTGTCCCTGTCTCTTGCTTTCACTCCTATAGATGTGTATTGCTAAGCTCAATCCATACTCGGCTTAGTCAGTCCATGTGAGCCGCCCTCCCAGAGCAGTGGGGTACTCGGAGCCGAGCCTAATAACTTCTATAGGGGATGTCACGGCAACACAGCTCGGTCCATGGCCCTGGGCGCTCACCCATAAATGTGGGATATTTACAGGGGAATTGAATGTTGGTATGGGGATTCGTGACGCCACCTGTGGTACCCGGTCAGGGTGACCAGCGCTGCTGTGCAGATCCACTGAAGGGTTGGTGTTGTGCAGCTATAGTTGTTAGGCCTCCCACAGGTGAGGCTGAGTCCTTCAGGGCAGATAGATGGGAGGGATGCAGGACGGAGGGGAACCCGGCAGTTAGGGGTAAGAAAGGGACACACACACAAATCACTTTGGTACCTTTACTGAAGATGTTGCAGGCACATCCCGGAGCACTGTAGGGTGAAGGGAGCATATCCAGATTCTCCCACTGAGTAGGTGTGTGGCCTCCTGTTCCTTGCCTTTCTGTGATCAAGTCCTGGCCTGCATGTAGCTGGGAATAACTTAGTCTCCGTCCTGCACTTGGCTGACCTTGTGGTTGGACCTTTTCTTGAAGGACACAGTCCTGCTGGCAGTGCACTGCCTGACTCCGTTCTCCTGGCCCAGTTACGTATCAGCTCTGTGGTGCTCCTGGGACCTGTAGTCCTTCAGGAACTCCAGTGTTCTCCTAATGGGTCGTGGAGATCCCTATAGGCTCGAACCCCGGCGTCCGGTAAATACTTGTTGAGGTGAGCCGTGAAGGCTCCTCTGCCTCCTTTTACTTCTCTTTCCACTTGCCTTCGGCCTACTCGGGCCCTCACACGATTACACACACTGGCAGTTGGTGGGCTGCCTCTTCGCAGCTCTCAGAGCGTTGGCACACTCCCAGCTCTCAACTTGAGCTATGGAGTCCCTTACTGCAAACTCCACTTGTCTGCTCTGTCTGCAGCCTACTCACTTGTCTCAGCTCTGACTAGACTGGAATGGATTCAACTCCACTCTACTAGACTCCACTTTACTGAACTGAACTGCTCTGCAGTCTCTCTGCTGCAGACTGCAGCCTTCTGCTCTGCACTGCACACTGCACTCAGCAGAACTCTAATCTGATTGACTTGAACTGCAGTCTCTCAAATCTGAGCTCTGTTTCCTGTTTTCACCCTCCTTTTATATGCCTATCCGGCTCCCTCTGGTGGTCTTAGGGGATGGGTGAAGGTGTGTGTATGCATTGGGACCTCTAGTGGTTAAATCCTTCATTGCACCCTTCCAGGAGATGTGGGAATCATAGCACAGCTGGGCTCCACACATGCATATGGATACAGATAGAGTGAAGTCCCCTCTGCAGTGCACCTGCTCCACACAACTAAACCAAACACTGTATGTCACTGAGCAGCAATGCAGCATGGGAACTGAGGGAAACAATTATGAGACAGGAGTGCTGGCGCAAACATCACTGAAAAGAGGGTCCCCATCTTCACTTCACAGCTTTTCAAGAGTGGAGGAATATACTGTTACTAAGGAAAATACTTACACTAGGTTCAACTCTCAGAACAAAAGTTTACTGGGATTTATAACCATTATATGAAGAGGGCTTTTCTTTTTTTTATTTCTTTTATTTAACATAAGACATCTCTCCCATTAGCAGAAATGTATATATGAAAGTTTGCAAATTAATAATGTAGCCGCAGACATATTTTAAAATTGGGCTCATTTGTGTTTTTGACAATTTTGTAGGTAAAATATTTATTTTTATAAGTGTGATAACAGATTATTGTTAACGATTGGGAAATGTAAAACTTGCCATGTGTTTGAGGTCAATAATGGTCCAAATTTACTTTTGAATATTGAGCTTATTTTACTAATTTTCAACTTCCTAAAAGCAACATTTAAAAAATAAACTAAAAAACATTTCTACAGATTTTATTAAACCGCATGACATCTCTGCCAGTTTTGGATTATATATAAAAACATTTTTTCAGGTTTTTTATCTTTTCGATGATATTGTCATACGAGAGCTTGTTTTTTTCGGAGTGAGTTTTAATGGCTTCAATTCGGGATACATAAAACTTGTCAACAAACTTTTATTAACTTTTTATTGGGAGGAGTAAAAACAAAATAGTAATTCTGCCACTTTTTCCATTTAAAATTTTATGATGTTCACTGTGCTGCACAAATAAATTGTTAATTTTATTCTGTAGGTCAGTATCATTATGGAGATGTTACATTTCTAGAATTTTATAGTTTCTATTTGTTTTATAATTTTTGTACAATTAATACACTCTTAAAAAAGTATTTGTTTTTGTGTTGCCATATTTTGAAAACAGTAAGTTTTACAATTCTCTGACAGCAGAGCTGTATAAGGGCTTACCTTTGTGTGAATAACTGTAATTTTCATTGGTACCATTTTATAGGACATGTGAATTTTTTATCATGTTTTATTACACTCTTTGAGATGTAAGGTGAAAAAAAACAGCAATGATATTTTTTGTTAATTTAAAAAATAAACAAATATGCACTGATAGCTTTAATTGACATGTTATCTTTAAAATGCTGGTCAATACAATCACAATATCAAATGTATGTATTGTGTTTTATATATTATGTATTCTTTGTTAATTTTGCAGTAGACACAACTTATAATTTTCTCTGGCACCATTTTTGGGTTCATGCGACTTTTGGATTACTTTTTTTGCAGTAGGTATTAATGAAAAACAATAAATATGAAATTGCTTTTTTATCTCAGTTTTTATAGATTTCTCTAAGTAGTATAGTTGAAATGTGAACTTTATTCTGTGGGTCAATACATTTACAGTGATACCCAATTGATATTGTTTTTTTTAAGGTTTTTTACTTTTGCACAAGAAAATGATTTAAAAAAGAAACATTCTGAAAGCCATAACTTTTTTATTTTTCTATTCTCAGAGGAGGCTCTTTTTAAGCATAATGTGTGGTAGTTTTATTGGTACCATTATGTGATACATAAAACTTTTTGATCATCTTTCTAGAGGCAATATAAAGAAAAACAGCAATTATGGCATAGTTTTTTTTTAAGTGTTCACTGTTTGGGATAAATCATACAGTTTAATTGCCCAGATTAATGAAAATATCAAAAATGTGTTGATTTTGTGGGGGTTCAGAAATTAAGCAATTTTTATTAAAGCTGTAATTTTGTATTTGCTTTTATTTTTACTTTATAAGTAAACTCTTTTTTGCCATATTTACCATACTTGTCTTACAAGTACTGCAAAAGAATTTGAACATGTTCCTTGATTAATGCATTACCTAGCGTGCCAGAAATTGACTGACAAGTAGCTTTGTTGATCCTGCCTCCATGTAAGATCTGATAGACTGAAGTATGTGGTCAACATGGAGACCAATGTTAGACTGGCCAGTTGCCATCTCTGTGATCATGCTGTAGGGGTGTCGATGGGCTGACAGGAGGCATGACCTCAATTTGTTACACTTTTTACTTGCCACTGTTACCACTGACAGCAGAATGAGAGGGCTTACAGTTCTAGGATCAGAGATAGCTCTGGTTCCAGGACCTTGCGTAGAGTTCAGCAGTGTATACAGCCAAATCTTGCCACAGATGGCACAACTCCTATGACCGTGCCATTCCTAGGATGCAAATTGTCTCTTCAGAGAGGAAGAGAGCTAGCACTCTAGTGCCACCTATTGGAAGGTAGCAATCCTACAAGTCAATGTTGACCCTTTAACGAGCCTTATCACATGATCTAGGCTAGGATAATAGCCAAACCAGAATCTCAGTTTGCAGACACTGTGTTTCGGGGTACTGCCCCTCGTCAGTGCAAAGTGGAGATCTGGTTTGGCTGTGTAAGAGAGAGGCGTCTGACCGTTGTCCAAGAAGTATCGTCACTCCTTGCGGAGATCAACATGCTAAGCATGCCGAGATGAGGAGACTTAAAGCCGCAGTGCTCCTCTGGGAAATATGCTAGTTAGCATATTTCCCAGAGGAGCACTGCGGCTTTAAGTCTCCTCATCTTGGCATTCCTAGGATGTAACTGTATGCCTAATGATAGAAGAAGTATGAGAAGAGCCAGCTCTTCCAGGCATAGGTGCATGGAACCTGTGGCTTACTCGTAGCATCGACTAAGAATACTTTGTGTGTCTGACACGTTAGTTTTATTTTCCTCTCCATCTGACTTTTCTAAATGCATTTTTTCTATTAATAATGGTGTTTTTATTCCTACTGCTAGATTTTCTTCTCTTTTTTTTCTGTATGCCCAATTACTACTACTTACAGTATGGATTTATAGTTATGCCTTTTGCAGGAAGGGGTTAATGATGATTATAAAATTTAAAATCTCTACTTTGTATTAATTACAAAAATTGTTACAATATTTTACGTTTAGCATTCTTTTTGATTACTTCTACTTCTGTTCTTTAGACGGTCTATTTGTGGACCCAATGTGATTGAAGTTGATATTGAGCCAATCTGGAAATTACTGTTCAAAGAGGTAATTTTTCCTACATAGCATGCATTTAATAAATATATTCAGAAACAGTATGATCATAAAATAATCAGAGCACAATAAATATGAGATGCAAAAAGTGCTACAAAAATTGTAATAAAAAGTCACAAGAAAAGTCTAAAGTAATGCACATACAAAGCCTCTTTAACAAATTTTCAGTGGAGCGTCTCATATACAGGTCCTTCTCAAAAAATTAGCATATAGTGCAAAATTTCATTATTTTCCATAATGTAATGATTACAATTAAACTTTCATATATTTTAGAATCATTACACACCAACTGAAATTTGTCAGGTCTTTTAATGTTTTAATACTGATGATTTTGGCATACAACTCCTGATAACCCAAAAAACCTGTCTCAAAAAATTAACATATTTCAACCGTCCAATAAAATAAAAGTGTTTTTTAAAAACAAACAAAAAAACCATCAAATAATAAAGTTCAGTTATGCACTCAATACTTGGTCGGGAATCCTTTTGCAGAAATGACTGCTTCAATGCGGCGTGGCATGGAGGCACTCAGCCTGTGACACTGCTGAGGTGTTATGGAGGCCCAGGATGCTTCGATAGCGGCCTTAAGCTCATCCAGAGTGTTGGGTCTTGAGTCTCTCAACTTTCTCTTCACAATATCCCAAGATTCTCTATGGGGTTCAGGTCAGGAGAGTTGGCAGGCCAATTGAGCACAGTAATACCATGGTCAGTAAACCATTTACCAGTGGTTTTGGCACTGTGAGCAGGTGCCAGGTTGTGCTGAAAAATGAAATCTTCATCTCCATAAAGCATTTCAGCCGATGGAAGCATGAAGTGCTCCAAAATCTCCTGATAGCTAGCTGCATTGACCCTGCCCTTGATGAAACACAGTGGACCAACACCAGCAGCTGACATGGCACCCCACACCATCACTGACTGTGGGTACTTGACACTGGACTTCAGGCATTTTGGCATTTCCTTCTCCCCAGTCTTCCTCCAGACTCTGGCACCTTGATTTCCGAATGACATGCAAAATTTGCTTTCATCAGAAAAGTACTTGGGACCACTTAGCAACAGTCCAGTGCTGCTTCTCTGTAGCCCAGGTCAGGCGCTTCTGCCGCTGTTTATGGTTCAAAAGTGGCTTTACCTGGGGAATGCGGCACCTGTAGCCCATTTCCTGCACACGCCTGTGCATGGTGGCTCTTATGTTTCTACACCAGACTCAGTCCACTGCTTCCTCAGGTCCCCCAAGGTCTGGAATCGGTCCTTCTCCACAATCTTCCTCAGGGTCCGGTCACCTCTTCTCGTTGTACAGCGTTTTCTGCCACATTGTTTCCTTCCAACAGACTTCCCATTGAGGTGCCTTGATACAGCACTCTGGGAACAGCCTATTTGTTGAGAATTTTCTTTCTGGGTCTTACCCTCTTGCTTGAGGGTGTCAATGATGGCCTTCTTGACATCAGTAAGGTCGCTAGTCTTACCCATGATGGGGGTTTTGAGTAATGAACCAGGCAGGGAGTTTTTAAAAGCCTCAGGAATCTTTGCATGTGTTTAGAGTTAATTAGTTGATTCAGAAGATTAGGGTAATAGGTCGTTTAGAGAACCTTTTCTTGATATGCTAATTTTTTGAGACAGGTTTTTTGGGTTATCAGGAGTTGTATGCCAAAATCATCAGTATTAAAACAATAAAAGACCTGACAAATTTCAGTTGGTGTGTAATGAATCTAAAATATATGAAAGTTTAATTGTAATCATTACATTATGGAAAATAATGAAATTTATCACTATATGCTAATTTTTTGAGAAGGACCTGTATAAGAGCAGAAAGTCAACAAAGAAATAAAGCGAAATTAGGGACGCTCAACACTTACATCGTTTAAACTGTTTCATAAAAAACTTACAGACCACCAGCTATTGTATTGATTCCTCACCCAAGCAGTTTTTATACTCAGGCAGCATACATTAGAATAGATGATGGAATATGGTTTTACATTTGGCTGGTGTTTTCAAAGCCTAAGTTTTTCTTCTACAAATAAAGAATATAATTCTCTATAAATCAGAGAAGCCAAAATGGTTAACAAAATGTTATCGCAACACACAATTAGCATACTGACAAAATAGCATAAATATAGTTAGCATATGAGATTTGGAAAAACACATTGAATCTCGTTAAACAAAACCATATGCTTATACTTGTGCTGATCCTATTATCTATGTGAGTATGCTAATTGTACTTAAGAATAAAAAAAATTGTTCATGGTTTTACACTGTTTTGACTACTCTAAATTCCAGCCATTTATTTAAAGTGGAACAACTACCAAGTTTATAGCCGTAACATTACATCTATTCTAATGGATGCTGCCTGAACAGAAGAACCGCCTGGACAAAGCATTAATATAAAAGCCAATGGTCTGTGAGTTTTTTATGCTACCATTCACACTGTGATAATATTGAGTTGTCCTAACTTTGCTTTTTAGTATTCAGAAAATTAAAATAGAATCATAAATAGTTGAAGTGACTTTCAGAATTCCCACTGCTAAGGTTCATTTCCCTCATTATATGTGTTGCATAATAATTCCCTTATTTTCAGTATTGGTTTGATAGCCTTTACCTTATACTAATTATACCCTTAAAGTTATAGAGATCAACCCTTTGTGTAATGACTTCTTAGTAAGCTGGTGTTTTGCTTTTGTTTATACACAGCAGTTAAACTGAGAAGGCAGGCTACAGAAGGCAGGAAGAAGCATCAGTATGAGTAAATGATACAATAAGGAGGCGTGTTTCAGACTACCACAGCCTCCCTGTAGTCATTGGTAGGCACTGCGCTAATATAGATGATCTCAAATCAGCCAAAGAACAAGCACCAAGGAAAATAAAAATAAAATAGTTATTCTTCATAGAAATTGAATTGCAAATAATTTTTTATCCCTTAACGAGGCAGTAGCTTTATTGGGATTGTCTGGTACTTTTATAATGATGGCCTATCCTTAGATTAGGTCATAAATACTAGATCCATGGGCAGACACACCGTAGCGGGATCCAGAGGCTCCAGGGGCCCCTGCAGAGTGGCTAATAATGAAGGAAATCTGGCCTGTTTATCCTGCCCCGAGGCTTCAGGGGGCCCCTGGCAAGTTTGGCCTCATGTGCGGTGGGCAGGGAGGGAAAAAGCAATGATGGAGGTGGTGGAAAGGACAATGATGGGGTTGGTGGGGTGGAGGAAATAATGAAGGTGGTGGAATGGGCAATGTTTGTGGTGGTGGGGGAGAAGGCAATGATGGAGGTGGTGGAAAGGTCAATGATGTTGTGGTCGAAAGGGCAATAATGTGGTGGTGGGGAGGAGGAAATGATGAGGTGGTGAAATGGGCAATAATGGAGATGGTGGGGGAGAAGGCAATGATGTTGGCAGTAGAAAGGACAATGATGGTGGTGGGAAAGAAGGCAATGATGGGAGTGGTGGGTGAGAGGGCAATGATGGAGGTGGTGGGGTGAAAGCAATGATGAAGGTGGTGGAAAGGGCAAGTATGGGTGTGGTGGGGGAGAAAGCATTGATGGAGGTGGTGGAATGGGCAATGATGAGGGTGGTGGGGAAAAGGCAATGATGATGGTGGTGGAAAGGACAATGATGATCGTGGTGGAAAGGGCAGTAATAGGGGTTGTTGGGGGAGGAGGAAATGATGGAGGCGGTGGAATGGGCAATGATGGGGTGGTGGGGAGAAAGCAATGATGGAGGTGGTGGAAAGGACAATGATGGGGTGGTGGGGAGAAAGCAGTGTTGGAGGTGGTGGGAAAAAGGCAATGATGGGGTGGTGGAAAGTACAATGATGGTCGTGGTGGAAAGAGCAATAATCAAGGTGGTGGGGAGGAGGAAACGATGGAGGTGGTGAAATGGGCAATGATGGGGGTGGTGGGGGAAAAGGCAATGATCGTGGTAGTGGAAAGGACAATGATGGTGGAAAGGGCAATGATGGCGTGATAGGGGATGAGGAAATGATAGAGGTGGTGGAATGGGCAATTATGGGTTGGTGGGAGAGAAAGCAATAATTAAGGTAGTGGAATAGGCAATGATGGGGTGGTGGGGGAAAAAGCAATGATAGATGTGGTGGAAAGGGCAATGATGGGGGTGCTGGGGAGAAGGCAATGATTGGGGTGGAGGAGAGGACAATAATGGGATGTGGGGGGAGGAAGACAATGAGGAGTGTGGGGGATTGCGAAGGGAGGAAGGGGATTTATAATGGATTTAGGAACAGGGGAGGTGGAGGAAGATGTTAGTATCACTTATTATGTTTAGCATAGTCCCGTAGTATATAGTGTACTCACTTATTATACATATCACAGCCCCTTAGTATATAGTATACTCACTTATTGCGCATAGCATAGTCCCTTAGTATATAGTGTACTCGCTTATTATGTACAGCACCATCCCTCAGTATATAGTGCAGTCACTTTTTATGCATATCACAGTCCCTTAGTATACAGTGTACTCACTTATTATGTATAACACCATTCTTAGTTACATAGTTTCCTCTTTTGTTATGTATAACACCATCCTTTATTACATACCATCCTCTCTAGTTATATATGGTGCCGTCCCTTATTATATAGCTTTCTCTGTTGTTATGTACAGTGCTGTCTCTTACATAGTGCATTCTTGTTATTTTTATTATTCACAGCGTCCTCTTTCTTTACATAGTCCACTCTCTTGTTAGATATAAAATGACTGATGATGGAGGAGCTGGTCACCAGACTACTGGTGACTACAAAAGAATCTTTCCCATGCTCCAACAGCCATCATTGGTTATATATCTAACAAGAGAGGACGTATGTAATAAAAAACAGGGCTCTATATAATCCAATATATAAATTGACGGTGCTGTATAAAGCAAGAGAGGGCACTGTATAAGGGACGGCAATATATATAATAAAGGAGACTATGTAACATATATACATCTATGTGTGTGGCTGTATACATATATATATATATAAATATGTATATATATATATATATTTGTATATACGTAGCTTTGTCGCCATAATGGGAGGGGGCCCAGACACATTTCTTGCACAGGGGCCCCAAGTTTTCAGTGTCCGCCCCGACTGGATCGGTGGGGGTGCAACATCCAGCATCCAGATGTGATCAGTTACAGATCAGAACAGAGACGCTCTATTAACTGCACAGCTTCTCCACCAGGGTACCGCAGATCCACTCTTATTCATTCAAGTAGGGGTGGATGTGCAGTGCCTGAGCGCGTGCAGTATGCTATTGACAGAGCTATGTTGTGCAGCCCCACACTTGATCACATCGGGTCGCTTTGGGAAAACTGGTGGGGGTGCCGGATTTCGCAACACCAATGATCTCGTATTGATGACCTAAGCTAAGGACAGTTCATCAACATTAAAGTATCATACAACTGCTTTAAAGTAAAAGCACAGGCGAGGTCATTTAATTATGTAAATTTAAAAAAAATTATTGTGGAAAAAAGATGAATTTTTACAACATGATCTTTATAATTATTTCAGTTCTAGCTGTAGCACTCATATGTTAGACAATACACATTGCAAAATAAAAATTACCATAATGAATCATTTTAGAAAACAAAAGGCTAATTCAGGTTATAGTATTCTAACAAGAGCAATTGATGAGAGAGAATCTGTTTCTGAATCTGGAAATGACTTATAAATACCTACTCAATCAATCACTAGCTGAGGTGTGGGGAATCGGAAGTTATGAAAAGTTGAATAAAATGATTAAAATGCAAATGAGCTGTTAAGATCTATGAATCAAATATTAATCTCCCTGAGAATGTACCACAAAAGTTTTTTTTTATATAAAGGGAGGTGTTACTAGTGTAAGACATGCAGATCAGGAGAGCAAACTGTCAGTCATTACATATCTAACATTGGCAGTGCCCCTTTTCATATAAACTAAGCTTTCAGTGAGAACTAGTTCCTTAGGGACATCTATGTCCGGCCCATAGATCTTAACAGTTCATTTATATATTAAAAAAATGTGGATTTCCCTGGAATAAGACATAGGATTACAGATATCATGGTATAATTTAATACAACTTATATGACCTGCAATCCCATATAGACAGCATTGGAGGGTTGATCCTACTGACAGATTTCCTTTAAACATCTTTGTCACCACTGATAACCTGTGTGTAGGTGGAGTCTTTTATGTTTCTAAAATAAAAAATGATGTATAATACTTATAGTATATCCCATGAAGGGATGAGTGGAACTATTAAAGTTCAGGTTGAGTCCAAAGTTTGGTTCTGTAGCAGAACGAAACCTGAACTTGACCCCGGATCCAAATCCAATAGATGTGAATGGGGACACGAACTTTGGTCCTGTTAAGTGGATGTAAAAAGCTAGGGGGCTGCTAAAGGATGCAATATGGGGATAAAACATTTGCCCCGAAAACAAATGTAGATAGTAAAATTACTTAAAATAACATTTAAAAAAAAAAATAATATTCTTAAACCAGGCGGCAGATGTGGCAGTGGAGGAGTAGATCAGTGCCTTGCGTGTGTAGCATACTATACTTTTTAATTAATAAACAAACAAATGAAAAACAGATGTGCGGTCTCCCTATTTTTAATTGCCAGCCAAGAGAAAGCAGACAGCTGTGAGCTTTATGGGAAGGGGCCAATATCCATGGACCTTTCCAGTCTAATAATATAAGCCCCCAACTGTCTGCTCTGCGTTTGTTGGTCATTAAAAATGGGGGGACACTAAAAAATTATGTGGAGCCTCTTCCCAGCCTAATAATACCAGCCCTCAGCCACTCCAGAAATGGCGCATCATTTAGATACAACAATTATGGCGCTTAGCCTCGGCTCTTCTCAATGGCCCTGATGCAGTAGCAATTAGTGTAATTCGTTTGTGGGATTGATGTCAGCAACTGGCACTGACATCATGTCCATGGACTAGTAATGGAGAGGCGTCTGTCAGACAGCACCATTTCTAAGTCAGTAGTCTAAAGAAATAAACACACACAAAAACTTTATTTGAAAGAAAACTTCAAAATAATTTCCCTCTTTCACACATTTATTAAATAAACAAACACCTGTTCATCATAGTCCAAATGGGGGTCCCACGACTATCCTCGTCTCCATCTTCAAGTGTATGGAGCCCCGTTCCGAGAATGGGCTCCATAGACTAGAGCAGCAGCCACATCATCGCCCGTGAGACATGACTGCGAGTTTCCTATGCAACCTCGAGAATGAGGTTGCATAAGTCACTCGCAGTCATGTCATCGCTCATCATTCCGGCTCTCACACTGTACTCTATGAGACCGGTGGAGTATAGCATGTGACCCGGCAGTGGCTGCTGCTCCAGTCTATGGAACCCCGCTATCTGAATGGGGCCTCATCCACTGGAAGATGGACACTGGGATTGTTGTGGGTCCTTATGTGGACAATGGTGGACTGGTGTGGGTTTTTTTAGTAAATGGGTGAAAGAGGGAAATTCTTGGGGAGTTTATTTTCAAATAAACATTATGCTGTGTGTGTTTATTTATTTGACTACTGAGTTAGTAATGTGTCTGACAGGCACCTCCATTATTAACCCACGGGCTTTAAGATTGCCTTAGCTTCTGACATCAACCCTACAATCCACTTAACCTAATTGCCACCACACATGGGCAACTGTAAAAAGCCGAGGCTAAGCCCCATTTCTGGGGCAGCTAAGGTCTGGTCTTATTAAACTGGGAAAGGGCTAATATCTATTGACCTTCCCAGCCTAAGAATATCAGCCCCCCACTGTCTGCTTTGCCTTAGCTAGTTATTAAAATTAGGATAGACTACATCATTTTTATTTTTTTTAGGATTTTAATAACCAGCAAAGGCAAA
>JARQOD010000005.1:188490605-188535494 GCA_033576555.1 Oophaga sylvatica
CACGGTGGGACCCCGGGCTGCGAACGCACCTCTCTACATCATATATTTGGTGCGTTCCGCAGACCCTAACATAATATTAGCGCCAGGGTCTGGCTAGTAAAATGGCGGATGTCCAGCGTCTACCACAGTACATCCAGCAGCGGGAGGGTAGGTTGGCGACTCTTGAGCGCACAACCTCAGCTGTGGATGTTACCGCAGTCGCTGTTCAGGCTGCTAGCGTGGCTGCAGCCAGTTTGTCCTCTGCCACCTCTGCCCCTACATTATTCCACCTCCCGCTTCCTGACAAGTTTGCCGGTGACAGCAAGCAATGTCGGGGATTCGTGAGTCAGTGCTCTATACAGCTCGAGCTTCTGGCTGCACGTTTCCCCACGGATCGGGCACAAGTGGGTTTTGTACTGTCTCTACTCTCGGGCAGAGCATTGGAGTGGGCAACGCCGCTGTGGGAGCGCGACGATCGTGTGGTTCGAAGTGCTCCTCGTTTCCTGAAAGGCTCTTAAAAAGGTCTTTTTAGGACCTCAGGTCACCCACGATACGGCGCTACAACTGCTGGCATTGGCACAGGGTTCGTCTTTGGTCAGTCAGTTTTCTGTCCAGTTTCGGACTCTGGCCTCAGAGCTAGACTGGTCGGATAAAGTTCTCATTTCAGTCTACTGGCGAGGACTGGCTGACCATTTAATGACGCTTTGGCTACCAGGGAGATTCCCGCCACACTGGAGAAGCTTATCTCCATATCTACCCTTATCGACCTCCGTTTTCACGAGCGGAGGTTGGAGCGGGCCCAGTGTAGGCAGAGGATTCGGTTGGCTCCCACCTTTGCCAAACCTCTCGAATCTCCCGATCTGGCATCCGAACCCCAAAAGGCCACCGAGGTTCCTCGTGCAGGACCTAAGTCTCGAGCCATCCGAGTATCTGTGGTCTGTAATCTTTGTCAGCAGACAGGACACTATGCCAACAAATGTCCACAGCGATCGGGGAGGCGATCGCGTCTAGTGGCCCTGGGAGGAGGTTCACTAGAGACAGCGGCATTTTCCTACAAGATGACATTTAAAGGGACAGTCACTGTAGACTCTTCCACACTTACAGTCGAGCTTTGTGTGGACTCAGGAGCAGAGGGGAATTTCATGTCATCCACCTTTGCTCGTCACCACGCAATACATCTGGTAGCGCTCGACAAACCAGTGACTGTCTGGGTAGTGAATGGGTTGACATTGCCCTCACCAATTACACATCAGACTGTCCCTCTTACTTTGTGTGTACCCCCTTCCCATCAAGAAATTATTTCCCTTCTCGTCCTTCCTGAGGGAATAGACGAAATCCTACTGGGAGTACCCTGGCTCCGTTCCCACTCCCCTCATATTGAGTGGACCTCCGGTAGGATACTGGGTTGGAGTGAGTCATGTAAGGACAGATGTGTCAGGGAGTGCATTCAGGTTACCACTACAGAGATACCCGCAGATCTTTCTCCTCTTCCCAAGTGCTATCAGTCATATGCAGACGTGTTCTCTAAAAAGGCTGCGGAGACTCTGCCGCCCCATCGTCCCTACGACTGTCCTATTGATCTCTTGCCTGGAGAAGAACCGCCTCGGGGAAGGGTCTATCCCCTCTCTCTACCTGAGATGGAGGCTATGTCTCAATATATCCAAGAGAATCTGGCAAGAGGGTTCATTAGGAAGTCGGTGTCACCAGCAGGAGAGGGGTTCTTCTTCGTGCAGAAGAAGAGTGGAGAATTACGCCCATGTATAGATTACAGAGGTCTTAACACCATCACCGTTAAGAATAAGTACCCGTTGCCCCTGATCTCTGAGCTCTTTGATAGGCTCTGGGGAGCAAGGGTATTTACTAAATTAGATCTGCGTGGTGCTTATAACCTGATTCGCATCCGTGAGGGGGACGAATGGAAGACGGCTTTTAATACCAGGGATGGGCATTATGAATACCTGGTGATGCCCTTCGGGCTCTGTAATGCCCCAGCCGTTTTCCAAGACTTTGTCAATGACATCTTCCGGGATATGCTTTCCACCTCTGTAGTAGTCTATCTGGATGATATTCTCATCTTTTCTCCAGATATTGACTCTCACCAGAGGGATGTCAGCAAAGTCTTCGACCTGTTACGGGCGAACTCCCTCTATGCAAAGTTGGAGAAATGCATGTTTGAGCAGGAGTCTTTACCATTCCTGGGCTATATCATCTCCGCCCAGGGATTGGCTATGGATCCTGCCAAACTACAGGCTGTGATGGATTGGCAAGAACCCCATTCTCTTAAAGCGGTGCAGCGCTTTATGGGGTTCATTAATTACTATCGCCAATTCATTCCCCACTTCTCCACTTTGGTAGCTCCCTTGGTAGCCCTCACCATGAAGGGAGCCAATCCCAAATTGTGGTCAGAGGAGGTCTCTAAGGCCTTTACTTCAATTAAGTCCCATTTTGCTAGCGCTCCCATCTTACATCGCCCCGAGGTTGATAAGCCTTTTTTATTGGAGGTCGATGCCTCGTCCGTTGGTGCTGGAGCAGTCCTTTTTCAAAAGGATGCTCAAGGTCGGAAACATCCTTGTTTCTTCTTTTCCAAGACCTTCACACCAGCGGAGAGGAATTATTCCATTGGGGATAGGGAGTTGCTAGCCATGAAGTTGGCCTTTTCTGAGTGGAGACATCTCCTGGAGGGGGCTCGCTTTCCCTTTCAAGTTTTCACTGACCACAAAAATTTGGTCTATTTACAGACCGCCCAGCGGCTAAATTCTCGTCAGGCCAGATGGTCCCTGTTCTTCTCCTGGTTTCATTTCACCCTCCATTTCCTCTCTGGTGAGAAGAACATTCGGGCCGATGCTCTTTCTTGCTCTGTGGTGTCCTCTGAGGAGGTGGAGGAGGAGCCTCGGTTGATTGTCCCCACAGAGAGCCTAAGAACTGTGGCCCCGGTTTCGCTTGAGTCTGCACCTCCGGGCAAGACTTTTGTGCCCACCAATTTGCGACCGGAGGTACTCTCTTGGGCACATTCGTCCAGGGTGGGTGGACATTTTGGGGCAAAAAGGACATCTGAGTTGCTGACGAGGACATACTGGTGGCCACATATGGTCCGTGACATCAGGGAATACGTTCAGGCGTGCGTCTCCTGCGCCAAGAATAAGTCCCCTCGACAACGGCCAGCTGGGCTACTTTTCCCTTTACTAGTGGCAGACAGGCCTTGGGAGATGGTCGGGATGGATTTTGTGGTGGGCTTACCCAAGTCTTGGGGCTACACCATCATCTGGGTGATAACCGACCACTTCTCCAAAATGGTGCACTTAGTGCCGTTACCACGGTTACCGTCTGCACGGGCCTTGGCAGCATTATTCATTAGGCATATTTTCCGCCTACATGATATGCCAGACAAAATTGTCAGTGATCGAGGTCCCCTGTTTGCGTCTCGGTTCTGGAGAGAGCTGTGTCATTTACTCAGCATTGAGTTGAATCTCTCCTCTGCATACCATCCCGAGACGAATGGGTTGGTAGAGAGGGCCAACCAGACCTTGGTCACATACTTGCGACATTATGTCTCTGCCAGGCAGGATGACTGGGCATCCTTGCTACCGTGTGCTGAGTTCGCTCTAAATAATGCTGTGGCTGACTCCACCGGACAGACTCCATTCCTCCTGAACTACGGTCAGCATCCGCGGGTACCAGTGCCCATGCCCGTGTCTTCCGCCGATTCCAGGGTGGAAGACTGGGCTGTGGAGGTACGGGACATTTGGGACCGCACCCAGGATGCCATTCAGGCCTCCAAAGAGAGGATGAGGTCTTCGGCCGATGCCCATCAGCGCCCCACTCCTACATTTGCTCCGGGTGACCTGGAGTGGCTTTCTGCCCGAAACATCAGGCTACGTGTAGAGTCCACCAAGTTGGCACCTCGCTTTTTGGGCCCCTTTAAAGTTCTTGAGCAGGTGAACCCAGTGGTTTACCGCCTAGCCCTTCCGCCTCGCCTTGATATCACCGACACCTTTCACGTGTTCCTCCTGAAACCCGTGGCCATTTCCCGGTTTTCCGAGTCATCTGCCAGGACGTCGGGTTCATCTACCGACAATCATGAGGTGAACGCCATTGTTGGGTGCAAGGTGGTACGAGGCAAAAATTTTATTTGGTGGATTGGAGGGGTTATGGGCCTGAGGATAGGTCCTGGGAGCCTGCCGAGCATGTTCATGCTCTGCAGCTCATCGCTGCCTTTGAGCGCAGCGAGGTCCAAAGAAGGGGGGTAATATTAGGGTTCGAGTTCCCGCTGCTGCACAAGGGGAGTCTTGAACCAGTCCCGCTGCGGTCCCCCATTCATCTCCGGCTGCAGTGGAGCCTGCTCAGCAGAGACATCAGTCCCAGCATCTTGCCCATTCCAATACTGTGCAGAGACTTGCTGCTGCCTCTCCTGGATCTGCTATTATAGCCAGTGCTGGAGCAGACGTCTTTGGGACGAAGTCCTGCGTTTCCCCTTCTGAGCATGCCCAGGGTAAGATCTCTCATTGGAGATCAGGGGTCACATGTTCAGGTACTGCAGCAGCTCCTATTGGTCCGCCAGGAAGGTCCTGAAACTGCATGTGTTTTGGAACAGTTTCTCATTGGTCCTTGTTTCTGGCAGGTCCTGTAGCTGTTACTATAAAAGGGTGACATGGCTGGGCCGCCATGCGCTAATATCAACCGTTATATGCTTTGCGCCAGTGTGGTCATGCGTGTGTGTGGTTAGGGCGGCTGAAATACGCCATTACAATACTGACTTAATCGGTGAGGAGCTTGGTATGCTAGCTGGTCAGGGTCGGTGTCCTAGATGCCCTAGATTACCGGCATAACCGGTGAGGACGCCATAGATTGCGGGTGATTCCCGCGAGGACATTAGCGCATGATCACGTTCTATGTTCGCTTAGCAGTCAACTGTGTACCTGGGTGCCTGACAGGACACAGAAGTTTGTCTCTGCGGCTCTGTGACGTAACAGGGTTCGTTTTCAACGCTAGACAGCGCCCTAGCGTGTTTATTTTGCGACTCAGTGGTGTTAAATGAGTTCGCACACATCGCCATATAGCGCTGCGGCATTCCTTCTAGCGGCTCTGTGGAATAACAGAGTTCACACGTATTGCCACAGCGCGTTACGGCGTTTATTTGGGCGACTCTGCGGGACAACAGAGTTCGCTTTTTGCGCCATTTTACTATCAGTAGGCTCCGCCTGCACGATGGACCCCGGGCTGTGAACACACCTCTCTACATCATATATTTGGTGCGTTCCGCAGAGCCTAACACATACAGGTCCCAAATTTTACACACACATACTACTAACAATATTAGTCGCTGACATCTATAAATCTAAATGTTCTACATGGGTTTACTATACGTAAACCATGTCTCCTATCCTGTCGGCTTCTGCAATTATTTTACAGAAGCCGACAAATGAATTAACGGCTATTCTGCTATCTTTCTCTCTATGAAATGTAAAGATAGCACGGTGGCTCAGTGGATAGCATTGCAGCACTGGAGTCCTGGGTTCGAATCCCACCAAGGACAACATCTGCAAGGAGTTTGTATGTTCTCCCCGTGTTTGTGTCGGTTTCCTCCCACACTCCAAAAACATACTGATAGGGAATGTAGATTGTGAGCCCCTTCAGGGACAGCGACGATAATGTGTGCAAATTGTAAAGCGCTGCGGAATATGTTAGCGCTATATAAAAATAAAGATTATTATTATTAAGATATATATATACAGTACAGACCAAAAGTTTGGACACACCTTCTCATTCAAAGATTTTTCTGTATTTTCATGACTATGAAAATTGTAGAATCACACTGAAGGCATCAAAACTATGAATTAACACATGTGGAATTATACATTACACTTTACAAAAAAGTGTGAAACAACTGAAAATATGTCTTATATTCTAGGTTCTTCAAAGTAGCCACCTTTTGCTTTGATTACTGCTTTGCACGCAGAAAAGGTGAACGGATGGACTCTACATGCCTGGTTCCCACCGTGAAGCATGGAGGAGGTGGTGTGATGGTGTGGGGGTGCTTTGCTGGTGACACTGTTGGGGATTTATTCAAAATTGAAGCGGTGAGCAGTCCAGATCACCCCAAAACATCTCGACTGGGTTCAGGTCTGGTGACTGTGGAGGACAGGTCATCTGGCGTAGCACCCGAACACTCTCCTTCTTGGTCAAATAGCCCTTACAGAGCCTGGAGGTGTGTTTGGGGTCATTGTCCTGTTGAAAAATAAATGATGGTCCAACTTAACGCAAACCGGATGGAATAGCATGCTGCTGCAAGATGCTGTGGTAGCCATGCTGGTTCAGTATGCCTTCAGTTTTGAATAAATCCCCAATAGTGTCACCAGCAAAGCACCCCCACACATCACACCACCTGTAAACACGCAGTGGTAGATCAGTGCCGACAGCTGTCATAGACAGCTGACAGGCACGGCAAGCGGTGCGGGGACCTTTGCCGTCGGTCCCCGCACCCACAGCGCTGTGATTGGTCAGTCAATCTGACTGACCAAACACAGCAGCGATCGTGCAGGAGAAGCTGAAATTTCAGCTTCCCCAGCGCGATCAGTGCAGGAGCCGGCGCTGCAGTGGCCGAGCTTCCTGCACTGACAGCCAGGAGCGGAGCCCCCACCGCCCCTGGCTGTTAACCCCCTGACTGCTGCGATCCAGCGATCGCAGAGCTCAGGGGGGGAGGCAGAGGGTCGGGAGCTCCCTCTGCCTCAGATCGGCGACCTGCAATGTATTTGCAGGGGCCGATCTCTGCCTTGATGACCCGGGGGTTGTCATGACAACCTCCGGGTCATCTACCTACGGGAATCTGCTGTGATCATGTCACAGCAGCTTTCATCATAGGTACAATGCATTGCAATGCTGGAGCATTGCAATGCATTGTAACTGCAATAAAAAGTAAAAAAAAGTGAAAGTCCCATAAAGGGACAAGTTAAAAAAAAATCATTTTTTAAAAAAAATTGTAAAAAAAATATTAAAAAATAATTAAAAAAAAATCCCCTAAAAAATACACATTTTTATGTAATAAAAAAAAATAAAAAACAAAAAAATACACATGTTAGGTATTGCCACGTCCGTAAAAATCCCATCTATAAAAGCGTAACCTTAGTTAACCCCTTCAGTGAAAGCCGTAAAAAAAAAACACAAAAAAGTAGTAAATTATACTTTTTCCAAGCGGTATCATCATACCGCTTGGAAAAAGTGCAATAACACGCGATAAAAAAGTCAGATATAAATAATCATGGTACCGCTGAAAACGTCATCTTGTCCCGCAAAAAACAAGCCACTATACAGCATCATCAGCTAAAAAATAAAAAAGTTATAGCTCACGGAATAAACTGATGCAAAAATAATTATTTTTTCTATAAAATTTTTTATTGTGTAAAAACCGCCAAAACATAAAAAAAATATATAAATGAGGTATCGCTGTAATCGTAGTGACCCGAAGAATGAAGCTGCTTTATCAATTTTACCACACGCGGAACGGAGGGAAAAAAAAAAAACAATTCCTGAATTGCTGTTTTTTGTTCATTCTGCTTCCACAAAAATTGGAATAGGAAGCGATCAAAAAATGTTATGTGCCCGAATATGGTACCAATAAATACGTCAGCTCGTCCCGCAAAAAATAAGCCCACAGATAACTCTGTCGGCCGAAATATGGAAAAATTATAGCTCTCAAAATACGGCGATGCAAAAATTTCTTACAAAAAATTATTCCAAAAAAAAGCGTCTTTTAGAGTGTGACAGAAGCTAAACATGAAAAAAGGGTGTAAATCTAGTATCGCCGTAATCGCACCGATCCGAGGAATAAAGTCGCCTAATCACTAATACTGCACGAGGAACGGCGTAAAAAAGAAAACCAATTCTTCACCTTTTGTAGATTTGTTCATTGTGCCTCCCAAAGATCGCAGTAAGGCGATCACAGTGGTTCCCCCCCACATATGGGGTATCAGCGTACTCAGGACAAAATGCACAATAGCTTTTGGGGTCCTATTTCTCCTGTTACCCTTAGAAAAATAAAAATTTGGGGGCAAAAAGGTCATTTTTGTGGAAAAAAATATGATTTTTTTATTTTCACGGCTCTACGTTATAAACTTCTGTGAAGCCCTTGGGGGTTCAAAGTGCTGACCACACATCTAGATAAGTTCCTTGGGGGGTCTAGTTTGCAAAATGGGGTCATTTGTGGGGGGTTTCTACTGTTTAGGCACATCAGGGGCTCTCCAAGCGCGACATGACACCCGCAGACCATTCCATCAAAGTCTGCATTTAAAAACGGTGCTCCTTCCCTCCCGATCTCTGCCATGCGTCAAAATAGTGGTTCCCCCCCACATATGGGATATCAGTGTACTCAGGACAAATTGCACAATAGCTTTTGGGGTCCTATTTCTCCTGTTACCCTTATAAAAATAAAAATTTGGGGGCAAAAAGATTATTTTTGTGGAAAAAAATATGATTTTTTTATTTTCACGGCTCTACGTTATAAACTTCTGTGAAGCACTTGGGGGTTCAAAGTGCTCACCACACATCTAGATAAGTTCCTTGGGGGGTCTAGTTTCCAAAATGGAGTCACTTGTGGGGGTTTCTACTGTTTAGGCACATCAGGGGCTCTCCAAACGTGACATGACACCCGCAGACCATTCCATCAAAGTCTGCATTTGAAAAAGGCGCTCCTTCCCTTTCGAGCTCTTCCATGCGTCAAAATAGTGGTTTACCCCCACATATGGGGTATCAGCATACTCAGGACAAATTGCACAATAACTTTTGGGGTCCTGTTAGCCTTTGGAAAATAACAATTGGGGTGGAAAGATCATTTTTGTGGAAAAGATATGATTTTTTAATTTTACTGCTCTACGTTATAACCTTCTGTGAAGCCCTTGGGGGTTCAAAGCTCTCACCACACATCTAGATAAGTTCCTTGGGGGGTCTAGTTTCCAAAATGGGGTCACTTGTGTGGGGTTTCCACTGTTTAGGCACACAGGGGCTCTCCAAATACGACATGGCGTCCAATCTCAATTCCAGCCAAAAAAGTCAAATGGTGCTGCTTCCCTTCCGAGCTCTGCCATGCGCCCAAATAGTGGTTTACCCCCACATATAGGGTATCAGCGTACTCAGGACTAATTGCACAATAACTTTTGGGGTCCTTTTATCCTTTGGAAAATAAAAATTGGGATGAAAAGATCATTTTTGGGAAAAAATATGATTTTTTAATTTACGGCTCTACGTTATAACCTTCTGTGAAGCGCTTGGGGGTTAAAAGCTCTCACAACACATTTAGGTAAGTTCCTTGGGGGGTCTAGTTTCCAAAATGGGGTCACTTGTGGGGGTTTCCACTGTTTAGGCACACAGGGACTCTCCAAATGCGACATGGCGTCCAATCTCAATTCCAGCCAAAAAAGTCAAATGGCGCTGCTTCCCTTCCGAGCTCTGCCATGCGCCCAAATAGTGGTTTACCCCCACATATGGGGTATCAGCATACTCAGGACTAATTGCACAATAACTTTTGGGGTCCTTTTATCCTTTGGAAAATAAAAATTGGGATGAAAAGATCATTTTTGTGGAAAAAATATGATTTTTTAATTTTACGGCTCTACGTTATAACCTTCTGTGAAGCCCTTGGGGGTTAAAAGCTCTCACAACACATTTAGATAAGTTCCTTGGGGGGTAAAGTTTCCAAAATGGGGTCACTTGTGGGGGGTTTCCACTGTTTAGACACACAGGGACTCTCCAAATGCGACATGGCGTCCAATCTCAATTCCAGCCAAAAAAGTCAAATGGCGCTGCTTCCTTCCGAGCTCTGCCATGCGCCCAAATAGTGGTTTACCCCCACACATGGGGTATCGGTGTACTGAGGAGAAATTGTACAACAAATATTGTGGTTCATTTTCTCCTGATACCCTTGATAAAATTTAAAAAAATTGTGTCGAAAGAAAAATTTTGGGAAAAAAAGTTAAATGTTCATTTTTTCCTTCCACATTGCTTCAATTCTTGTGAAGTACCTAAAGGGTTAATAAACTTCTTAAATGTGGCTTTGAACACGTTGAGGGGTGCAGTTTTTAGAATGGTGTCACTTTTGGGTATTTTCTGTCATATTGACCCCTCAAATTCACTTCAAATGTGAGGTGGTCCATAAAAAAAATGGTTTTGTAAATTTTGTTGGAAAAATGAGAAATCACTGGTCAACTTTTAACACTTATAACTTCCTAACAAAAAAAATGTTGGTTCCAAAATTGTGCTGATGTAAAGTAGACATGTGGGAAATGTTATATATTAACTAATTTTTGTGACATATCTCTCTGATTTAATGGCATAAAAATTAAAAGTTTGAAAATTGCAAAATTTTCAAAATTTCTGCCATATTTCCGTTTTTTTCATAAATAAACGCAAGTTATATTGAAGAAATTTTACCACTATCATGACGTACAATATGTCACGAGAAAACAAACTCAGAATCGCCAAGATCCGTAGAAGCGTTGCAGAGTTATAACCTCATAAAGAGACAGTGGTCAGAATTGTAAAAATTGGCCTGGTCTTTAACCTACAAAATGGCTTGGTCATTAAGGGGTTAACATTGGTCCAAGTGCTATACGATTTTTTTCTCGCATATCACTCGTCCGTATTTCTCTCTAGTGTGACTCCGGCCTTATTGATATTTCTGTATGAACTGAAGGTCTACAGTGTCTTGTAAGCGCTGAATTACAGCTCAATGCTACTCAGAGCTGATAATATATATGCACCTTCTGTGAACAAGAATTTTACACACAAAAAGAAACGTTCTAAAATATTGAACATTTTGAAAGTTTAGACTTAAAATTAAAATCCAAGTTTCTTCTTTTTAATTTAGTTCCAAAAGGTTTTTCGCAAGAACTTCAATTTTACACAATGAAAGGCTTTCGTGTTATTGGCTTTGCTTACAAAACGTTAGATCAGAAGATTGGAGCAGATGGCAACTTTGTTAGGTATGGTATACCAATTTGTCAATATCCCATTTAAAGGGACTTTGCCACCTCCCAAAACTGAAACTGAACTATTTAAACATTCACACTGGGACTTAGTACCTTCATAAAATGACAGTGTGTGTACATGTTCAGCCTCAGCAGTGTCAGTATGTTCGAGACTGGGGATTTAGAACTGGATGTGCTGCAAAGCAAGCAGTGTCAATCACCATAAGGGGCAGGATGGAGGTTGGTAATTGATGAGGCGGAATGGTGCTCCAAGCACTGCCATGGATGCACTAAAACCCTCTCATTTACATATGTAATAAAACTGTTAGTCCGTACAACAAATTTACTACATTCTACAGTACCAATATGATTTTATTGGGTTTAAATCCTCGGTGTGGCTGTCTGAAAAGTTAAATTTAAGTTTTGGGGGTGACAGAATCCCTTTAATACAAAAAACTGTGCATGTAATTTTGTACCAAACATATCAACAAATGCCAGTGATCTATAAATAAATTAGTACTGGGATGGGTTGAATTTGGATCATGCAGTAGAATGGTGCTATGAGCATTTATGGGCAGATGCTGTCATCTAGTGGACATAAACGACCAGTGTAGGCAATTGAGGAGTGTGGGAACAAAAAGACAAATGATTTATTGCAAGAGGGGCAGCAAAGGACCAGACACACTAGAGACACATGACCTGGCTGTGGCACAGGACAGAATATAAAAACTGAAGGAAGAGAAGAAGATTGTGCTGGATAATAGCCAAGCTTCAAGAGAACATGTTGGAGGACGCAGATTATTTCCAGAATATAAGACATCTTGCTTACCAGAGTGAAGATAGAAGACTGCAGTGTTTTGATCTTGTGAGCAGTGGTTCTGAACATGTAAGCAGTGGGGATGTGAGCTTATCTCCTCTGAGACTGTAGACAGCAAGAGAAGGCCTATTGATAACTAAGACTAGGCGGACTTGTGGCTTTTTACTTGGTAGATACCTGGTGAGCCGACTGCTACTAGAAGTTGGAGCAGGATGATGGAAACCCTACTGTTTCAACATGGACACTGTCAGGAGACAGATCAACTTATCCTTTTAACCACACGATACTGTGCATTTTATCCAAAATTTAACAGACCCATATACATTGTTGTTGTGAGCATGTTGGAGACAATTTCTGAGCTGAGGCTCCCTCTGGTGGTTGCTGACGGTACTGAAGCTGTATCGAATGACAGGGCCTCCTCACCTGCCAGTGACGACTGGCAATCAGGAGTCACTGACTGGGCTGATATAAGGGAGCTGCCTTCCCATGATCCTCGCCGGTGATCAATTATTGTTTCCTGGTTCATTTGGAAGTCTGCTGGTGTCTTGCCTTCGTCTGCTACCTTAATATATGATATTTTCTGCTTGTTTCTATTGTGTTTGCTATTTCCATTTTTGTCTGCACCTTTGTGGAGGTTAGCCGGGTCCCCGCCTGGGGCCTGTGCTACTCTCTGTTTTTCAGTAGCCACTGTTATTTGTTCAATTGCTCTTTCCCTCCTTTTTGAGTGTCTGCGGGTTAGCCTTGTTCACACTGAGATCTGATTTAGTGGGTGGCGATATCTCAGTATTTTTTAAATCAGAAGTGTTGTTAGTTTTGCTAGGGTTTTGCTGGGTTGCAGATAGTATTCTGTCCTGTCCTGTCCTATTTAGGCAGTGTTCGGCCCCAGCGTTTGCTCACTCTATTTTCTGCCTGTGTTTCGTCTTGTCTAACCGCCATTATATGTTTGGGGGCTGCCAATTCCTTTGGGGCTCTACTCCGGGGCAGTTAGCTTTCCTGTTTCTATCTTTAGGTGTAGCTAGCTCTCCGGCTGTGCCGAGGCGCCTAGGACCACCGTAGGTACGCTCCACAGCTGTTGCTAGTTGTGCGGTTAGTTTAGGGATCTGCAACCCATTAGTTTCCAACCTCTCAGGTGATCGGCTGCCTTGCTGCTTTGCTCCTGTCCTCCTCAGTTACCAAATCATAACACATTGTGATAATTTAACCACTTGTGTGGGGGTGAATTATGTCAGATGTAGTCTTTCTTTGTTCAGTAAGTCAAGAGGCATGAGCCATTGTTTCATGTGAAATTGTCTGATGACCCTTTTTGCATGCTAAATTGTGGAATGCCTGCTGATTACATCAGCCTCCTGTGTTGTAATAGTCTGCACCGCTTGGATGACAATTGTAAGAAGGTGGCAGAGCTCCTCGATTGCTCCCTCCCTCTTTCCCTGTATGTGGTCTTTTATATGTATTACTGTATATGTGCTGTGGTTGTCATATTTTAATGTGTTACCATTATACCCTGCACTATATGTACTAGCTTAGTGATAGGAAATAGTTAACTTAGGGGGTTGGCCCAGAAGCCTCCAAGCAGACAGGAAAACTCTGCCTGCAGAGCAGTGCCCAGGTAGGCTTGCCTGTGGCAAGATGCGCTCCCCAGCTGGGAGCATATTGTATCCCCTGAAGGGGACTGGGCTGCCAGTGGACTGTTAGGCAGTGGGCACAAGGACTGGATGTGTGCCCCATGAGAGACTTTCAGCTCTGGAGAGCCGCTTGGGAGGTATTGACTTTGCTGCTGCAGCCGTTGCTGTGAATAGGGACAGATCAGGGTCCGTTACCTTCTTCTTTACTACACCTTTATTAAAAAAACAGTTGCCACTGTTGGGCCCTACAATGTGTGACATGTGGAGAGGAGCCAGATGTCTGTGCTAACCAACTGTGACCCGGGGCTGGGTTCAGAACTGCTTATCCATTTGCAAGGGGCCAGGTTGTGGACTGACTGTGTCTTAGTAGACTCACCCACAACTACCACCCTGTACAACCTTGTTACACAATTATACAGTCTAATTGACCAATTCAACATTGAGGGAACAGCCATGACTGCCTCTCCCAGTCTTGTGGCATAATGCCTTGAAATGGGAGCTAAGGGTTATAAAAGAGCTTTGCTCCTGTCACGGGTGTGATTCTACATGACGTCAGCCAAGGGACCATGGTTTCAGTTGGTGGAATAAAAATGTGCTTTACTGCCCAACACTGAACCCACATAGTTGTTTGGATCCCTCAGGATGGGATAAACAGGTCGCCTGGACACATACCGCACTGTGCTGTGTCAGCTTCCTAAGCTTGCCGCTACCTCCTCTCTGTGAGTGCCCGCCAAAAGCGGGGTGCTGTTGGTTGGAGTAGTTGGACCTGGATGCCCTGAAGTCAGTTCTAATCCCCGGCGAGCCAACAGAATGGGGAAACTCTGTCATTTGCACTATCTTGTGTCCTCGCTGAGAATGTAGTATATGCTTATAACTGGTGGTGGCCCAATGAATTCTTACTGGAGTGTGATACCCTCACCCTGTTTTGTCTGAGTAGTGTTTTGCCCATGGGGAAGGAGGACGGATGTTCAGTGGAATGAGACCCCGACTCTGCTGTCTTTCTAAAGACAGCCAGACCAGTGGCCGAGAGCACCCACTGACCCTGGGGTCTCCACAATTAATGATGAGTCATTACACATTGTATTTATCTTATGTTAATAATGCTGTTTCAGCTTACAATCGTATTGAGTGTGTACCCTATAGTGAGTTGACCGGTCTATGGTCAGCCAAACTATTTGAGTAGCACAAAACTCAGTGTGTCAAAGAGTCAGTGGCTGCATGTTTAAGGGTCATACAGGGCCAATAAATCAACAAATATGATATTGGCATGGCAGTTTTCAGTGCAGAAGCGCTGGATTTATTGTTTATTTCTAAGGCAGTGCTTAGAGAACCAGGGCAAGTACTAGGGCCAGATTGGTAGCTGCAGAATCGAGAGAGCGTAGTGATAACACCAGATAGCCTGAACGGTTGTGAGCAAAATAGTTGTCATTTTCTCATATTTTAACTTGTTTTGTCAGTTGTGTGTAAATAGTTTAATAAATAATAAACTAAAATAACCACTGAGTTCATGTCTTCTGTGCAGTTCCGTCTTCGCACCTATTTACATCATTTTGCACCAAACATAACAACAAATATTAGTGATCTATAGTTATAAGTGAAGTTAAGTTATTAATGGGATGGGTTGATTGATCTCTAATGACTACATTTGTACAGAAAGTATTGCAATAGCTTAATCTAGAAGAAAAATAGAGTAATTTAAGGATAATCAGTTCATTACAATTTCTAGGGAGGATGTTGAATCAAATCTGGAGTTTCTTGGCTTGCTTATATTAGAAAATCGACTGAAACCAGAAACAAAACCTGCTTTGCAAGAGTTGAGCGCTGCCAACATCAGGACAGTCATGATTACAGGTAATTCACAGGGATGTTCTTTGCAAATATTACTTGTTCATTAAATTTATTTAAATTGTGTTGTCTCTAATCCAACGTGCAAACATAGGCTATCCTATTTATGAAGCATAAGAATAAACTTAGCTCCCAAGGGGAAAGAAACTGTAATTTAGTGATCAAACTAAATTTATGTGGATTCAGTAGGTCGATAATATTTGCATTGTTCTGCTCATTTAAATGTATTGTTACATGCTCCCCATTAATATGAATGTTTATAGTATGGAATGTATAGACAGCTCGGGTCTACCAGAGCAAGATTTGCACTTTGTGTGTGGCGCTATGCCCTGTGTCAAAGAGGTAGGGTGACCTTCATATTCACATTTTCAGTACATTACATGACTATATACTGTATATATAAAATGTGAATATGGAGGTCACCCTACCTATATTTGTATTATACGGTATAACATTAAAGGGTAACATGTTATCAGTATCCCTACAACCTGTATACTGCTAAATAGGAGCTGAAGGAAACATGTTAATTACTTATCTAGTGCATGCTCGATATTGAGTTATCTGTAAAATGTCTTGCCGTATTGCAGAAAGCCCCTTCCAAATCCCTCCGCTCTCAGTCTACTGTGTCGACTGGATAGTCTATTGTTGGGTTACAGTCCAGTTTTACATCCACAGGGGACAACCTACAAACTGCCATAACAGTGGCAAGAACATCCGGCTTAGTCCCAGCGAACAGCAATGTCATCCTTGTAGAAGCTGAAGAGCCAACTGGACTGAGTTCAGCAAAGATTTCTTGGCATCCAGCTGAAGGACTTGATCACAATTCAGAAGACCAAACAGTAAGATGTTTCTTTCATGCGTTATACACTGTGATAACTGCAGTACGGTTCTTTATAAGTATTTCTCATATGTTAAAATGTGAAATCTGTCATTATATTATATCCACATATTACAGGTGTCAATAAACATTGATATTGAAGGAAGAACAGTTCTAGAGGAGGCCCAGGGCAATTATCACTTTGCCATGAGTGGAAAGACTTATCAAGTAGTCCTGCATCATTTCCAGAGTTTGCTCCCAAAAGTAAGATATTTCAGAAAAATATTGGACGTTTAGCAGATTTGTATAAAAGGCTTCTTTTGTTAACATAAATATATCATTTCTACCAAAGACGGCAATATATATAGATGAGATCAAAAACTGATACTAACTGTTAGGCAATGTTCACTCCCCTGGGTTTTTCGCTGCTATTTTCAAAACACATTGTAAAATTATTGCATTTTATTGGGCTTTTTGAAAATCAAAGCAAAAAACACAATTAAAGCATCATGTGAACATAGCTTGTTTTTTTTTTTACCTGTAAATGATGTCTAAAATCACTAAATCTTTTGTCTAAAATCAAGAAATCTTTTTGAGAAATTATATTTCACCCTATGCTATTTCCAGGATAAGCTGGCAGAATTGTCTATGCAGTCCATCTCTTCTGCTTTCTTCCCGGAGATGTGCTACAGGTTTCTCTAATAATATTCATCCAGATTTTTTTTTAAACTCCCTTATAAATAAATGGAGAGAGAAGTATATACACAGCCATACCTCCATACCTGGTAGCATGAGACATGGTCCTATGGAACCTACAAATATGTCAGGAATCTCTAAGATGCGTAGTAGTAACAAAAAACTGACTGTCACATCCAAACTAGTGTGAATAGGTGCATACCAGGAGCAGCTACCTCCATATACAATATACAAAAAATATTGCACTCTATCGTGCCAATGCATGTCAATGTGAAATATGAAACATGAAGAGCAATATGGCTTTTGAATATTAGGAAAAAAATGAAAGACGCATCAACACCCGGCACTCCGAGTGCCGGAGGCAGTGCCAGGTGTTGATGCTTGAGTTTCTCGCATCACACACGCAAGTGTTACACCGGCCTTAGGCTGATGTCTGAATTCATAGGTGAATGTGGACACCTTTGTCAGCAAAGCCTGCATTTATGGGTGAGTAGGGACCTGCTGTAATTAGAATCACCACATCCACATGATGATAAGCGGAGTGCTCAGTCAGTAAGCTAACATAGAAGTAACAAAAAACTGACTGGCACATCCAAACTAGTGTGAATATGTGCATACCAGGAGCAGTTACCTCCATATACAACATACAAAAAAGGTTGCCCTCTATCGTGCCAAAGCATGTCAATGTGAAATGCATGAAACATGAATACCTATACGGATTTTGAATATTAGGAAAAAATGAATGAGACGCTTTTTACCCATAAATGCAGGCTTTGCTGATAGAGGTGTCCACATTCACCCTGGAATTCAGACATCAGCCTAATAGAGGTATGTTCACACAGGGAGGGACCCATAAGTTATGAAACCACCTTGATGATGGTTTATGGGCAGACATTATTTGGCCAAATTTTGTGCAAAGAGTCTCATTCAAGACAGATACCAAGAGGAATTAGGGCCCTGCTCGCAAGCTTACAATCTATGATGAAATAGGGGAGACACGAAAGGTGGGTGATAACAATTGCTTTCATTGTTCATACCAGCCATAATGTAAGAAATCGGGTGTTCATATAATGCTGCATGAGCCGGTTATCAGCCTAAGTATGTAACAGTACAGACACAGAGGGCTATTAAACGTATAAAGCGTATGAGAACATAATACGAGGAACCTGGTTTTGTTAAAAAATTTGAATGGGCAACACAGGGATAGTTAGATTATTGTGTTGAGGTGAAAAATATTTAGACTTGAGAGTCCTCAGTGGTTGAGGTGTTGAGGTGGTAGGCCAGTCTGAAGAAATGCATTTTTAGGGCACGCTTAAAACTGTTGGTATTGGGGATTAATCAAATTAACAAGGGTAGTACACTCCAAAAAATTGCCGCAGCACGTGAGAAGTCTTGGAGACGGGAGTGGGAGATTCTGATTATTGAGGATTTAATCTCAGGTCATTAGCAGAATGGAGGGCACGGGTAGGATGGTAGACTGAGATGAGGGAGGAGAAGTAGGGTGGTGCTGAGCCATGGAGTGTTTTGTGGGCGAGGGTAATAAGTTTATACTAAATTCTGGAGTGGATGGGTAACCAGTGTAATGACTGGCACAAGGTAGTGGCAGTGTAATGGTTGGTGAAGAATATGATACATAATAAAACAACATTGAATGTGCAAATGCAGAAAATCAGAGAAAAAACCCAGTATGAAGGCTAGGAGTGCCACCAGTGTGCAACAAACAATTAAATCTGAAAAAAGGTACATGTATATATGATATTAGTCTAACGAAAAGTGCCTAGAACATGTTCATAAACCGTCTGTGCATATGGAGGTCATATAAATTACATAAGTAGGACAAGTAATTATTCAAGACCAATACTATAGCACAAATTAGTTACTAGAACGGTATATTTACATGTATGGTTCAGGAGATATAACTGAAATAATTTCAGTAATGGTGTATGCCAATGGTGGCAAATTAGTCTATCTCCCATATACAATGCTTCAAATTGCAGAAAAAAAATGCAACATGACAAACTTCGGATAAGTTCACCCCTATAAAGGATAAGTATCCATATCAGATGATCTCCTTAGTGCTATATTTCAATAGACAATGATGATAGACAGTCAGGTAATGCTAAAAGACAGGAATTAATATAATGAAAGGTAAATAACATTGTTGTAATTACGGCACTTCACCAGCCTGTCTCCCCATCGCGCGTTTCATGTGTGTTGCTTCCTCCTTATATTGTTTTTAAACAGGTCTCCAAAAAAGTTAGATTTAAACCAGAAGTCTTTTTCTATCAATATACTTATTTTAAATATTTTAATACCAATAACTTTTATTGCTTTATTGCAGCTTCTGGTAAATGGAGCCATCTTTGCTAGAATGTCACCAGGACAAAAATCCAGCCTGATTGAAGAATTCCAAAAACTAGAGTATGATTCTTATAGTCTTAAATATAATTGTATTATGTATATTGTAAAACATATATTAAAAATTATAACATATACATATATAAATAAATATTTACATAAATATTATTTATTTTAACCAGTGACCTTAAACATTTTTTTAGGCAGGGAAATGTTTTGCTTCACAAAAAGAATCAGTTGTGATGCCCTACTGTAATGTCTGTATACTTGTTTGCTTCCCCTTGCCCAAGAGCTGTGTTATGATCAGACCATGTTCCTGTACGGTCAGACACGGTCATTACACAGTACACAGCAGGGGCACAATTATAAGATTATCTCAGCACAAGAACATTTTATTTACGCATCCAATTTTGGAAATTATTACTATTCCAAGATATATAGATTATAATCAACTTTAAAAATAACTTTGTTTTTGGGAAAACCGCTTAAATAACCGCTATGATTGGTCAAATCACATACAGTCAAGGATTATGATCTGGTGCCTTATTTGTCCTGTGTCTTCCTGATATGCACTATAAAGTAAATTAGAGACAGAGCAGTTAACAGACTTCAAGCCACTATAATGTAGACTTCCATTCAACAATACAGTTAAACTTATAACTGATCGTACATGTTTTCTGATGGATCAGAGCTATGCAGCAGTCAAGTATACTGTATAAGCTCAAAAGAAAAAATAGTTCTACCATTGAACTAGGCTGACTAGATGCCACCGCTGAGCTTTTTTTCTTACCTTTGACATAGGTTTAGTTTACTCTGCCTAGTATCTGTATGCCAAAGTCAATGCAAAATGGCTTGTTGACACCCTCCAGACATCCAGCTCCCATGACACATGCCAGGCTTCCTACCCTCTAGCAGTACCTCTGTAAGAAACACATTGAGGTTTTTCAACCCTTAACTGAACACATGGTTCTGTTTCGTAAATTCTTACTTGTGTTTTCAATGGGATTGTCCAGTACTAGGATAACTTAATATCAATCACCGTATCTCTGCATGTAAAAGAATAGAAGCCATACTCACGTTCTGTGTGGACGCCATTCCAGTGATGACATCTGCTCTCCTGGAGCTCACGTGACATTGTCTCTCAAGCCCCACATCCAATCTACAGCAACTTCACTCTCACCTCCTTTGAACATAACTGACATCCGGCGGAAGTCAGAGCAGCGTCATGGCCGATCACTTCTTTTGGGCGTCAATTTTGTCCAAAGGAAGGAGAAATTAGAGAAAACTGATTGGCTGCAGGGCTCATGTTGACATAACAATGTCATACGAGCCCCAGGAGAGCAGGCATTGGCACCCAGACTGGAGGTGAAAATAGCCAATATTATATTAAGTAGATGAATGTGGTGATTGAGAATGGGTTGCCCTAGTAGTGGACAACCACTTCAACTTTCTTGTAAGTGGTGCACATCACGGTACTCACTATTTTTTTTGCCTTCAATAGTTACTATGTCTGCATGTGTGGTGATGGAGCCAATGATTGTGGAGTAAGTAAAATATTTATTTTTCCTCATTATTATTATTATTATTACACATTTATATAGCGCCATTTATTCCATGGCGCTTTACATATGAAAAGGGAAAATATAGACAGGTACAATAAACGTGTGCTAGACAAGGGACACACAAGTACAGAAGGAGAGAGGACCCTGCCCGCGAGGGCTCACAGTCTGCAGGGATGGGTGAGGGTACACTAGGAGAGGGTAGAACTGGTCGTGCGGTGGTTCAGTAGACTGAGGATCATTGTAGGCTGTAGGCTTGTCGGAACAGGTGGGTCTTCAGGTTCTTCTTGAAGGTTTCCGTTGTTGGTGAAAGTCTGATGTTTTGCGGCAGGGAGTTCCAGAGTATGGGGGAAGCCCGGGAGAAGTCTTGTATGCGGTTGTGGGAAGAAGAGATGAGGGGGGAGTCGAGAAGGAGATCTTGAGAGGATCGAAGGTTGCGTGTGTTAAATAACATGATGCACATCAAGATGGGAATATTATTGTTGTAGATAACTACAAGAGGGGAAATCTTCTAAGTAACCAAATGACAGAAGAACATCCTACTGATAGCTAATATGATTTAGAAACTTTCAGAATTATATTCTGTTTCATATAGTAAAACTTGAATTGTCCAAATAACTACACCTGTGAAGAAAAATGCATGATCACTGGGTGTCCCACGACTGGAAACCTCACCAATCAAGAGATCGAGTGTCTTACATTTGATTTTAGCAGTGGTCGAGCTTGCACACTATTGCTCATTTTATTGTCTATAGGACTAATGGAGATGGTTGGCTACAGCACTTGGCTATCTCTATCAGTCCCATTAACAATGAAGAGCATGGTAGTGTGCATAGCGCGCCAAGCTATTTAAATGCAATGAACACCTTTAATATGAATTAATTTGTACATGTTAGTGATCACCTTTAGTTACTAAAATTGCAGTAAGTTTCAGTCTTCAATCTTCATAACTTCAGCCTTTTTTAAAATCATCGATATTCAGTTTGCAGACTGATTAAATATTTCACATTTTTCACTTATGAAAGTACCTCTTTCAGTAATATATTCTGGGCGAGCGCATTGTGTGCATCCAGGGGGCCACTGTCTTCATTAGCTCATATATGAGCACAGCTTCTATCTTTCACGTCTTTCTTCTTAATGTACTTTTTCTCGTTCTTTCTCTGCCCTGTATAAGTTTTTTCTCCTGTCCAAACTGTTGACCTACGTACAACCCCTATCCCCTTCGCATGTCTGATATAAACTGCATGAAATGAGGGGGGAGTGGAGAGCTGTCTGTGCTAAGCAGTAGTTCTTGTGGATTTGGAACATTATTGCAAAGCAAATTACCCAGAATATTTTATTGATAATAGTGTTAAAAATATATTTAAAATGTAAATAGCAAAAAAAGGTGCTGGATAAAAAGAGGGACTCTAGTCACAACATGTCACGGGAAATAAACATACAATTAATGTATCCTGCCAATCAAAATTGGCTGTAAACACTTGTAAGGGAGAGGTTAATGGTAGATGGGCAGACGGAACTATACCGGAAATATACCAAAAGGCCGCTAATACAGCATACCTTAATGATAATATACACTGCTCAAAAAAATAAAGGAAACATTCAAATAACACATCCTAGATCTAAATGAATGAATTATTCTCATTGAATACTTTGTTGTGTACAAAGTTGAATGTGCTGTCAACATAATCACACAAAAATCATCAATGGAAATCAAATTTTTGAACCAATGGAGGCCTGGGTTTGGAGAGACCCCCAAAATGAAAGTGAAAACAAGTCGAAATGAAAATCAAAACAAGACAAAATTAAAGTGGAAACAAGTCAAAATGATGCTCAGTATTGTGTGTTGCCTCCCTGTGCCTGTATGACCTCCCTACAACGCCTGGGCATGCTCCTGATGAGGCGGCGGAGTGTCTCCTGAGGGATCTCTTCCCAGATCTGGACTAAAGCATCTGTCATCTCCTGGACAGTCTGTGGTGCAACATGACGTTGGTGGATGGAGCGAGACATGCTGTCCCAGATGTGCTCAATCGGATTCAGGTCTGAGGAATGAGCAGGCCAGTCCATAGCTTCAATACCTTCATCTTGCAGGAAATGCTGACACACTCCAGCCACATGAGGTCTGGCATTGTCCTGCATTAGAAGGAACCCAGGGCCAACTGCACCAGCATATGGTCTCGCAAGGGGTCTGAGGATCTCATCTCGGTACCTAACGGCAGTCAGGCTACCTCTGGTGAACACATGGAGTGCTGTGTGGCTCTCCAAAGAAATGCCACCCCACATCATTACTGTCCCACTGCCAAGTCTGGAGATGCCATGGAGAGCGATCTGCTGCCTGCAACATCCTTCAGCATGACCAGTTTGGTAGTGGGTCAGTAATGGAGTGGGGTGGCATTTCTTTGGAGGGCCACAAAGCCCTCCATGTGTTCACTAGAGGTAGCCTGACTGCCATTAGGTACCAAGATGAGATCCTCAGACCCCTTGTGAGACCATATGCTGGTGCGGTTGGCCTAGGGTACCGCCTATTGCAGGACAATGCCAGACCTCATGTGGTTGGAGTGTGTCAGCAGTTCCTACAAGTTGAAGGCATTGAAGCTATGGACTAGCCCGCCTGTTCCCCAGACCTGAATCTGATTGAGCACATCTGGGATAGCATGTCTCGCTCCATCCACCAACGTCACGCTGCACCACAGACTGTCCTGGAGTTGACGGATGCTTTAGTCCAGGTCTAGGAGGAGATCCCTCAGGAGAACATCTGCAACCTCATCAGGAGCATGCCCAGGCATTGTAGGGAGGTCATACAGGCATGTGGAGACCACACACAATACTGAGCATCATTTTGACTTGTTTCCACTTTAATTTTGGGGGGTCTCCAAATCCAGGCCTCCATTGGTTCAAAAATTTGATTTCCATTGATGAATTTTGTGTGATTATGTTGACAGCACATTCAACTTTGTACAGAACAAAGTATTCAATAAGAATATTTCATTCATTTAGATCTAGGATGTGTTATTTGAGTGTTCCCTTTATTTTTTTGAGCAGTGTACAATTGATCTAATACTATGCCTACAAGTAATACCAAAACATAAATCAAATAACAGGCAGGATAGAGTTGATTGTGTAAGGTGCAAATACAATATACAATGGAATATCCCTGAGAAAAATAAAAAGTATATGTAAAATGGCTGCTATATAAGCATGCCTGCATGGAAAGCTAAGTGCATTAGCCTATTACTAAAACTAGGGCCGAATCTCTGCTTGCCACAAACATAAGTGCAGTTACATGGTTCGCTGGCACCTCCCAAAGAAGCAAAGAGAAACGCGCGTCGGGGCATTGGGACACCACAGCATTCACTGGGATTGTGCAATACTGATACATATTATCTTTCTCTGCTACTCTTGCATTATATCAGCCCAGAAAACCATGGCACTTCACTTGTGTTTGTGGCTAGTAGAGATTCAGCCATAACTTTACTAATAGGCTGATGCACTAAACTTTCCATGCAGGCATGCTTATATAGCAGCCATTTCGCATATACTTTCGACTTTATTTTTCTCAGGGATATTACATTGATATTGTATTTGCACATTACACAATCAACTTTTTTCTGCCTGTTGTTTGATTTATGTTTTGGTATTACTTGTAGGTATAGTATTAGATCAACTGTACTGTATATTATCATTATCAATATTATATTTTACTTGAATTTAATGTACTTCCTTCTTTACCTGAATATTTTTTCTGTGGTAAATTTGGTGATAGTTATTCATTTTTTAGAGTACTAAAACCCAACCTTAGGGTAGGGGTAACATTATTTGGGACTAAATTGAGTTGTAATGATTTATAAAATAGTAGAACATTTTTAATGAAGACTATTTAGAAAATTGCTTAACTTTGCAAAAAACTTTGTGCAAATCCTTTAAAGGGAACCTGTCAGCAGGATTGTGCACAGTAACCTACAGACAGTGTCAGGTTGGTGCCATTATACTGATTGAAATTATACTTTGGTTAATGAAATCTATCTTGTGCATGTTGTTTAATCTTTATTTTCAGTTTTGAGTTAATGATATGCTCGTGCTCCAGGGCAGCCTATGGGGGGCTTCATGTGGTGCTCTGATTATCTGTTCATAATGCAGCCTGCTGATAGGTCACTGATCCCTCAGTGACCTGCCACCAAGTTTACATAATGAATATATGTACATACTGAAAAAAAAACCCTTCTGCAGGCTGATGACATCTGTGGCACCTAGGGCTGCAGCATAATTGTATGTTTACTGTGTTAATAATAAATTTGCTTGAGGTTATCTTGATAGTATGAAAAAAAATTCATTTGAAAATGGCGCATGCCATGCCTGCACAGTACCAGCTATCAGTGTGTATAGAAGTGATCCGATAGCTGCTATTGCACAGCCGCCGGCGGCGCCATCTTGCTAGAGAAGAAAAAAAATTCCTCCTCCAAGATGGTGCTGCCCATGCCTGCGCAGTAGCAGCTATCCTGCTGACAGATTCCCTTTAAGGCACAACAAGTATGAAGCACAAGCACCCGATCTGAAGTTACATAATTGTTTGTGATTTTATTGGCATCATTTAGACTGGATACAGCAGTTTGTCAGTCATATATTTTTTGCTATGAATATTGAATTTACATACAGGTGCATCTCACAAAATTAGAATATCATCAAAAACATAATTTATTTCAGTACTTCAATACAAAAAGTGAAAGTCATATATTATATAGAGTCATTACAGAGAGAGTGATCTATTTCAAGTGTTTATTTCTGTTAATGTTGATGATTATGGCTTACAGCCTATAAAAACCCAAAAGTCATTATCTCAGTAAATTAGAATAATTTATAACACCAGCTTGAAGGCATGATTTTAAAATAAGTAATGTTGGCCTACTGAAATGTATGTTCAGTAAATGCACTCAATACTTGGACAGGGTTACTTTGGCATCAATTACTGCATCAATGCGGCGTGGCATCGAGGCGATCAGCCTGTGGCATTGCTAAGGTGTTTTGGAATCCCAGGTTGCTTTGATAGCAGAATTCAGCTCATCTGCATGGTGGGTTCTTCCTCTTTACAATACCCCATAGATTGTCTATGAGGTTAAGGTCAGGCGAGTTTGATGGCCAATCAAGCACAGTGATACTGTTGTTTTTAAACCAGGTATTGGTAGTTTTGGCAGTGTGGACAGGTGCCAAGTCCTGTTAGAGAATGAAATTTCTATCTCCAAAAAGCTTGTCAGCACAGGGAAGCATGAAGTGCTCTAAAATTTCCTGGTATATGGCTGCGCTGACTTTGGTCTTGACAAAACACTGTGGACCTACACCAGTAGATGACATAGACCTTAAGCAGCTTGGATTGTCTGTCTCTCCACTCTTCCTACAGACTCTGGGACCTTGATTTCCAAGGTCTAGTGTGAAGTATCCACAATCAATGATGGTTTTGGGAGCCATGTCATCTGCTGGTGTAGGTCCTCTGTGTTATATCAAGACCAAATTCAGCACAGCCATCTACCAGGAAATTTTAGAGCATTTCATACTTCCCTCTACTGACAAGCTTATTGGAGATGGAAATTTCATTTTCAAGCAGGAATTGACATTTGTCTACACTGCCAAAAGTACCAATAACTGGTTTAAAAACAACAGTATCACTGTGGTTGATTGGCGAGCGAACTGGCCTTTACCCCATAAAGAATCTATGGGGTATTATCAAGAAGAAGATGACAGACACCAGACCCAACAACACAGGCAAGCTGAAGGCTGCTATCAAAGCAACCTGGGCTTCCATAACACCTCAGCAGTGCCACAGACTTATTGCCTCTATTTCATGCCGCATTGATGCAGTAATTGATGCCAAAGGAGCCCTGACCAAGTACTGAGTGCATTTACTGAACATACATTTCTGTAGGCTAATATTTTGGATTTTAAAATCATTTTTTCAAGCTGGTGTTATAAAGTATTCCAATTTACTGAGATAATGACTTTTGGGCTTTCATTGCCTGTAGGCAATAATCATCAACATCAACAGAAATAAACACTTGAAATACTTTACTCTGCTTGTAATGACTCTATATAATATGAGTTTCACTTTTTGTATTGAAGAAATTAAATAAATTAACTGTTTGATGATATTCTAATTTTGTGAGATGCACCTGTAGCTATAAAATGCATTTTGTGAATTTATTTTGTTATTATCCTGTCTGCCACATTACAATATCAAGGTAAACAAATATCTCCATCAAGCTTTTAAATTACTTTAATTAGACAGCATCAAAATAAACAAGTTTGCAATTTACTTGTTTTGTCTATCTGCTGTCATTCTCCTTCAATGAGAGCTTTTATCTTTCAGAGAGTACAGCTGGTTTCCAAGGAACTCAGCCACTAGTATTTGCCCAGACCCTGGCCCATGTAGCGCAGTAGTTACATTCCAGGAGAGGGATTAAATAATAATATCCCAGTCATCTCAAAATAGTGCATTGCTTTTTATACTGCAATTAGCTGCTCACTGCCTTCACTCCCTCTTAGCTTCTGACAAGCTGCTGTTATAAATCTTGCAAATTCACCACAATGCAGGACAGCTTCTCCTAGAGCAAGTCTCATAATCAGGGCGGCTCTCATTTGTTTGTTCAAATTTCCTGCTATCTCTATATGTAAAAATTGTGATAGCAGTTTACACACCAGAGTAAAACACTGATAGCTGAATGTGTTACAGCAGACCTTGCGCTGAGCTTCTATTAATACTGCAATTCTGCTTCACAGCAGAACTGTCATTCAATAAGGTGTTACCACTAGAGATGAGTGAATTTGTTTGGATGTGGTTCCAATTTGGTTCCGAATATGATTGGTTTCGAATACTGTTTTTGCAATATTCGTTGAACACAGCAGAAGGTCATTAGAATCAATGGGAGTAGAAATTTCCGAATGTGTTCAGAACCAATCATAAGACATACATTCGGCACGAATATTGCTCGAATTTGGCTCGAATGTGTCAAAATCAGATTCGGGGACAAAATTCGAACAAATTCGCTCATCTCTAGTTACCACCCTTACATAAGCCAGGAAGTATGGAGACTACAGAGTTGTGAACTGTCCAAGAGAAAATTTGACAATACCCCATTAACCTGAAAACCACAACTTCTTAAAAGAACCTTAAACTAAATTCTATGATACTTTCTTTTAGGCACTGAAAGTGGCTCATGCTGGTATATCTCTTTCTGAGCAGGAAGCATCTGTTGCCTCTCCATTTACATCCCACACTCCTAACATAGGATGCATCCCGCAGTTGATAAAGTAGGTCAAGTAATCTGTTCATCATATTTTTACGCATCAAAGAAAATGTCGGAATTACCTGACATAACTTTAATGGTTCTTCACTGTTGTGCTATTTGCTGTATATATTTCCATTTTTAGCATTGCAAGCATAATATTTATTGTTTTTTTCACTTGGTGTGCAGCATGTAATACAATTTTCCTGTTGTGCAAATATCACACGATACTCTGAAATACCTTTATAAACAGCAATGTATTGAGAACCTGACCGGAGATTCATGTTGCCCGAACCATGAATCAGACACTGGCAGATGTTTAAATAATTTAATTTGCATTCTAAGGGGTAACAGACTCTCATTAATTTCTAACTATAGATGTGTATTGTGCAAATAAATACAGCCAAACCTAAAGAAAATATCCAAAAACATATCCAGTGTTTTCTTTGAGAGTCAGAGTTTTATTGTGCAGATTTACTATCTACCTACCTTGAAGATCATTTCATTGCTATGATCAATATTATTTGCTTATCATATTTAGAATACAGCAGTTATTTCTGACACAAACCTCCAAATCCCCTATATACAGCAGCAGTAATAAAATCAAATAATTAACTGTTTCTACCACTAGATTAGGAGCATTATCCATATGGCTAGGTATTGAGTTGAATGAGAGTAATTTATAGCAGTGACTGACTGGCTACTGTGGATATTTGTAAAGCAGCCTGCAGGGTTGCCAGCTTGACTTTTTAATTTTTCTGGACAGCCTTCCAAAAAATTACGTACAGACAATATTTTTTACAGACACATTGGAAAACCATAATAAATTATAATGGATACATGCCTACAGCCCATAAGTCTTATATGAACAAATCAGCTGTATTTACAGTACCCTTTAATATAGTGAAAATTACACCCAAAATAATTTTTACAAGTTTCTTCATCCTCAAAAAAATCACGGACACCTCTATTTTATGGACAGGACAAAAAAGTACCCAAGTTTTACAGACTATCCAGGAATTTCTGGACAGTTGACAAACCTGGGAGCCTGTCAGCCACGGCAGAATAATGCAGGGGGAGGTGATGCAAGTCTTCTATAGGACTCATAGGCGATGGTCAACATATGTTTTATAGACATCAGTATTAGTGCATCTTTTATCTCTCAAAAGCATCATAACAAATAAAGCTGTGCTGTGATCGCTTGCCACGAGCAGCAACAATATTTGCTCTAATTTTCTGTTTGTAATCAGCTCTTTAGAAGCAAATTGGAGGTTCTAGAAAGAGTACAATACAGAATTTTTGGACTTTTTACATTTTGAAAAAACCTGGATATTCACCTTAAGCAGACCTATGCACCACTTATACCCAGTCAGGATATAAATGCCATTGCAGATTTTTTTAGTGTATATGTATGTTGAGATTGATATTGATTTGTCAATGACTGTGTTGATTTGCTTAATCTGACCCATATATTTTTATGTTAAGGGAAGGAAGAGCTGCGTTGGTCACATCTTTCTGTGTTTTCAAGTACATGACTCTTTATGCAATGATCCAGTTTGTTTGTCTACTTCTGCTATATTGGGTAAACATCATTATCAATAATTTTCTTTTATTATTTTATAGATGAATAAACATTTGCCATTTCTCATTTTATAAAAAGAAAAGATGTCAACTAGTAAATGGAAGAGAATGCAGCACAGCCGTAGTTTCAAGGGTTTTGGAAACTTCATGCACCATGTGCTTTTTGTATAACTGGCGTATTTCTATATAAAAAAAATGTAGCTCTGAAAAATCCACTCTTCAACATTTTGTAGCAAATTGGATTAAGAATTAACTTTTATTAGATTGATTAAAAATATCTAAGTATAAACCATAAAAGTTGCAAGGTGCTCAAAAAATCAATGATTTTTTGAGCACCTTGCAACTTTTATGGTTTATACTTACGGTAGATATTTTTAATCAATTTAATAAAAGTTAAAGGGAATCTGTCACCCCATTTTAGCCATATCAGCTAAAGATATGACTGAATAGTGAGTCCCATAAGCAAGCTATCGTTATGTAGCTTCTATCCTGATACCCCCGTTTTAATAGCAAAATACCTTAGTAAAGTTTGTGTTTTTGGCTGTCAATCAGGGCGGTCCGGTCCAATGGGCGGCGGTTATCCCTTCCCCCCCCGCTCCTCCGCTTCTCTCACGTAACGCTGTCTGCGAATATCACAGACAGCATAATGTTTCTGCGATTGCGTGGTGAAACAGGGCCCCCGCGAGTGCGCAGTGGTCTTTGCCCAACAGTGGGCAAAGTAGGAAATCATTACTGCGCATGCGACAGACTTCCTGACTTTCCTTGGCCCGGAAGTCATCAGCGGCAAGCCGCAATGACTGGACGGCTTCCGGGTCAAGTAAAGTGACAGAAATTACTTGCGCTTGTGCAGTAATGATTGTATGCTTGCCCACTGTTGGGAAAAGCACAATGCGCACGCGTGAGGGACTTTTTCACAGCGCTGCAAGCCAAAGGACAGGGAAAAAAGTACGTACGGCAAGAATGGAGGGACGCACTATTCAGTCATATCTTTAGCTGATATGGCTAAAATGGGGTGACAGATTCCCTTTAATTCTTAATCCAATTTGCTACAACCTATTTCTATATTGTAGATGGGAAATTGGACTTTGTCAGGCATCAGGGCACTGGTGTGACTGCAACCTCAGCAACACTTATGTTATTTTTCTAGGGTACAGGCCTTTGAAGAAGACACAGATACTTTGTGTAAAAAAAACCTCCCATAATATTAGTTATAAAATATATCATCTTGCTTTTCACTACACTGTGTTCCAAATTATTATGCAAAAATTGTTTAGGAGTGATAAGGTAAGAATTTTTTGTTTGTCAGTTAAACTCATTGATGGTGATGTGTGTCAGGGCTCTTTATATCACTGTAAGCAATTGCAGACACCTGTGCTAATTAGTTTGGCAGGTGTGTCCAATGAAAGGCAAGACTACTTAAGAAGGCTGTCCCACATTATTAAGCAGCCTACATTTTCTGCCAAAATGGGAAAGAAAAAGGATGTGTCAGCTGCTGAGAAGCAACAAATTGTAGAGTGTTTAGGTCAAGGCATGACTAAAATCAACATTGCCAAAACACTTCATCGTGATCATCGCACAATCAAGAAGTATGTAGCTGATTCACAGTACACACGTGTGCGTTCTGATAAGGGAAAATTGAGAACTCTTTCCAACAGGCAATTACGTCAGGTTAAAAGAGCAGCGGCATAAAAGCCTTGTCATAGCAGCAGACAAGTTTTTGAAGCTGCTGGTGCCTTCAACGTCCCCCGAACAACAAGATGCAGGGTCCTTCAGAGGATTGCAGCTGTGCATAAGCCATCTTGTCGACCTCCTCTATCCACTGCTCACAAGCAGAAACGGCTCCAGTGGGCCAAACAATACATGAAGACTGACTTCAAAACTGTTTTGCTCACCAATGAGTGCCGTACAACGCTCGAAGGTCCAGATGGATGGAGTGGAGGATGGCTGCTTGATGGACACCCCATGCAAACACGGCTACGGCGCCAACAAGGAGGAGGTGGAGTAATGTTTTGGGCTGGAATCATGGGAGAGAGATTGTCGGCCCCTTTAGGATCCCTGAAGGGGTAAAGATGAACTCCATAGTGTATGTTGAGTTTCTCAAGCAGCACTTCCTGCCATGGTTCAAGAAGAAGAACCGTGCATTCCACAGCAAGATCATTTTCATGCATGATAATGCACCGCCTCATGCTGCACATAACACATCTGCATCTCTGGCTGCTATGGGCATAAAAGGGGACAAACTTATGGTGTGGCCCCCATGCTCCCTGACCTCAACCCCATTGAGAACCTCTGGAGCATCATCAAAAGGAGTGTCTATGATGGCGGGAGGCAGTTCACATCTAAGCAACAGCTCTGGGAGGGTATTCTGTCCTCATGCAAAACAATTGAAGCAGAAACCATCCAAAACCTGACAAATTCAATGGACGAGAGAGTTCAGAAGCTCCTTTCGAACAAGGGGTCCTATGTGCAAATGTAACATCACCTAGAATAAAGTTTTGAGTTGAAAACTGTTTGATTTCAGTTTGTAATAATCTGCTAATGCTTATAATTTCAAAAATGACCATTTTTTTATTCTTTATTAAAATGAAAAGGTTAAAAACTCTGCTGTGCATAATAATTGGGAACATGCATTTTGAGTGCAGTTTGAGTGTTTTATTTTTAAAAAAATATACTGTTATCATAGGCAGTTTGTACAAAAACCTTTCAATTGTACTCTAATAGTTATTTGACTGGAAAATTACAATGACTGCAATTTATATAGGTAATTTGGGAAAATCAGAGAAAATATTATTTGCATAATAATTTGGAACACAGTGTAGATGAGAGCAAGTTTTTTAAAATATTAATCACTCAAGAAACATTACTGATATGCCCATTTAATAGTTCCATGTGGATAAAAACATTTATTTTATTTAACCTATCTGTTACAATTCAGCATCTAGTTTAACCCAGAATGCATGACCATACACTTCTTAAGAAATTTTGCGCACTTTGCAGTTTACTGGCCTTAGCTATTGCATTTATTTGGCCACAAAAATAATGCAAAAAATTTCTCCTTTTTTTGCATGGTGTTTAAGGTGATTTTTTAAATGTAATTTATATTACATAATTTATTTTCTTTTCAGCTTTCTTAGAGGAAAAATGTGCAAAAAGAAAAAAAAAATTATCAACACTAAAATTAAGTATTAAAATTAAGTATTAAAATTAGTTTGTTAATTTGATACATATTAGGTATAGTTACTGTGCTAGCTCCTATGTCTTGCCAGGGGTGACACCTAGTGATCATGTGATTGCTAGGCGCCTCTATTCATGACAAAGTGCTCAAAGTGCTCAAGACAAAAGCAGTTCTACAAACAAATTTGTCTTCTCTTTAAAACCCTCAGTTCGACCTTGTTCTATCAGCAGAAAAAGTGCAACTATTTGTACTAGCAAAAATAACAGAATCTTTGATGAAGGCCCCTGACAGAGTCTCCAACACAGATGTCATCTTAACCTTAGGCCCCCAAACACAATTGGTAAAAGTTGGCTAATCCTGCTGATTTTGGTAAGATTTGCCTACCATTTACCAATAATGGGGGTGTCCACAGACAGATTATGTTTGGGGGAAAGAAGGATCAGGCAAGTTAGAATTCAATAGTTGGATCCTTTTGCTTGCTGGGAGATAAGCCTCTGCCAGAGGTGTCTGGTATCATCTTCCTTATAGAAAACACAGGCACTCTTAGTCAAGCGTTCCTGTGTATGGGGGACTAGCGCGAGACAGCTGTCAATCAAACAAAAACTGACTGCAATCTAATGTGTATGACCAACTTTTGAGTTAGTACTTGTTCAAGAAAAGTATGTTTCTTACTAATCTTTCATACATATAATATCATTTTTTCTCATTTTCATTCACATTCTATGTTTTTCCATTTCTCTAGCAAATTAATATTCCTTCCAACTACCAGCTCCTTGTTCAAGATGTGGCTGTGACTATAGTTGTCTGCTTAACAAGTAAGAAACAAACGTAAATTAGTACAATTACTTCTTAAAATATGGCTCTATGCTTATTTTAATTCAGTTTTGTGAAGGGGGCTTAAAAAGGGCATGTCATCAGGTCAAAAATGGCCAATTTTTGCTCAAATGTTTTAACCTCTGCCTTGAGTACTCTAATTTTTTTTTTACTACAATATGCATCATAGCTCTAGAGATCTGGGTCTTTCGATTTGGTGCTACTTTTTATGGTTTTTACCAAGGGCGTGTTACTTATAGGGTGATAAGTATCCTAAAGACATGCCCCTATAAAACCCTTATTATCCTCGTCCCCTTGTAAAGATGTAAAAAAGTAGCACTAAAGAAAAAGGTCCAATTCTCTGGAATTGTATGAAGAATTTAGAAAAAAAAGAACTCAAGTGAGCAGCAGGAATAAAAGAAGAGTAAAAATTGGCAATTTTTGGACTTGATGACAGATCCTCTTTAAAGGGTTACTGGTACAAAGGTGATTCATGGTACATCAATAGGATATCATACCACTTTTTACCAATATGAAACCTTGTATTTAGTGGTCTGGTGTTGTTTTAAAGCCTAGAATAAAGATATTGGACATGATGCATCAAGACCGGCATTGTTCACATTGGTCTTGATGGAGATGTAAGCCTCTTCATGAATGAGGAGTGTTGGACGAGTAGCATATACATCACCTCACCGCAAATCTTATTACAGACCCTGCTGGAGTAATATTGGTGTCATAATGAATGGCACCACTCATCATGAATTTGACAAGCTACGGTTCTCATGCCTTCATCCCACTCCAACTCTGCCCATTTTGTCAGAGCTGGGAGAAACTATGAATGCCAAATGTCCCAAAATATTGGTGCAGCTATGAGTTGAGCCTAAATTTTGAGACTTTTCAAAGCAATTTAAGCCAGAATTCTGATGTTAAAGTTTTGATGCATTGGGCCCTAAAGTCTCAACCTAGATGGAGTTAGATAGAGCCTTTAGGAGCTGCTTCCTGTGCAATCACAATGCAACATAAGTTTTCTTCAGGCCATACAATATTGTATTTTAAGGGTCCTTTATAGCATGGGGTACTCAGTTCAGCTCAAAAAAACAGACACATTATATGGAAAAGCGTAGTGCTGTTTTTCTGAAGAAACCAGTCATGTTTTTACTCATTTTGCATCCTTCTAAAATTATTAAATTAGAATAAAAGTGAACTTTTGCTGTCTACTTTATATAGTGTTATAAATCATATTACTGATGTGTGTTCATTTATAAAAAAGTCCTCATAGCTATACAGTTACATACATTCTGCATGTTCATGATCTTAAGAGAAAATAAAGCACACTCAGCCAGCTCAGAATTGGGAAGTGTTGCAGAATTGCTAATCAAGTCTTATCTTTATTTTTCTTTATTCCAGTGAGTTTAAACCATGCATACCCCAAACTAGCGCCATACAGACCTCCTGCCCAGCTGATGTCTCCCCCTCTCTTGTTGTCAGTTGTGTTGCATGTACTTTTTACCACAGCAATACAAGTCTATGGGTTTATTATTGTCCAGCAGCAACCTTGGTACACTGCAAACCCTGACACGTAAGTATCACTATGCATTATACAGTATAACTCAAAATCATAGTACTTGATAATTACATGTCATTATATTAACTTGTAATATAAATAATTAAAATACTTAATTTACTGAATAAAAAGGAACGAAAATCCCTTTGAGATAAATAGTATAATGGTTTTCCATGATTAGGTCAGAAGTGTCAGATCAGTAGGGATCTGATATAAGGCATCTTCACCTATAAGTTGCTTTTAGCTCTGGGGCCGCTGTATCTAAACAGTGAACAGAGTCGACCAGCACAGCTCTATTAATTGTGCAGTGGCTGACACAAGAGCTAAAATCAGCCGATTGGTAGGGAAACCAGATGTCAGACCCTCACCAATCTAGTATTGATACTATTTTTCAGGGAACATGTCAGGCCATTCATGCTGCCCAAACCACTGGCAGCATGAATGGCAGCTTAGCTTCACAATTGCTACCAGGTCCCATGTATTATTCTATGAAATCCTCCAGTGTTTCTGAAGAATATACTTTAAAGGTTTGGCTGGACTATTCTTGTCTCCAGTCATAATTCCTGGCTGGATCTTAAAGTATATTTTCTTTAAAATGCCAGAGCGCTTCAGAGAAAGATATGCCTGGCTGTCTATAGTCTGGGCAGCATTATTCACCCTTTGTTATATTTGAAAGTAGCTCGCAGACTACAAAAAGAAGGAATTTATACCTTGGGATGACTTCATCTGCAAGAGCTGAAGGACCTGATTCATCAGTTCTGCTCCAAATTCTTCAAAATGGTGCAACTGATTCATGAATTTAGCATAATATCAAAGTTTTTGAGACTTTTTAGAACAAAAAGTTGCACATTTCACAATATGGCGCCAAACTTTTGCCAAAATACTAGCATACTTATAAATAGAGCATGGGGGTATTGGAGTTGAGTTATGTCAAGCTTTGCAACTTTTAAAAAGTCACTTTGATGAATCAGGCTAAAACATTTGGAATCACTTAACTCTTCCCACAAAGTGGAAAACCAATGAAGAACAGGCAATCACATACAAAACATGTTAAAAAGGTGCAAATTTGGGTGCAAACAAAGTGATAACACAAAACTAGACAAAACAAATGCACCCAGGCAATGATGTATTGAGGGCGAAATGTCTTGATCTTGAAAAAAGCAAACTGGAAGATTCGAGAAAATCTTCGTGAATAAGTTATGCAGATGAATTTTCAAAAAAATGAAAAAGAATTTGGATTTCATCTAGGAAAATGTTGAATATGATGTGTACAGAAATGTAAAATAATTATCTAATATTATCCAAATCTAAACCAGAGAGCCATACTACAGCAATATGGAAGAATAACTTTATATTTATACTATATATTTCCAGCACTTGCGTCTATGGGAACATAAGCCAGATGAATATCAGTTCTCTGATAAATAACACTACTGCAAATATACAATCAAGTTCTCAGCTGAATATGAGCCATAAAAGCTTTGAGACAACAACCCTGTGGACTCTGACTACTCTTCATTGCATAATTGTGGCTTTTGTATTCTCCAAAGGCAAGCCTTTCCGTCAGCCGATATATACCAACTGTAAGTAACCTTCTCCTTGTTAGCTTGTTAGGTTTATACAATTAAATAAAAATTGAATAAAACATAATATTATTCCAACCCTAAACCCTATTTTTTAGATGCATTTTCTGCAGTACTATTGATCCAAGTAGGAATCTGCATTTTCCTGTTATTTGCTGACATACAGAGCATATATAATGTATTGGAGGTAAGTGAAAACGTCATTTAAACAATCATCTACATACTTGCAAGAGTTAATAACTAGACAATATTATGACAATTAAATGTTATGAATGCTAAGCATTTTAATCCAATAATAACAATGTGTACTTGATTTATAATTATTGTTCATAAACCATTCACTTATTACAAGCAAATATCCCATGCATTTACATTATGCAACTTTCTGATTACTTGTGAGGATTAGCCAATATAAATTACATGTTTTATAAGATCAGGGAGAAAGCATCATAATTAGTGATGACGGGATCAGGCAAAATTAAAATCCGCCTGTTCACATGTTTTCGCTTAATACGATTTGAGGAGAAAATATTCTCTGCAAAATTTCACATCTCTTATTATACTCTGTTGCCTCTCCACACCATAGATCAAAATAAATGCAAAATGTAAATAAATTAAATTCCTTGAACCCTCCCTATCACTTACTCTCTGGCCCCTGCCCCTTTTCTTATTACTGCTGCTCACGCTTAAAATATAATGCAAATTATATATATATATTATAAGTGTTGACACACTGCAAATATTGAATGTCACCTAAAAATAAAAAGCCATCCAGCTACGACAAAGTGCGCCTCAACTAATCAATCCCAATCCCCAAGGGCTGACGTTGAATTGAAAAATCTCTATACACAGTTGATGGTAGGCTAGCTTTCACCCATGGTATATACTTTCAGTATGTATGGCCATCCTATCTTTTAAGGGTTTCACAATGTATATTTAATGCAATTAGTACAATTTTCACAACAGTACAATGTTCATATCTGCCCTGGATTATAAGCATTCTCAGAAAATAGGTTTGTCATAAAACAATACACATAAAATTTAGAACTGGCTTAGGCAGCATGTGATAATGAATTAAAGGGTGTGGACACGATGAACAACTCAAGAGAAACAAATTCCTATAGCTGATGCTGACATTTTTACAATATTTTCGGTCCTAGTGCGATCTGACAAAACATTGGATTGCAGTTGGGCAAATGTTATTCTACGGGGCCGTGCACATGTCCAAATTTTTCCTCTGACAGAGCGTGTCCGATTTCCCCGGACTGACAGAATGGAGAAATGGTGAAATTCTTCTCTCTATCTTTTCTTCTTCCAAGAAAATCGGATCACACTGTGCTCACATACCGATCAAACTGAGTGATTTTCATAATGTTATATTCTCTGTAATAACTCATCCATTCATGTCAGTTTCTTTATCTGTTGACAATCAACTTATTGGGTAGCACCAACAACAGCCACCCAGACACTCTTCAGAAAGTTGTACTGCTTTCCTTCACTGTAAATCTGTTTAAGAAGAGCCCACAAGTTCTCAATAGGGATTAGGTCAGATAAGGAAGGGGCCATGTCATTATACTTTCATCTTTAAGGCCTTTGATGACAGCAAAGCAGAACAGTCTGTCTTCAACCCTAAAAAGTCCAGTTAGCTCATCTATGATAATACCAGCACATAGCAGTACCCCACCTCCACCTTGCTGGCATCTGAGTAGATGTGGAGACCTGTGCCTGTTTCCAATCCAGACATGGGACCATCCATCTGGTCTATCAAGAGTCACTCTCATCTCATCAGTCCATAAAACCACTGAAAAATCTATCTTCAGATATTTGTTGGATCAGCATTAATGGAAAATGTATCATTTGGAATTGATGCCCTGAACTTTGGTGACATAATAAAATATGTAACCTAATCAAATCTCTAATATATGCTAATTTCTGTGTTTTCAAACTTAGATTGTATGCACACCTACATCTTGGAGAGTTGCCATTTTTATCACCCTGGTTATCACAGTTGTTATCTCACTCTTAGCTGAAGTAAGTTCTTATTTAATGAAATCCATTTAGTAAATACTAGGAAAGAATGGAAAAGTATATAACTTTATTTTCCAAAACCAGAATATCCCTTTAAATGAAGTCTGACAGAATAAAATGATTGCTGAAAAGTGCACAGATGAATTCAATGCACCTTCCCACCTACTAGTTTGGCAGTTCCCTCCGCCCTCGGCTGGTTCTCGTAAATCCAGAGGTGTCAATTGAGAAAGAAGGTGCAGAGATAGATGTAAAACAAGTTTGTGGGAATCAGCACTGAACTGATTGGCCTCATCAAGGGTGCACCAAACTCCAATGATTGATTTGAACACTCTTTTAGTGCTGACAAACTCCCTTTAAAGGATTGTTATACTTAAAGTTCCGTCAAGGAATAAAAAAGATCTGTTGGCCGAAACTTTACCTTTGTACAACCGAAGACATCAATCTTTTTTAATATATTCTTAATATATATTCGCATTTGTGCATATTCTAGTTTATCATGTTGTATAATCAGGAAATCATGGTCATGTGATGTGTTATAAAACAGAGATCAAATAAAGCGGTAAAAGATAAGAAAGAATGAAAAATCATAACTCTTCATAAATGCATGTATCTTTGTTTAGTATAAAAAATATGGCAGCTAGGATATAGCCGGAGGACTTGGTGCATTTAGGTGACCCGCTACCAGCCCAAATTAATCTATCAAAATGACAACCAGCTGATTGTGGTGGGCGTACCCCTGGATGTTCGGGTCTGACTGGTTCAACCAAACAGTTAAAAAAAGTTTGGTTCAGGTACCAGAATAGTACCCAAACCCAGACCCCATTCACATGAATGGGGGACCCGAACAACCAATGTTATTTGCATGACATCACAACAAACACTGCCTCTGATTGGGGGTAAGTTCATTATGGCCAGAGAGCTGCGGCTCCCACCCTGTCAGATGATAGTGTGAGCCTGCAGCTGTGACTGTTGGTAAAAAGTTATCCTAATAAGTAATAACAGCAAAAGCGGGCGGCGGCTGATGGGAGTATTCGTCAGTAAGAGCCTGCGCCATGAATAAATAAATTAAAAAACGGTGTGGGTTCCCCTGTATTTTTGTCAGCTTTAGCAAGGCTGGTTATCAAAATTGCAATTTTTTAAAATTATTTAACCCCTTCACCTCCAAGGGTGGTTTGCACGTTATTGACTGGGCCAATTTTTACAATTCTGACCACTGTCTCTTTATGAGGTTATAACTCTGGAACGCTTCAACGGATCTTCGCGATTCTGATAATGTTTTATCGTGACATATTGTACTTCACGTTAGTGGTAAAATTTATTCGATATAACTTGCGTTTAATTTTGAAAAAAATGCAAATATGGCGAAAATTTTGAAAATTTTCCAATTTTCAAACATTTAATTTTTATGCCCTTAAAACAGAGAAATATGTCACACAAAATAGTTAATAAATAACATTTCCCACTTGTCTACTTTACATCAGAACAATTTTGGAAGCAAAATTTTTTTTGTTAGGAAATTATAAGGGTTAAAAGTTGACCTGCGATTTCTCATTTTTACAACAAAATTTACAAAGGCATTTTTTTTTAGGGACCACCTCACATTTGAAGTCACTTTGAGGGGTCTACACTGTGTTCCAAATTATTATGCAAATAATATTTTCTCAGATTTTCCCAAATTACCTATATGAATTGCAGTCATTGTAATTTTCCAGTCAAATAACTATTAGAGTACAATTGAAAGGTTTTTGTACAAACTGCCTATGATAACAGTATATTTTTAAAAAAATAAAACACTCAAACTGCACTCAAAATGCATGTTGCAAATCATTATGCAGAGTTTTAAACCTTTTCATTTTAATAAAGAACAAAAAAAATGGTCATTTTTGAAATTATAAGCATTAACAGGTTATTACAAACTGAAATCAAACAGTTTTCAACTCAAAACTTTATTCTAGGTGATGTTACATTTGCACATAAGACCCCTTGTTCGAAAGGAGCTTCTGAACTCTCTCGTCCATTGAATTTGTCAGGTTTTGGATTGTTTCTGCTTCAATTGTTTTGCATGAGGACAGAATACCCTCCCAGAGCTGTTGCTTAGATGTCAACTGCCTCCCGCCATCATAGACACTCCTTTTGATGATGCTCCAGAGGTTCTCAATGGGGTTGAGGTCAAGGGAGCATGGGGGCCACACCATAAGTTTGTCCCCTTTTATGCCCATAGCAGCCAGAGATGCAGATGTGTTATGTGCAGCATGAGACGGTGCATTATCATGCATGAAAATGATCTTGCTGCGGAATGCACGGTTCTTCTTCTGAACCATGGCAGGAAGTGCTGCTTGAGAAACTCAACATACACTATGGAGTTCATCTTTACCCCTTCAGGGATCCTAAAGGGGCCGACAATCTCTCTCTCCATGATTCCTGCCCAAAACATTACTCCACCTCCTCCTTGTTGGCGCCGTAGCCGTGTTTGCATGGGGTGTCCATCAAGCAGCCATCCTCCACTCCATCCATCTGGAGCATCGAGCGTTGTACGGCACTCATTGGTGAACAAAACAGTTTTGAAGTCAATCTTCATGTATTGTTTGGCCCACTGGAGCCATTTCTGCTTGTGTGCAGTGGATAGAGGAGGTCGACAGGATGGCTTACGCACAGCTGCAAACCTCTGAAGGACCCTGCATCTTGTTGTTCGGAGGACGTTGGAGGCACCAGCAGCTTCAAAAACTTGTCTGCTGCTATGACAAGGCTTTTTTGCCGCTGCTATTTTAACCTGACTTTATTGCCTGTAGGAAAGAGTCCTCAATTTTCCCTTATCAGCATGCACACGTGTGTACTGTGAATCAGCTACATACTTCTTGATTGTGCGATGATCACGATGAAGTGTCTTGGCAATGTTGATTGTAGTCATGCCTTGACCTAAACACTCCACAATTTGTTGCTTCTCAGCAGCCAACACATCCTTTTTCTTTCCCATTTTGGCAGAAAATGTAGGCTGTTTAATAATGTGGGACAGCCTTCTTAAGTAGTCTTGCCTTTCATTGGACACATCTGCCAAACTAATTAGCACAGGTGTCTGCAATTGCTTACAGTGATATAAAGAGCCCTGACACACATCACCATCAATGAGTTTAACTGACAAACAAAAAAATTCTTACCTTATCACTCCTAAACAATTTTTGCATAATAATTTGGAACACAGTGTAGTGAAAAGCAAGATGATACAGTGTATATGGCATAAAATACCCAAGAGTGACAACATTCTAAAAACTGCACCCCTCAAGGTACTCAAAACCACATTCAATAAGTTTATTAACCCTTCAGGTGCTTCACAGGAGCTGAAGTAATGTGTAAGGAGAAAATGAATATTTAACTTTTTAGTCACAAAAATGATCTTTTACAAACTTTTTTCTTATTTTCACAAGAGTAAAAGGAGAAAATGGACAGATAAAGTTGTTGTGCAATTTCTCCTGAGTATGCCAATACCCCATATGTGGGGGAAAACCACTGTTTGGGCACACGGCAGAGCTCGTAAGGGAAGGAGCACCGTTTGACTTTTTCAAACCAAAATTGGCTGGAATTGAGATTGGACGCCATGTCGCGTTTGGAGAGCCTCTGATGCGCCTAAACAGTGGAAATCCCCCACAAGTAACACCATTTTAGAAACTAGACCCCCTATGGAACTTATCTAGATCTGTTGTGAGCATTCTGAACCCCCAAGTGTTTCACAAAAGTTTATAATGCCTGGGTGTGAAAAAAAAACAACAATTTTCCACAAAAATGATTTTTTAGTCCAAAATTTTTTATTTTTCCCAAGGAAATTGGACCCCAAAAGTTGTTGTCCAAGTTGTCCTGAGTACGCTGATACCCCATATGTGGGGGGGGAACTGTTTGGGCGCATGGCAGGGCTTGTAAAGGAAGTAATAACATTTTGGAATGCAGACGTTGATGGGGTCATGTTCCATTTGCAGTGCCCCAGATGTGCATAAACAGTAGAAACCCCCACAACTGACTCTATTTAGGAAACTAGACCCCCTAAGGAACTTATCTAGATCTGTGGTGAGGACTTCGAACCCCCAAGTGCTTCACACAAGTTTATAATGCCCGGGCATGAAAATAAATTTTTTTATTTTCCCCAGGGTAGGAGAAATTGGACCACAAAAGCTGTTGTCCAATTTGTCCTGAGTACACTGATACCCCATATGTGGGGGGGGGAACCACTGTTTGGGCACACGGCAGAGCTCGAAATGGAAGGAGCACCATTTGACTTTTTCCAACCAAAATTGGCTGGAATTGAGATTGGACGCCATGTTGCATTTGGAGAGCCCCTGATGTGCCTAAAGAGTGGAAACTCCCCACAAGTGACCCCATTTTGGAAACTATACCCCCTAAGGAACTTATCTAGATCTGTGGTGAGCAATTTGAACCCCAAAGTGCTTCACACGAGTTTATAACGTAGAGCCGTAAAATTAAAAAATCATATTTTTACCACAAAAATGATCTTTTCACCCCAATTTTTATTTTCCCAAGGGTAACAAGACCCCAAAAGTTATTGTGCAATTTGTCCTGAGTACGCTGATACCCCATATGTGGGGGTAAACCACTGTTTGGGTGCATGGCAGAGCTTGGAAGAGAAGGAGCGCTGTTTGACTTTTTCAATGCGGAATTGGCTGGACACCATGTCGTGTTTGGAGAGCTCCTGATCTGCATAAACAGTGGAAACCCCGAAGAAATGACACCATTTTGGAAACTAGACCCCTCAAGGAACTTATCTAGATGTGTGGTGAGAACTTTGAATCCCCAGGTGTTTCACTAAAGTTTATAACGCCCGAGCATGAAAATAAAAAAATCATATTTTTTACACAAACATGATATTTTAGTTCCCAACTTTTTATTTTCCCAAAGGCAACAGGAGAAACTGGACCCTAAAAGTTGTTCTCAAATTTGTCCTGAGTACGCTGATACCCAATATGTGGGAGAAAACTACTGTATGTGTACACGTCGGGGCTAGGAAGGGAAATAGTGACGTTTTGGATTGCAGACTTTGATGGAATGGTCTGCGGGAGTCATGTCACATTTGGAGAGCCCCTGATGTGCCTAAACAGTGGAAACCTCCCACAAGTGACCCCATTTTGAAAAATAGACCCCACACGGAACTTATCTAGATGTGTGGTGAGTGCTATGAAGCCCCAAGTGCTTCACAGAAGTTTATAACGTACAGCCGTAAAAACAAAAAAAATCTTTTTTTTTTTTTTTACAGAAATGATATTTTCACCCCAATTTTTATGTTCCCAAGGGTAACAAGACCCCAAAAGTTATTGTGCAATTTGTCCTGAGTACGCTGATACCCCATATGTGGGGGTAAACTACTGTTTGGGCGCATGGCAGAGCTCAGAAATGAAGGAGAACCGTTTGACTTTTTCAACGCAGAATTGGCTGGAATTGAGATCAGATGCCATGTCACATTTGGAGAGCCCCTGACGTGCCTAAACAGTGGAAACCCCCCAATTCTATCTCCAACTCTAACCCCAACACACCCCTAACCCTAGTCCCAACCCTAACCATAACCCTAACCACAAACCTAACCCTAACACACCCCTAACCCTAATCCCAACCCTAATCCTAACTTTAGCCCCAACTCTAACCCTAACTTTAGCTGCAACCCTAACCCTAACCCTAATGAGAAAACGGAAATAAATACATTTTTTTAATTTTATTATTTTTCCCTAAGTAAGGGGGTGATAAAGGGGCGTTTGATTTACTATTTATAGCGTTTTTTTATGATTGGCAGCTGTCACGCTAAAAGACACTTTATTGCAAAAATAGTTTTTGCATCACCACATTTTGAGAGCTATAATTTTTGCATATTTTGGCCCACAGAGTCATGTGAGGTCTTATTTTTTGTGGTGCGAGTTGACGTTTTTATTGGTACCATTTTTGAGCATGTGACATTTTTTGATCGCTTTTTATTTCGATTTTTGGGAGGTTAGAATGAACAAAAATCAGCAATTCATGAATTTCTTTTGGGGGGAGTTTATACAGTTCCGCGTGTGGTAAAATTGATAAAGCAGTTTTATTCTACGGGTTAGTACGATTATGGTGATACCTCATTTATATCTTTTTTTATGTTTTGTCGCTTTTATACAATAAAAACAATTTTATATAAAAAATAATTATTTTTGCATCGTTTTATTCTGCGAGCTATAACTTTTTATTTTTTTGCTGATGG
>JARQOD010000005.1:188535594-188574783 GCA_033576555.1 Oophaga sylvatica
CATGTTGCCGCTACATTGGGCTCGGCTCTTACCCTTTGGGAGAGGCTGCTCAATTAGCGACAAAGGGAGACCCCTCTGGTTACTGCGCACAGTACCGCAAGCTGCGGTAGCTCTGGCATAGAGGGATTGAAATAGTGGGATGCTTGTATAAAAGTTATCAACGTACAGATGGTAACCTTTATCAAGCAGTGGGTGCACCAAATCCCACACTATTTTCCCACTCACCCCCAGAGCAGGTGGACATTCTGGGGGCTGGATCTTGGTGTCTTTCCCTTGGTAAACTCTAAAGCTGTGAGTGTACCCTGAGGTACTCTCACACAGCTTATAGAGTTTTATCCCGTACCTCGCCCTCTTGCTGGGCAGTTACTGATGGAACTGAAGCCTCCCTTTGAAATGGATGAGGGATTCATCCACACAAATTTCCCTTTGGGGAATGTATACTTCAGCAAACCTGTTGCTGAAGTGTTCGATGACCGGCCGAATTTTAAACAGTCTATCAAAATTCGGGTCATCGCGGGGAAGGCTGTCACTAAAATGGAGAAACTTATGAATCACCTCAAAACGTTTGTGAAACATAACCTCGTCAAATATTGGAGTTTGATAAAAAATATCAGTACTCCAGGATTGGCGAATTTCCGGTTTCTTCACAATCCCCATGTGAAGGACCAGTCCCCTCCCCAATATTTCATCATTTCTACTGACTGCTGAGTCAATGGGACTCCAAGTAGAAAATGATGAATTAGGGTTTTCGGCAAAAAATTGCAGGGCATACAAGTTTGTTTGCTCCACCATAAGACTGACAATTGACTCCGAGAAATAGACTTTGAAAAAGTCTATTTCCCTAAAGTTGGCAGTCTCGAACTGGATTCCAGATTGGGGAACGAAATCAGGAATCCGTGGAGCAAAATTTTCAGGGACGGGGGTCCAGGAGGGAGCACTAGTGCTAGGTTGGGCGTGACTAGCACTAGGTTTGGGGTTACTCACATTTGGCTGTGGGTCTTCTTCCCCTGCCTCCAACTCTTCTTCGACGACCTCCGTCTCTTCTTCCGGACGATTTCTTGTCCTGCGACATCTTGGTGGTGGTACGTCTGTGTCACTGGAGGAGGAAGAGGGGGAGGAATACAGAAAAATAGGGTCCTCTCCTTCACTATCAGCATCGGAGGCAAGAAAAGCATATGCCTCCTCAGCTGAGTACACCCTTTGTGACTGGGACTTGGATGAGCGGGACATTGTGTGTGTGGTGTGTGTGCGTGTGTGAAAAAAGCTAAAACTTTATTATAGTGTGAGTGTGCGTATGTATGTGTGAGTGTTTGGTGAAACTTTGTACTGCAGGAGGGGGCTATCAAGCGTGTGGGGCAGAAGGGGGCTGTCAGGCACGTGGGGGGCAGGAGGGCCTGTTAGGTGCACGGGGCAGGAGAGGGCTAGGAGATGCAGCAGCCGATGGAGATGGAAGCAGAGACGGAGTGGGCAGCAGCAGCAGAGGGGGTGATCAGGGGGACAGGGGGTAATCAGGGGGGCAGGGGGTGATCGGGGTGATCACTGGGGCTGATGGATGATCACCGAGGCAGGAGGAAGCTGTCAGGTGAGGGGTGACTGGAGATGCAGCAGATGGAGATGCAGCAAATGGAGCTGTCAGAAGCTGCAGCAGGTGGGGGTGATCAGGAGGGCAGAGGGTGATCAGGGGGCAGGGGGTGATCAGGGGAACAGGGGGTGAACAGGGTGATAACTGGGGCTGAAGGATGATCACCGGGGGCAGGAGGGGGCTGTCCGGTGAGGGGGGACTAGAGATGCAGCAGATGGAGACGCAGCAAATGGAGCTGTCAGAAGCAGCAGCAGGTGGGGGTGATCAGGGGGGCACAGGGTGATAAGGGGGGCAGGGGGTGATCGGGGTGATCACTGGGGCTAAGTGATGATCACCGGGGACAGGAGGGGTTTGTCAGATGAGGGGGGACTCGAGATGCAGCAGATGGAGGCGCAGCAAATGGAGCTGTCAGAAGCAGCAGCAGGTGGGGGTGATCAGTGGGGCAAGGGGTGATCAGGGGGCAGGGGGTGATCAGGGAGGGCAGGGGGTGATCGGGGTGATCACTGGGGCTAAGTGATGATCACCGGGGACAGGAGGGGTTTGTCAGGTTAGTGGGGACTGGAGATGCAGCAGATGGAGGCGCAGCAAATGGAGCTGTCAGAAGCAGCAGCAGGTGGGGGTGATCAGGTGATCAGGGGGGCAGAGGGTGATCAGGGGGGCAGGGGGTGATCGGGGTGATCACTGCGGCTAAGGGATGATCACTGGGGGCAGGAGGGGGCTGTTAGGTGAGGGAGGACTGGAGATGCAGCAGATGGAGGTGCAGCAAATGGAGCTGTCAGAAGCAGCAGCAGGTGGGGGTGATCAGGGGGGCAGGGTGTGATCAGGGGGGCAGGGGGTGATCGGGGTGATCACTGGGGGCATGAGGGGGCTGTCAGGTGAGGGGGGACTGGAGATGCAGCAGATGGAGGCGCAGCAAATGGAGCTGTCAGAAGCAGCAGCAGGTGGGGGTGATCAGGGGGTCAGAGGGTGATCAGGGGGGCAGGGGGTGATCAGGGGGCAGGGGGTGATCGGGTTTAATCACTGGGCCTGAGGGATGACCATCTGGGGCAGGAGGGGGCTGTCAGGTGAGGGGGGACTGGAGATGCAGCAGATGGAGGCGCAGCAAATGGAGCTGTCAGAAGCAGCAGCAGGTGGGGGTGATCAGAGGGGTAGGGGTGATCAGGGGAGCAGGGGGAGATCAGGGGGGCAGGTGGTGATCGGGGTCATCACTGGGGCTGAGGGATGATTACCGGGGTAGGAGGGGGCTGTTAGGTGAGGGGGGACTGGAGATGAAGCAGATGGAGGCGCAGCAAATGGAACTGTCAGAAGCAGCAGCAGGTGGGGGTGATCAGGGGGCAGAGGGTGATCAGGGGGGCAGGGGGTGATCAGGGGGGCAGGGGGTGATCGGGTTTAATCACTGGGCCTGAGGGATGACCATCTGGGCAGGAGGGGGCTGTCAGGTGAGGGGGGACTGGAGATGCAGCAGATGGAAGCGCAGCAAATTGAGCTGTCAGAAGCAGCAGCAGGTGGGGGTGTTCAGGGGGGCAGGGGGTAATCAGGGGGCAGGGGGTGATTGGGGTGATCACTGGGGCTGAGGGCTGATCACCAGGGGCAGGAGGGGGCTGTCAGGTGAGGGGGGACTGGAGATGCAGCAGATGGAGGTGCAGCAAATTGAGCTGTCAGAAGCAACAGCAGGTGGGGGTGATCGGGGTGATCACTGGGTTGAGGGATGATCACCAAGGGCAGGAGGGGGCTGTCAGGAGCGGGGGGGACTGGAGATGCAGCAGATGGACATGTAGATAAATGGAGCTGTCAGAAGCAGCAGCAAGGGGGAGTGATCAAGGAGGCAGGGGGTGATCAGGGGGGAAGTGGGGAGGGAACGGAGGTCGGGGGAGTAGTATCGAATGGGGTGAGCAGAGAGGAGTACCAGAAGGCGGCAGCAGCAGCAGCGGCAGTGGCGGTGGCAGCGGCGGCGGCAGCGGCAATCGCAGGTCAGGCGGTGGCAGGGCAGCAAACAGGTCAGCCATAGTTTACTCCACCACTCCACATCTGATTGGAAGGAGAGCGTCACATGGACGCTAGCTCCAATCAGATCTTGAGGGGGTGAAAAAAAGGTCAGCAGAAGCGATCTCGGCCACGGGGGGCAAAGCCACTCCCCGGGGTCAAGTCCGGGTCCTCCTGTGTCTGCGGGTCGAGTGACATTTCAGTGACCTCGGTCACCCGACCCGCAGGAACGCGATCCCGCCATGACACCACGTAGGCGTCACAGGTCGGGAAGGCACCGACTTTCATGACACCTACGTGGCGTCACAGGTCGGGAAAGCATCGACTTTCATGATGCCTACGTGGCGTCACAGGTCGGGAAGGGGTTAAGGGCTGCCCTGCAAAGCTCTGCTCGGCGTGCACTTCTCTGTGTGCCAGTAGGCACCTGAACGTCCGTACTGCTATGCTCTGCCTGACGCGTTAACCTGCGCACCTGCCGATATGAGTGAGTCTCTCACAAAGAAGCCCAGTCTCTGCATGCTGCGGCCTATAGTTCCCCTTACCACTGCCATGATCCACACCTGCTCAGCCCTCCGGCGTGAAGACCCCCTGCGTTCCCACGCAACCCCTTTTAACTTATTCACCCTGGCCTCGCCCCCTTCGCTCAGGTTACCGGCCCACTTCATCTGCAATTTCATTCCCTCCAGGAACAGGATGTTTGGTCCCAGCAGTTGCAGACCCAGCGCTTCAGTGGCCCTTGCAGCCCTGTCCTCTCTTATACAGGCAGATAGTGGAGGGCTGAAACCCTGCTCTGTGTAGCACAAACAATCATTAAGATTACAGCTTCTATTCTCCCATAGACTATTGAAGCAAGTAAAAAGCTAACAAAAAGTTTTTAAAAATATTAAAAAAATATAAAAGTTCAAATCACCACCCCATTCGCCCCGTTCCAATTAAATCAATACAGAAAAAAAATTACACATATTTGGTATCGCTGCTTTAAGAAGCACCTGATCTATCAATATATGGACATAATCCTATCAGTAAACGTAACGAGAAAAAAGTCAAAATGCCAGAACTAAGTTATTTTGGTTGTTTAAAATGCAATAACTTGCAATCAGAAGATTGTATCTACACCAAAATGATAACAATAGAAACGTCAGCTCGGCACACAAAAAATAAGCCCTCACCCAGCCCCAGATCACAAAAAATGGAGACGCTACAGGTCACGGAAAATGATAACTTTATTTTTAGGAAAATTTTGATTTTTTTTACCACTTAAATAAATTAAACCTATACATGTTTGGTACCTACGAACTCAAAATGAACTGAAAAATCTTAATGGAAGGTCAGATTTAGCATTTAGTGAACATGGTAAAATAGCAAAACAAAAAACAATTGTTTAAATGCACTTTTTTTTCCATTTCACTCCACTTTGAATTTGTTTTCCATTTACCAGTACCCTATATGACAAAACCAATGGCATTGTTCAAAAGTACAACTCGTCCCGCAAAAAACAAGCCCTCGCATGGCCATATTGACAGACAAATAAAAAAGTTATGGCTTTGGGAAAAAGGGGAGCAAAAACGGAAACTCAAAAACTGAAAAACCCAAGGTGGTGAAGGGGTTAAAACTGTGACATGACAAATGCTAATAGTACCAGTCACCTATTGAAACAATACTTCACTGGGTTTAATTGTGGCCCTTGTATCACTATAGGTGTGCTACTGATCGAGCTCAAATTTCCTGGCTTACGCCTATTTATTGCTGACCTTTAGTTCCTGGTATTCTGATGCCACTTTCTTCTGTCTGACCCCACCAATGCTCATGTGTTTACCAACATACTCTCCTTGATGGTCCTGGTTCTTTTGTTTTTGTGTGCTACCTTCCTGCACAATGTGTATGGTGAGGCCTGCAAAGTTAAAGTTGAAATGCAATTGATGTCAGCTGCGAGTAGCTGAACTTACAATAACTGCTACAGGACTACTAGAAGATATATGGTACTGTTCTGGAGGAAAGAGAAGTTGTCAAACTTCATACCATCAAAATACCATACCACTCAAGCGTCATACCACTTCGTTGAAGGCAGCGTCCCGAAACGCGCGTTGGGAGGGTGCCCAGGAGACCAGGAGCAGCTGATATTATCCTGTGAGTTATATGCTAATAGTAATATATTAATACTTACCTCTTTTACTGTTTTTACCTGCTCCTGGTCCATGAACAGTAGATGTGGACACACTGACACTTAGCATTATATTTTTACACATTTTCCTTTACTCTTTTATCCCATGCATAATGATATCAACACAGTGCAATTTTTTTCTTTGGATATACTGACACCCGGAGGTGTTTCTGCTCATTTGCACTTTATCACTTTATTTTAGTGGTTTTCATTCACTGCAAATTGTGTATTTGCTCATATTTATAGTATGTGGTGTATTTTTAACACTTTTTTTAATATATTTTTGCACTCTATTTTGTACTATTTTTGCACTTTAATGCAATAGAAGTTTCTTACTGGCACAGATATTGGTATATAGGTTTTTATATACACTGCTCAAAAAAATAAAGGGCGCACTCAACTAACACATCCAAGATCTACACCATGTTCCAAATTATTATGCAAATGATATTTTTCTCTGATTTTCCTAAGTAGTCGGTGCAAATGACAGTCAGTCTAATAAAAGTCATCACCCGTTAGATTATACATCAAATTTTATTGAGGAAACCTCCCAATGATAACAGTATAATCTCCAAAATGAATAAAAACTCAAAATGCACTGTCCCAAATTATTAGGCACAGTAGAATTTCTAAACATTTGATTTGTTTTAAAGAACTGAAAATGCTCATTTGTGGAATTTGCAGCATTAGGAGGTCACATTCACTGAAAAAAAAGCTATTTAACTCCAAAACATCCCAACAGGCCAAGTTACATGTTAACATAGGAACCCTTCTTTGCTATCACTTTCACAATTCTTGCATCCATTGAACTTGTGAGTTTTTGGAGAGTTTCTGCTTGTATTTCTTTGCATGAAGTCAGAATAGCCTCCCAGAGCTGCTGTTTTGATGTGAACTGCCTCCCATCCTCATAGATCTTTTGCTTTATGATACTCCAAAGGTTCTCAATAGGGTTGAGGTCAGGGGAAGATGGTGGCCACACCATGAGTTTATCTCCTTTTATGCCCATAGCAGCCAATGACTCAGAGGTATTCTTTGCAGCATGAGATGGTGCATTGTCATGCATGAAGATGATTTTGCTCCTGAAGGCACGTTTCTGCTTTTTATACCATGGAAGAAAGTTGTCAGTCAGAAACTCTATATACTTTGCAGAGGTCATTTTCACACCTTCAGGAACCTTAAAGGGCCCTACCAGCTGTTTCCCCAAAACATGACTCCTCCACCTTGCTGACGTCACAGCCTTGTTGGGACATGGTGACCACCCACCAACCATACACTACTCTATCCATCTTGGCCATCCAGGGTTGCTCGACACTCATCAGTAAACAAGACTGTTTGAAAATTAGTCTTCATGTATGTCTGGGCCCACTGCAACCATTTCTGCTTGTGAACAGTGTTTAGGGGTGGCCAAATAGTAGATTTATGCACCACAGCAAGCCTTTGAAGGATCCTACACCTGGAGGTTCGAGGGACTCCAGAGGCACCAGCAGCTTCAAATATCTGTTTGCTGGTTTGTAATGGCTTTTTAGCAGCTGCCTTCTTAATCCGATGAACTTGCCAGGCAGAAACCTTCCTCATTCTGCCTTTATCAGCATGAACACGTCTGTGCTCAGAATCAGCCACAAATCTCTTAACAGTATGATGATCACGCTTAAGTTTTCGGGAAATATCTAATATTTTCATCCCTTGACCAAGGCATTGCACTATTTGATGCTTTTCAGCAGCAGAGAGATCCTTTTTCTTTCCCATGTTACTTGAAAACTCTGTCCTGCTTAATAGTGTGGAACATCCAGTTTTCCTTTTATTGGGCTCACATGGCAAACTAATTATCACAGGTATCTGAGATTGATTTCAGTGATCCAAAGAACCCTGAGACACAAAACCATCAATGGGTTTCATTTACAAAAAAAAAAAACGCTATGACACTTAAAACCAATTTGCATAATAATTTGGAACATGGTGTAAATGAATCAAATATAAATCATCAATGGAAATCAAATTTTTGAACCAATGGAGGCCTGGATTTGGAGAGACCCCCTAAATGAAAGTGGAAACAAGTCAAAATGAAAATCAAAACAAGACAAAATTAAAGTGGAAGCAAGTCAAAATGGTGCTCAGTATTGTGTGTGGCCTCCACGTGCCTGTGACCTCCCTACAATGCCTGGGCATGCTCCTGATGAGGTTGCGGATGTTCTCCTGAGGGATCTCCTCCCAGACCTGGACTAAAGCATCTATCAACTCCTGGAAAGTCTGTGGTGCAACGTGACGTTGGTGGATGGAGCGAGACATGCTGTCCCTGATGTGCTCAATCAGATTCAGGTCTGGGGAACGGGCAGGCCAGTCCATAGCTTCAATTCCTTCATCTTGCAGGAACTGCTGACACACTCCAGCCACATGAGGTCTGCATTGTGCTGCATTCGGAGGAACCCAGGGCCAGCTGCTCCAGCATATGGTCTCACAAGTGGTCTGAGGATCTCATCTCGGTACCTAATGGCAGTTAGGCTACCTCTGGTGAGTGCATGGAGCGCTGTGTGGCCATCCAAAGAAATGCCACCCCACACCATTACTGACCCACAGCCAAACCGGTCATGCTGAAGGATGTTGCAGGCAGCAGGTTCACACTCAGCGCATGTGACAGACGTGACAGTCTGGAGACGCCATGGGGAGCGATCTGCTGCCTGCAACATCCTGTATATTGATATACATATATACATCTTGTCACAGTTATCACATACATTTGTCGATAAATTTCTGTATATCCTGGCAATTTTTGAAATATCCACATCTCTTGATATTTTGGTTTGTTGGGCCCCATTTTTTCTTTGCATACAGATGTGTATTGTTTTTTATGTAAATTGTGATCACATACCATTTTTTAATCCTGATATATTAATAAAATTTGAAATTTTATATTCATAAAATTTTGAACTTTAGTCGGTTTTTTTCTCAGTTGCTTGGTTTTTGTTGGTTACTTCCGATTGTCCATCTTGTTGTTTTAAGGGGTTATTATGTTCACTCCATTTTTAATTTGGTCCAATCTTTCGCAGTGGTGCTTTATTAATGTGGTAATTTTATTTTAATTTTTACTTATATTTTGACCTACTATATATAATTATATTCCACTTTTAGCACTCTACGTTTGAGTCTCCTTTTTCTGTTGTTTTAAAGATCCAATTCATCAAAGCCTTTACTTTTGGGATAAATCAGAGCTAATTTTGGCCTAAATCAGAGATGTGCCTAACCTTAGCAACTTTTGATGTTTTCACTCCAGTTTTTTCCAGCTCCTCTAAAATAGGTAGAGCTAGGGTGAGACGAAGAAATGAGTTGTGGCGTTCCTTACACCTGAAATCTCCCTCCTGTCTCTGACTGGAGGGATATTTCTGTTGTGCATAAAGGCACACAACACTCATCAGACAGTTCAGATTCACGAAGAGACATTCTCCTCTTCAAAAATCTGGAGCATCTGACTCCACCACACTGCCTCTTTAAGACCGTCAAGATGAATTGGGTCTTAGTTGCTATAGTTTCAAGACACAACATGTACATTAGCATCAATGAACAGACCATGACCCTATCTTTTGCACTGAAGTATCTAATGAGTTTGTTCAAAGATCATTGCGAATGGAGTGAACCAGGGGAGCTGTGATATTGTTTAGTATGAATGCTGAATCATTTGCTATCAGCTGTGTAAAGAGGTGTTACCTGTCAGGGTAATCCTTCTTTGGTAATGTGGAGCCTGCTTAAATCTATCCTGTCTTCAAGAAGTCTAGGAAACACACAGTTTGTAGCCGGCGCTCCTGTAAAAAGGTTCTCGTGATATATTGGATGTAAAAGTCTGCTTTAATACAGAATTACAGGACATTCAACTCCAACACCCTGGATTCTTCATCAGGTCATTAAAAATATATAATATAAAAGAAATTCAATCACACACGCTTTATATGCCTTCAACTCCCAAAAGATCAAAATAGGGCAGAGTAGTGGGAGAGCTCTATGGCACCGCCCGGATGAATAAAAAAAACTACCTGATACCAAAGGGACAAGTCCTCCCCCCCAAAAATTTGAAGGTATATAAAGTGAGTGTGATTTAATTTATTTTTATAATTCTTTATTAAAGCAGATTTTTACATCTATTATTCACGAGAACCTTCTTACAGGAGCGCCGGCTACAAACTGGGTATTTCCTTGTTATCCATTGTTTTTACCACGGATGTCTGAAGCCTTTCGTGTACCCAGTCAGTGGAGCTGCAGTCTGTTCCATTTTGGACTCCTGTTTGATCCTCTTCCAATGCTTCATTTCGCCTCTCACTAGGTGAGTTCAATCGCAAAAACGTGCAATTTACACCTTTTTTTAATGCACTTAGAACGTGCGTGGCTCTGTTCCCCTTTTTTGCCCTGTCCCTAGGGTTGTTTGGACTCAGGAAGTATAGAAAAGCCCAAGTGGCCAGTGTGAAAATTACTAATATTGCTGTTTATTTTAAATATAGTGATCTGGTAAAAAAAAAATGTGAATTTTTTTTTAAATACATGTATCACAAGAACCTTAAACAAAAACTTGATTAAAACAATATATCATTTTCTGATGATGGCTTTTTTTTAACCCTTTACCGACCTTGGATGTACTCAGTTACATCATGATCAATGGGTACTTACCGACCATAGACATGCTGAGTTCGTCCAGATTATTTTGCACACAAAGAGACTGAGTGCACACGATCGCCGCAGGGTGTCAGCTGATTCTGAAAACTGACACCCAGCTCTCAGTACCAGGAATGATGCCTGCATCGATCCGCACACTTTAACCCCTTAAATGTTGCTATTGCTGAGATCACAGCATTTAGCGAGCAGGTATAGGAAAGAAAGCCCCTCTGCCCTTGGATTGGAGACCCCCTGATATCATCACATGGTGCTGATCGTTGCCATGGTTGTTGTGAACGTGTTGGAGACAATTTCTGAGCTGAGGCTCCCTCTGGTGGTTGCTGATGGTACTGAGGCTGTATCTAATGACAGGGCCTCGTCACCTGCCAGCAACGACTTGCAATCAGGAGTCACTGACTGGGCTGATATAAGGGAGCTGCCTCCCCATGATCCTCGCCGGTGATCAATTGTTGTTTCCTGGTTCATTTGGAAGTCTGCTGGTGTCTTGCCTTCGTCTGCTACCTTCAGATAAGATATTTTCTGCTTGTTTCTATTGTGTTTGCTATTTCCATTTTTGTCTGCACCTTTGTAGAGGTTAGCCGAGTCCCCTCCTGGGGCCTGTGCTACTCTCTGTTTTTCTGTAGCCACTGTTATTTGTTCAATTGCTCTTTCCCTGCTTTTTGAGTGGCTGCGGGTTAGCCTTGTTCACACTGAGATCTGATTTAGTGGGAGGAGAGATCGTGTGATCTCAGCATTTTTTAAATCAGAAGTGTTGGAAGTTTTGCTAGGGTTTTGCTGGGTTGCAGATAGTATTCTGTCCTGTCCTATTTAGGCAGTGTTTGGCCCCAGCGTTTGCTCATTTTATTTTCTGCCTGTGTTTGTGTTTCGACTTGTCTAACCGCCATTATATGTTTGGGGGCAGCCTATTCCTTTGGGGCTCTACTCCGGGGCAGTTAGCTTTCCTGTTTCTATCTTTAGGTGTAGCTAGCTTTCCGGCTGTGCCGAGGCATCTAGGACCGCCGTAGGTTCGCTCCACTGCTGCTTCTAGTTGTGCGGTTAGTTTAGGGATCTGCAACCCATTAGTTTCCAACCTCTCAGGTGTTCGGCTGCCTTGCTGTTTTGCTCCTGTCCTCCTCAGTTACCAAATCATAAATTACTTACTGAAAATTCTATGGTACTCAACAGAAGGGAAAAATAGTAAAAAAGTTGTCAGGAAAAAAAAGGTTGTCAGAAAAAAAAAAAGTTGTCAGAATTTTTTTTTTTATATATATATTGTGAGACAGTGAAAGGGTGCGTACTGGACGGGGTGTACATCTCGCCCAGGTTTCTTAGCTGGGTGGCATAAGGAATGTAGGAGTGAAGGTAGGATGGCAGTACGACGTTCACTCCACTCCCCATCCAGCACAGGCTTGCAGCTTAACCCTGAGTGCACTCAGCTGTCCAATTAAGCAGCCAGAAGTAGGTGGTAGATTTACACAGACTGAGCTCTCAGTCTGAATCCGGCTTCAGACGCTGCTGGAAGTCTCCTGGAAGCCAAGCTCTGGTAACTACATAATATGTGTTGTTTTGGCCAGGCTGTTAGAGCCTAGACCACGGGAGTGAGGGAACTAACTGTGTCTAGCTAGCAGCCTGCCAGGCTTAGGATTTTGTTTTATGGTTTGGTTTGTTTGTTGTTGTGGACTTTAATAAAACTGGTTGCGGCCAGTTTACATCAGTACTGCTGTCTGTGCTTGAACTTTTTCTATGCCACTCCGTCTACCCAAGATGGCGATCCCGGAGCTAAACTTCCCTGAACTGGTTACAATTGGTACTCGAATGCGGGCAGCACAGTTGCAAAAACAGCAGCAAAGTCTGTCAAAGCAGCCTTAAAGAGACAGTAGCCTAATAGTGTCTGCACAGAAAAAGCTGAACTTGCTGTGGAAAGACTTTGGAGTGTGCATGTCCTGGGTAAAGGCTGCCGTTGCCGGGACAGACAAGTCTGACAGCATGAAGGAGCTGCTTAAACATATGGTGCGAGCTAGTGTGCAACAGCAGGAGACTAACCGATTATTAATGGAGCAGGTTGCAGCACTACGCCAGGCTCTCAGCACCTCGTCCCAGAGTGATGACGCAAGGTCACCTGCGTTGTCCGCGGTAAAGAAGGCGGTAAAACAGACCATGCAGAAAATGACGCCTCATGATGATGTGGAGGCATATCTCGCTATATTTGAAAGACTGGCAGAGAAGGAGAATCTGCCACCCTCTGAATGGGCCATGGTGGTCGCACCCTATCTAACTGGGGAACCTCAAAAGGCCTATTTTGACCTTAGCGAGCAGGACAGCAGAGACTATGCCAAGCTGAAAGCGGAGATTCTTGCCCGCCTGGGTGTTACGGTTGCAGTCCGTGCCAGGAGAGTCCATAACTGGAGATACAGTTGGGACAAGCCGGCTCGCTCACAAATGTATGACCTGATTTATTTAATAAAGAAGTGGCTGGAGCCTGACGTCAGCACCCCTGCCCAAATGGTCGAGAAGGTCGTGGTGGACCGGTACATCTGGGCCCTTCCTCCTGAGGTGCAGCTCTGGGTCGGACAGGGAGACCCCAAAGACGCCAATCAACTGGTCAGTCTGATAGAGAAGTACTCCGCCACCAAAGACCTCCGTGACCAGCCGTCCAAGCGGTCGTCACTTCGGAGTTCCCGGCCTCCGACATCTCCCAGTAAGAAAGTTCCAGCTGGTGGGGCCAGGGGGACTGCTGATAGACGGGGTCAGCCCCGAGGGGACATGTGTGAGGCAAGGACCAATGCTTCCCTGTCGGGAGTTCCCAGGCCTAGAAAGGTCTCCCCGTCTGAACCACCAGACCTGAGACAGTGTTGGAGATGCCGTGAACGGGGTCATATTTCAGCCAACTGTCCACTAGTGGGGGAACCTATGGACTGTGATGCTGGAAGGTCCCTCTCTCTCCTCGCAGAACCCGTGTGCGTGGCAACCCCAGCCGAGGAGAATGACCCACAGGTGTCCCAGGTGGTTATAATTGGCTGCCCCGTACAAGCCCTCCTAGACTCAGGGAGTCGAGTGACTCTGGTACATGCCAGCCTGGCTTATAGGGACTTCATCCCCGATAAACACCTGAGCGTGGTGTGCATCCATGGAGATACCAAAGTCTACCCGGTGACTTCCATGGACTTCGTCACAAAACTCGGGGAGATCTCGTATGAAGTGGGGGTAGTGAAGAACCTGATGCACCCCGTCATATTGGGTCGTGACTTTCCCTGTTTTGGGGTCTTTGGGGAAAAAACGGTTCTACCGGACAGTGTGATGAAGCTCCTACTGAGGTTGCGCGGTCCATAGGGGCGGACCACAATGCTAGTGTGTTGTTGAACTTAGATGATGATGATAATGATAATGATGAATTTCCATTTCAGGTGATGTTGGGGGAGGGGGATAATGATTCTCTGGAACAGAATGTCCCTGACCTACCTGTGTCCCGTGGCAATTTTGGGAGTGAGAAGTTGCGAGACCCCACTCTTAACCCCTTACTGCCATCGAACGTACTATCCCGTCCATGGTACCTGGGCCCGTATGACCATGGACGGGATAGTACGTCTCGTGCGATCGGACGCGCTCCCTGGGGGAGCGCAGCCGATCGCGGCCGGGTGTCAGCTGATTATCACAGCTGACACCCATGACTGTGTGTCAGGAGCGGTCACGGACCGCTCCCGGCACATTAACCCCTTGCACACCGCGATCAAACATGATCGCGGTGTACTGGGGGCACAGGGGAGGATCGCGCAGGGTGGGGGCTCCCTGCGCGCCCCCCTGAGACCCTCAGAGCAGCGCGATGTGATCGCGCTGTTCTGAGGGCTTCCTCCCTCCCAGGACCCGGATCCAAGATGGCCTGCTGCACTGCCTGAGCGATCGCTGGTGTGACAGAGTGCTGTGCACACTGTCACACCAGCGATCTGATAAAATACAGTGATGTCCCACCCTGGGACAAAGTAAAAAAGTTAAAAAAAAATAAAAATAAACATGTTTTAAAAAAAAATCCAAAATAAATAAAAAAAAAATATATATTCCCCAATAAATTCACTTCTTCCTGTAAATAAAAAAAACAAAGCAATAAAAGTACACATATTTGGTATCGCCGCGTCCGTAACGACCCCCCCTATAAAATTGTCCCACTAGTTAACCCCTTTAGTGAACCCCTTAAAAAAAAAAAAAAAACGAAGCAAAAAATCAATGCTTTATCATCATACCGCCGAACAAAAAGTGGAATAACACGCGATCAAAAAGACAGATATAAAAAAACATGGTACTGCTGAAAAAAAACGTCATCTTGTCCCGCAAAAAACAAGCCATCATACAGCATCATGAGCGAAAAAATAAAAAAGTTATAGCTCGCAGAATAAAGCGATGCAAAAATAATTATTTTTTATATAAAATTGTTTTTATTCTATAAAAGCGCCAAAACATGAAAAAATGATATAAATGAGGTATCGCCATAATCGTACTGACCCGAAGAATAAAACTGCTTTATCAATTTTACCACACGCGGAACGGTATAAACGCCTCCCCCAAAAGAAATTCATGAATTGCTGATTTTTGTTCATTCTAACCTCCCAAAAATCGAAATAAAAAGCGATCAAAAAACGTCACGTGCTCAAAAATGGTACCAATAAAAACGTCAACTCGTCCCGCAAAAAATAAGACCTACATGACTCTGTGGGCCAAAATATGCAAAAATTATAGCTCTCAAAATGTGATGATGCAAAAACTATTTTTGCAATAAAAAGCGTCTTTTAGCGTGACAGCTGCCAATCATAAAAACCCGCTATAAATAGTAAATCAAACCCCCCTTTATCACCCCCTTAGTAAGGGAAAAATAATAATATTAAAAAAAAGTATTTATTTCCATTTTCCCATTAGGGTTAGGGTTGCGGCTAAAGTTAGGGTTAGGGTTGGCGCTAAAGTTAGGATTAGGGTTAGGGTTGGGATTAGGGGTGTGTTAGGGTTAGGTTTGTGGTTAGGGTTGGGACTAGGGTTAGGGGTGTGTTGGGGTTAGGGTTGGAGTTAGAATTGGGGGGTTTCCACTGTTTAGGCACATCAGGGGCTCTCCAAATGTGACATGGCGTCTGATCTCAATTCCAGCCAATTCTGCGTTGAAAAAGTCAAACGGTGCTCCTTCACTTCTCAGCTCTGCCATGCGTCCAAACAGTAGTTTATCCCCACATATGGGATATCAGCGTACTCTGGACCCCAAGAGTTATTGTGCAATCTGTCCTATTTCTTCTGTTACCCTTGGGAAAATAAAAAACTGGGGGCGAAAATATCATTTTTGTACAAAAAAAATTATTTTTTTTGTTTTTACGGCTGTACATTATAAACTTCTGTGAAGCACTTGGGGCTTCATAGCGCTCACCACACATCTAGATAAGTTCCTTGTGGGGTCTATTTTCCAAAATGGGGTCACTTGTTGGGGATTTCCACTGTTTAGGCGCATCAGGGGCTCTCCAAATGCGACATGACGCCCCCAGACCATTCCATCAAGGTCTGCAATCCAAAACGTCAATACTTCCCTTCCGAGCCCCAACGTGTACCCATACAGTAGTTTTCTCCCACATATTGGATATCAGCGTACTCAGGACAAATTGGACAACAACTTTTGGGGTCCAATTTCTCCTGTTACCCTTGTAAAAAATAAAATATTGGGGCAAAAAAATAATTTTTGCAAAAAAAAAGATTTTTTATTTTTACGGCTGTGCGTTATAAACTTCTGTGAAGCACTTCGGGGTTCAAAGTGCTCACCACACATCTAGACAAGTTCCTTGTGGGGTCTATTTTCCAAAATGGGGTCACTTGTGGGGGGTTTCCACTGTTTAGGCGCATCAGGGGCTCTCCAAATGCGACATGACGCCCCCAGACCATTCCATCAAAGTCTGCAATCCAAAACGTCACTACTTCCCTTCCGAGCCCTGACGTGCGCCCATACAGTAGTTTTCTCCCACATATTGGGTATCAGCGTACTCAGGACAAATTGGACAACAACTTTTGGGGTCTAATTTCTCCTGTTACCCTTGTGAAAATAAAATATTGGGGGCGAAGAAATCATTTTTGTAAAAAAAAAAAAGATTTTTTATTTTTACGGCTGTACGTTATAAACTTCTATGAAGCACTTCGGGGTTCAAAGTGCTCACCACACATCTAGATAAGTTCCTTGTGGGGTCTATTTGCCAAAATGGGGTCACTTGTGGGGGAGTTTCCACTGTATAGGTGCATCAGGGGCTCTCCAAATGTGACATGACGCCCCCAGACCATTCCATCAAAGTCTGCAATCCAAAACGTCACTACTTCCCTTCCGAGCCCTGACGTGCGCCCATACAGTAGTTTTCTCCCACATATTGGGTATCAGCGTACTCAGGACAAATTGGACAACAACTTTTGGGTTCCAATTTCTTCTGTTACCCTTGTGAAAATAAAATATTGGGGGCGAAAAAATCATTTTTGTAAAAAAAAAAAAGATTTTTTATTTTACGGCTGTACGTTATAAACTTTAGTGAAACACCTGGGGGTTAAAAGTTCTCACCACACATCTAGATAAGTTCCTTGAGGGGTCTAGTTTCCAAAATGGTGTCATTTATGGGGGTTTCCACTGTTTAGGCAGATCAGGCAATTCTGCGTTGAAAAAGTCAGACGGCGCTCCTTCCCTTCCAAACTCTGCCATGCACCCAAACAGTGGTTTACCCCCACATATTGGGTATCAGCGCACTCAGGACAAATTGCACAATAACTTTTGGAGTCTTGTTACCCTTGGAAAAATAAAAATTGGGGTGAAAAGATCATTTTTGTGGAAAAAATATGATTTTTAAATTTTACGGCTCTACGTTATAAACTTGTGTGAAGCACTTGGGGGTTCAAATTGCTCACCAAACATCTAGAAAAGCTCCTTAGGGGGTCTAGTTTCCCAAATGGGGTCATTTGTGGGGGGTTTCCACTGTTTAGGCACATCAGGGGCTCTCCAAATGAAACATGGTATCCAATCTCAATTCCAGCCAATTTTGGTTGGAAAAAGTCAAATGGTGCTCCTTCCATTCCGAGCTCTGCCGTGCGCCCAAACAGTGGTTCCCCCCCACATATGGGGTATCAGCGTACTCAGGACAAATTGGACAACAACATATGTGGTCCAATTTCTCCTGTTACCCTTGGGAAAATAAAAAATTAGTGACTAAAAGATAATTTTTGTGGGAAAAAAATAGGATTTTTTATTTTCATGCCCGGGCATTATAAACTTGTGTGAAGCACTTGGGGGTTTAAAGTGCTCACCAAAGATCTAGATAAGTTCCTTAGGGGGTCTAGTTTCCAAAATGGGGTCACTTGTCGGGGGTTTCCACTGTTTAGGCTCATCTGGGGCACTGCAAACGGAACATGACCCCCATCAACGTCTGCATTCCAAAACGTTACTACTTCCTTTCCAAGCCCTGCCGTGCACCCAAACAGTTTCCCCCCCACATATGGGGTATCAGCGTACTCAGGACAAATTGGACAACAACTTTTGGGGTCCAATTTCCTTGGGAAAATTCAAAAATTTGGGACTAAAAAATCATTTTTGTGGAAAATTGTTTTTTTTTTTTTTCACACCCAGGCATTATAAGCTTTTGTGAAACACTTGGGGGTTCAAAGTGCTCACAACAGATCTAGATAAGTACCTTAGGGGGTCTAGTTTCCAAAATGGTGTAACTTGTGGGGGTTTCCACTGTTTAGGCGCATCAGGGGCTCTCCAAACACGACATGGCGTCCAATCTCAATTCCAGCCAATTTTAGTTTGAAAAAGTCAAACGGCGCTCCTTCCCTTACGAGCTCTGCCGTGTGCCCAAACAGTGGTTTTCCCCCACATATTGGGTATTGGCGTACTCAAGAGAAATTGCATAACAACCTTATCTGTCCATTTTCTCCTTTTACCCTTGTGAAAATAAAAAAAAAGTTTGTAAAAGATCATTTTTGTGGCTAAAAAGTTATATATTAATTTTTTCCTTCCACGTTGCTTTAGTTCCTGTGAAGCACCTGAAGGGTTAATAATCTTCTTGAATGTGGTTTTGAGTACCTTGAGGGGTGCAGTTTTTAGAATGGTGTCACTTTTGGGTATTTTCTGCCATATAGACCCCTCAAAATGACTTCAAATGAGAGGTGGTCCCTAAAAAAAATGGCTTTGTAAATTTTGTTGTAAAAATGAGAAATCGCTGGTCAACTTTTAACCCTTATAACTTCCTAACAAAAAAAAATTTTGGTTCCAAAATTGTGCTGATGTAAAGTAGACATGTGGGAAATGTTATTTCTTAACTATTTTGTGTGATATATTTCTCTGTTTTAACGGAATAAAAATTCAAATTCAAATTTTGAAAATTGCAAAATTTTAAAAATTTTCGCCATATTTGCGTTTTTTTCAAAAATAAACGCAAGTTATATCAAAGAAATTTTACTTCTAACGTGAAGTACAATATGTCACGAGAAAACAATCTCAGAATCGCGAAGATCTGTTGAAGCGTTCCAGAGTTATAACCTCATAAAGAGACAGTGGTCAGAATTGTAAAAATTGGCCCGGTCATTAACGTGCAAACCACCCTTGGGGGTGAAGGGGTTAAACATGCCAGGGAAAGTATAACTGTTCTGAATGAGATCCCACAAGAGCCCGGCTCTGATAAACGATTTCCCCATTTTGCCATGAACAATGACCTGCTATATAGGGTCACTAAGGTCAATGGAGAGGTCGTGAGTCAGCTCCTGGTACCTAAACCCTATAGAAGTATGGTGCTAAGTTTGTCACATAACCACGCGCTTGGTGGGCACCTGGGGATGGACAAGACCCAGGAAAGAATCCTCCAGAGGTTTTACTGGCCAGCGGTTTATCGAGAGGTGGGGGATTATTGCAAATCCTGTCCCACAGGATTGTCAGATAAATTCTCCGGTTTCCCACTTCCGCAGTCCATTAGTCCCGCTTCCGGTTATAGAAATACCATTTGAAAGAGTAGAGATGGACTTGGTAGGTCCTATTGTGAAATCAGCTAGGGGGCACCAATACATACTAGTGGTACTTGATTATGCAACCCGGTACCCCGAGGCTGTTCCTTTAAGAAATATGGCATCCAAAAATATTGCATGGGAACTCTTTCATATGTTTTCCAGTACAGGCATCCCTAAAGAGATCCTCACGGACCAAGGCACACCTTTAATGTCCAAGGTGATAAAGGAGCTGTGTAAGTTGCTTAAAATCTCGCACATTCGAACATCCGTGTGTCACCCACAGACGGATGGGCTGGTTGAATATTTTAATAAAACGTTAAAACATATGTTAAAGAAAGCAGTGGAGAAAGATGGTCGGGATTGGGACTACCTGTTACCCTACCTAATGTTTTCGGTCAGAGAGGTGCCCCAAGCCTCTACTGGGTTTTCTCCCTTTGAGTTGGTGTATGGTCGGCACCCGCGGGGCTTGCTAGATATAGCCAAAGAAGTATGGGAGACCGAGGCAACCCCATACGAAAGTGTTATAGAGCATATTGCCCAGATGCAGGATAGAATTGCTAAGGTTATGCCATTGGTTAAGGATCACCTGCAGAGAGCCAAAGAAGCTCAAAGCAAAATATATAATCGGTCAGCAAAAGTTAGGACATTCAACCCCGGGGATCGGGTCCTGATATTAATCCCCACGGTGGAAAGTAAGTTTTTGGCCAAGTGGCACGGACCCTACGAGATAGTACAGAAAGTGAGCGAGGTCACCTACAAGGTACACCAGCCAGGGAGACGGAAGCCCTACCAGGTCTATCATATCAACCTGATCAAGCCCTGGAGGGACAGAGAGTCATTATTGGCCTCGGATGAATTAGAGAAAGGGTTAAAACCACCTCTACCTCCTGTGATAGTTGGTGAGACATTGTCAGTACACCAAAAACAGGAAGTACGGGAGTTTCTGCAGAAAAATCAGCAAAGGTTTTCAGACTTGCCCGGCCGGACTTCTCTCGTGAAGCACCATATCGAGACCGAGACCGGTACTAAGGTCAAGCTGAAGCCGTACCGGATACCGGAAGCCCGTAGAGAGATAGTCTCCACTGAGATCAAACGGATGCTAGCCCTCGGGGTCATTGAGGAGGCCCAAAGCGAGTGGTGTAGCCCGATTGTCCTGATCCCAAAACCTAATGGAACCTGGAGGTTCTGCAATGATTTTAGAAAATTGAACAACGTGTCAAAGTTTGACGCCTACCCTATGCCCCGGGTAGATGAGCTAATCGAGAGGTTAGGGGGCGCCCGTTATATTACAACCCTCGATCTGACAAAAGGGTACTGGCAGATACCCCTGTCTGAGGAGGCAAAAGAAAAAACTGCCTTTGCAACCCCGACGGCTTGTTTCAGTACCTTGTGATGCCATTCGGCTTGCATGGAGCCCTGGCTACCTTTCAGAGGCTTATGAACCTGATCCTGCCCCGCATCAAGCCTATGCGGCTGCCTACCTGGATGATGTGGTAATTTTCAGTTCTGATTGGGAGAGCCACCTCGCTAAGGTACAAGCCGTCTTAGACTCGATAGGCGGAGCTGGGCTGAACATAAACCCAGAGAAATGTGCAATTGGCCTAGAAGAGGCCAAGTACCTGGGCTACGTCATTGGCAGGGGGCTGATTAAGCCCCAAGACAATAAGGTAGAGGCGATTCAGAACTGGCCTACACCCCTCACAAAACGACAGATCAAAGCGTTTCTGGGCATCACTGGGTACTATCGCAGATTTGTACAAAATTTTGCCTCCATTGCTGCCCCGTTGACCGACCTGACAAAGGGTGGGAAGTCAAAAATGGTAGTTTGGATTCCGAAGGCAAAAAAAGCATTTCAGTCTTTGAAAATGGCTTTATGTCAAGGCCCAGTTCTGGTCACCCCTAATTTCAGCGAGTAGTTTCTTGTTCAAACTGATGCCTCTAATGTGGGGTTAGGGGCGGTTTTGTCGCAGGTCGTGAAGGGTGAAGAGCACCCGGTCATGTATCTGAGTCGAAAACTGACACCGGCTGAACAAAATTATGCCATTCTGGAGCGAGAGTGTCTCGCAATCAAATGGGCGCTGGACTCGCTACGTTATTACCTCTTGGGCAGGAAATTTAAATTACAGTCAGACCATGCTCCTCTGGCATGGATGAAGCAGAACAAGGAAAGGAATGCCAGGGTGACAAGGTGGTTCCTTTCGCTTCAAGAATTCAATTTCTCGGTAGAGCATAGGCCTGGAAAGTTACAGGGTAATGCCGATGCTTTGTCCAGAGTTCATTGTCTCTCTGGAGTTGTTGACCAGCCCTCCGGTCTGGAGAAGAGGGGGGGATATGTGAGACAGTGAAAGGGTGCGTACTGGACGGGGTGTACATCTCGCCCAGGTTTCTTAGCTGGGTGGCATAAGGAATGTAGGAGTGAAGGTAGGAAGGCAGTAAGACGTTCACTCCACTCCCCATCCAGTACAGACTTGCAGCTTAACCCTGAGTGCACTCAGCTGTCCAATTAAGCAGCCAGAAGTAGGTGGTAGAGTTACACAGACTGAGCTCTCAGTCTGAATCCGGCTTCAGACGCTGCTGGAAGTCTCCTGGAAGCCAAGCTCTGGTAACTACATGATATGTGTTGTTTTGGCCAGGCTGTTAGAGTCTAGACCACGGGAGTGAGGGAAGTAACTGTGTCTAGCTAGCAGCCTGCCAGGCTTAGGATTTTGTTTTATGGTTTGGTTTATGTTTGTTGCTGTGGACTTTAATAAAACTGGTTGCGGCCAGTTTACATCAGTACTGCTGTCTGTGCTTGAACTTTTTCTATGCCACTCCGTCTACCCAAGACGGCGATCCCGGAGCTAAACCCCCCTGAACTGGTTACAATATACATTTTCCCTCTTTTTCTCTGGGGGCTGAGGAGGACTTTTCTCTCAATGGAAATCAGACATTTGTCCGAGCGTGTGGAGCAGCTTGCTGCTGAAGTTCGGAGTATGGCAATCTATCTCACTCGGATGTCTGTTGTAGAGCCTAAGATTCCTACTCCAGAGTTGTTTTTTGGGGATCGCTCTAAATTTTTGAATTTTAAAAATAACTGTAAGTTGTTTTTTACCTTGATGCCTATGTCCTCTGGGAACGTTGCACAGCAGGTTCAAATTGTCATCTCCCTGTTGCGCGGCGACCCTCAGGATTGGGCCTTTTCCCTGACACCTGGGGATCCTGTCTTGACTGATGTTGATGTGTTTTTTCAGGCTATGGGTTGTTGTAAGATGAACCTAATGTTACTGATCAAGCTGAGAGATCCTTGTTGGCATTAAAACAGGGTCAGGAAGCTGCAGAGCATTACTGTCAGAAATTCCGAAAGTGGGCAGTCCTTACTAAATGGAATGACGATGCCCTGGCAGCTCTTTTTCGGAAGGGTCTGGCAGAAAATGTAAAGGACGATATGGTGGGATTTCCTGTCCCCTCTGGGCTCAATGACTCTATGGCATTGGCTATTCAAATTGACAGACGTCTGCGTAAGCGTAGAAATATGCGAAAGGTGGTGACGCCTTGCGAGCCAGCCCCTGAGCCCATGTAGTGTGATGGAGTGGCTTCTGGGGCTCAGCGTCAGGAGTTTTGTAAGCGTAATAAGTTGTGCTTCTACTGTGGAGACGCTTCTCATGCTATTTCTGTCTGCCCCAAACGGGGAAGACGTTTTGTGCGCTCAGTTGTTTTGGGTGGTGTTCAGACTAGGTTTCTTTTGACTGTTACCTTGATTTGCTCCGTGTCCACATTTTCGGCTCAGGCTTTTGTTGATTCAAGAGCAGCTCTAAACCTGATGGATTTTGATTTTGCCAAACGTTGTGGTTTTCCCATTATACCCCTGCGGAAGTCTATTCCTTTGCTGGGTATTGATTCTACCCCTTTGGCGGAGAATAAACCCCAGTTTTCGACCCAGGTGATAATGCGGGTTGACCCGGACCACCAATAGAATTGCAAATTTTTGGTGTTACATAATTTACATGACATTATTGCACTGGGTTTTCCTTGGTTACAGACTCATAATCCTGTTTTGGATTGGTAGTCTGTGTCTGTGACCACAAGTGAACGGATAAGGGTGCTCACTTGAAAATAGATGTGGTGCCAGGAGAAAAATAGTCAATAGATATAGGAATGAGAAACTCCTGCACTCAAATGACCAGAGAAAATAAACTCTCAATATATTATTTTATTAGGAAAATAATTCCAATATGGTAGTAGGTTCGATATGCTGACAGACGTAAAAATTAAATGAACAACGTTTCGGCTAACATAGCCTTTATCAAGTACAGTCTGTATTCTGCAAAACATAAAATAGAATATATGAGAAACAATAAAGAATGAACAAATACATGAGAAAAAAAATAAAAAAAACACATTAGTGGGAATCAAATCTCCATAGAGGTACTGCATAATATATAGATATGTAGAAAAACGGAAACATACTCATTTCAAAGATATATTATATCAAATATTCCAAATAACATGTACATATATATGTTGATGAAAACAAAGAACGCAAGGGAATATCCACATAGTAAGGATATACTAATGTATATAATACAAGGAAAGAGGATATACTGAATGCCAAATATAAGGTACTAGGAAGCCAGAAAGGAATCACAGAAAAAGATAATAGTTGCACTATAAGGAGTCAAATATGGTACATATAGGGGAGAAATAAATAAAGATCAATATATGACAAAACGAAATGGATACATTACTATTGCTGAACTAGAACCAGTCACAGGAGCGGAGAGGAATTGAATCCTATGTGAAAAAAGCCCATAGTAAGTGCAAAAAAATATAATAGTAACAGGGAGCAGTAAAAAAAGACTATAAACTGCAAGTGAAAGTGGATGAAAACAGCGTTACCTTATGAAGATTACTGACGTGCCAGAGATAGGAGATCGCAGGTAAATAACCGTGCAGGAGAACGTCCGGTGTCAGAGAAGGTGATCCGCGTGTGCAGAAAGTACAGCGCCATGGTGGTTTTATATATACGCCTATGTGAGCTAAAGAACAAGTTCCGGGTTCAAAGGTGAGTATGGCAGATAGAAAGGCGCATGCGCGCCACGAAAGGAGCCGAAAGGAACCGAGGAGCCGAAGACAAAAAGACGTAAGTAATGAAGTGGGAAAAAGATTAAACGGCGCATGCGCGCCGCAAACGGAGTTAGATAAATGTGTAGACTAAAAGATAGAAGCTCGGTGGAGGTGCGCATGCCCAGAAGGTAATATACCGTAGAAAGGATTCACTTCTGCTCCGTAGCTCCCTATGGGAAAAAAAGAAGGAAAAGAGTGTATAAAAACACAAAACTGAATAAAAATATCCGATTACAGACACGGATGCCAAATAATACAGGTACAAAATTTATGGATGTGCAAAACAGCAATAATAATGAAGGACCACAGAACTCTGTATACATGTGCAAGAATCATACTTTAAAAGGAATCATAAATAATGATAATGATAAGGCCAAACAACACATGGAACAACCGACGAAGTCTAACATTTAAACAATTAAGTCCTAAAGAGCATATATATATATGTGTAAACCAAAGGATAACTAAGTAAATCCTACTTCCAAAGTCTTGTTTATAGACAGTCAGGAATAATCATATTCCTTGTTGAGACCAAGGGGGGCCAGAGTCTGGAGTGTGTGAATCCAAAAGGATTCACGTTCTTTGAGACGTTTAACCCTATCACCCGCTCGTCTAGAGGGAGGAACGTGATCGATTATCTGAAATTTAAGTTGAGAAATATTATGATTGTGTTGAAGAAAATGTGCCGGAATAGGAAGACAGGTGCGTCCGCACCTGATTGTAGATTTGTGTTGCGAAATCCGATCAAGTACATGTTGGGTGGTTTCGCCGACATAACCTAACCCACAAGGGCACTTAATGAAAAAACAACAAAGGACGAGTTGCAAGTAAAATATTAATTAATGGGGAATCTACGTCCTGACCGTGGATGTGTGAACGAATCCCCTTTAATAACATAGGAGCATTGCAAACAGCTCAAACAAGGAAAAGTACCTTTACGTGGTATAGAAATGACCCTTTGGACCTTATCTTTTTTCAGAGACCCAATGTCAGCCCTAACCAAATGATTTTTGATATTAGAGCTCCTTTTATTGCAGACCATAGGTATATTACTAAATTCAGGGACATTAGGATACGAGTCCCGAAGGATCCCCCAATATTTGAAAAGGCACTTGTTAATCCGAAAATTATAAGGGTGATAAGTCCGCACAAACGGTATCCTAGTACTCATAGGAGGTCTGTCAGGTCTATTACGTGCAAATGATGTAGATACTGAGGAAGTGGGAGGATAACCCCTATTGGTGAATTTAACATTCATTTCCTTATGTCTACGATCAAAATTAACGGGATCGGATACTATCCTATCAATACGGCAATGTTGAGATATGGGTAATGAATTCTTAGTATGAAGGGGATGACAACTTGAATACAAAAGTAAACTATTTTTGTCCATGGGTTTGACATAAAGATCTGTCTCAATTGTACCATTTTCTTGAATCGTGATCTGGGTATCCAAAAAATTGATCGTCTTAGGATCATGCTGGATCGAAAATGTCAATCCGGACATGCTTGAGTTAAGATCATTGTGGAAACGGAACAAATCATCTAATCCCTCTGTCCAAACAAGGAAAACGTCATCAATGTAACGTTTCCAGTAGATGACATGAGATATGAATAATGAATGTGGATATACGTAGGAATTTTCAAAGTTATCCATGAATATATTTGCATAAGGTGGTGCCATATTAGACCCATCGCGGTGCCCCTCATTTGGATATAGAACTGATCACCAAATAAGAAGAAGTTTTTGGTCAAGATTAAATTTAACAAGTCATTACAAAAATGAATTTGGTTAGTGGTAAACGCAGTATGAGCCAAGAGAAATTTATTGACTGACTCAATACCATCATGGTGTCTAATGCTGGTATAGAGACTGTTTACGTCCATGGTAACCAACAGAGAATTCGTCGGTAACTGGCCCAGATCTTTAAGGGTATGAAGAAAATGCGTAGTGTCCTTTAAAAAGGAACTAATTTCAGGGATCAAGGGGGACAACATTTTTTCAATGGTTATAGCTAAGGGTGATAAGATGGAGTTGGTAGAGGCAACTATTGGTCTGCCAGGGGGTCTGAGAAGATTCTTGTGAATCTTGGGCAGCGTGTAAAAAACCGGAATCACAGGGTGTGAATTCACTAAAAAATCACCCAGTTTGCTATCAATAGTGCCCAAATTTATATATCGATCAATCAACGCTCTAATATCACGGGCTATATCGAAGGAGGGATTGTTAGCTATAGGCAGATATGTATTAGAATCTGATAATTGTATCATAATTTCCTCTAAGTAATATGAGCGGTCTAAAACCACAACCGCACCCCCTTTATCCGCCGGTTTAATGACAAGATTTTTATTAGACTTTAGCGTAGCTAAAGATCTATGTTCCTCAGTAGTTAAATTGTTTTTAATTTTCATATCACCTCTCTTGATGGTATTGAGAACCACTTTCATATATTTTTTGACCAAATCAATAAAAGTCTCAATAGGGTGGTACATGAGTGGTGGTTGAAAAGAACTAGGGATTCTAAGGTCCAATGAACGTAATGAGAATTGAGAACCTAATGAAGCATTACTTATAGAATCTCCTATAGGAAGGGTTGAAAAATGTGCTTTAAGTCTCAGAGTTCTAAAGAAACGTGATAATTCCTGTTCTAATAAAAAAGTGTTGAAGCGTGGGACGGGGCAGAAAGTCAATACTTTTTGTAACAATGAAACCTCGGCCGGAGAGAGACATTGTGATGAGATGTTATAAACGATGTTTGAGGTCTCCATACCTGTGACCGAGTCGTCATTTTGTGCTGATCCATATGGCTGTCCCCGCCGCCGGATACTCCTCCGCCCACGCCTCATCTTCCTCTGTAGGATCGGGTTTGGCGTTGTCCTAAAAAAGAACTTGAGGGACCAAAGTCGCTGTCCGAGCTGGTGGAGACGGGACTGTAACCGCGTCGTTGAAACCGACGATTTCTGAAGGAGCCGGTATCGGGCCATCGATAGACTTGGTTATTTCTATAGTCCTCCGTGTCCCTTAAGAATTTATTTATTTTCTTACCCTCAAGATTAACACGAAATTCGGAGATGGACTTATCCAACTTCTCTTTCAGCTTCTTAAAGTCCTCAGGGGAATATGTATTGATGAGTTGTTGTTCGGTTGCTGAGATGCCTTTTTTCAACTCAGTAATTTCTTTCTGTAGAAAATCAATAGTGAGAATCATTAAGTCCATAGAGCATTTATTGAGTACAGTTTCGAATTTGGAGCAGAATTCTTGGTTGTCATGAAATAACGTAGGTCTGAGAGAAACTCTAAGGCCTCTGGGGATGCGTTGAACCCGGTGATATTCGGCCAAAGTAATACAGTGTAATTCCAGTGCCGTAAATTTCCGTAGATCCTTTTCCAGATCCTTACTCCTTAATTCCTCTGCTGGAGTATGCAAGAAAGTCCCCGGCGTAGTAACTTGAGAAATAATCGTGGAAACCTCATCTTGATTAAATGATAAGGTACTGAAAGACATGAAAAAATAAAAAAAGGAGCAACACCCGAATAAATGTATACACAAAAGGGGATTAAAGGGGATTCGTTCACACATCCAAGTTCAGGACGTTGATTCCCCATTAATGAATATTTTACTTGCAACTCGTCCTTTGTTGTTTATTTCATTAAGTGCCCTTGTGGGTTAGGTTATGTCGGCGAAACCACCCAACATGTACGTGATCGGATTTCGCAACACAAATCTACAATCAGGTGCGGACGCACCTGTCTTCCTATTCCGGCACATTTTCTTCAACACAATCATAATATTTCTCAACTTAAATTTCAGATAATCGATCACGTTCCTCCCTCTAGACGAGGGGGTGATAGGGTTAAACGTCTCAAAGAACGTGAATCCTTTTGGATTCACACACTCCAGACTCTGGCCCCCCTTGGTCTCAACAAGGAATATGATTATTCCTGACTGTCTATAAACAAGACTTTGGAAGTAGGATTTACTTAGTTATCCTTTGGTTTACACATATATATGCTCTTTAGGACTTAATTGTTTAAATGTTAGACTTCGTCGGTTGCTCCATGTGTTGTTTGGCCTTATCATTATCATTATTTATGATTCCTTTTATAGTATGATTCTTGCACATGTATACAGAGTTCTGTGGTCCTTCATTATTATTGCTGTTTTGCACATCCATAAATTTTGTACCTGTATTATTTGGCATCCGTGTCTGTAATCGGATATTTTTATTCAGTTTTGTGTTTTTATACACTCTTTTCCTTCTTTTTTTCCCATAGGGAGCTACGGAGCAGAAGTGAATCCTTTCTACGGTATATTACCTTCTGGGCATGCGCACCTCCACCGAGCTTCTATCTTTTAGTCTACACATTTATCTAACTCCGTTTGCGGTGTGCATGCGCCGTTTAATCTTTTTCCCACTTCATTACTTACGTCTTTTTGTCTTCGGCTCCTCGGTTCTTTTCGGCTCCTTTCGTGGCGCGCATGCGCCTTTCTATCTGCCATACTCACCTTTGAACCCGGAACTTGTTCTTTAGCTCACATAGGCGTATATATAAAACCAACAAGGCACTGTACTTTCTGCACACGCGGATCACCTTCTCTGACACCGGACGTTCTCCTGCACGGTTATTTACCTGCGATCTCCTATCTCTGGCATGTCAGTAATCTTCATAAGGTAACGCTGTTTTCATCCACTTTCACTTGCAGTTTATAGTCTTTTTTTACTGCTCCCTGTTACTATTATATTTTTTTGCACTTACTATGGGCTTTTTTCACATAGGATTCAATTCCTCTCCGCTCCTGTGACTGGTTCTAGTTCAGCAATAGTAATGTATCCATTTCGTTTTGTCATATATTGATCTTTATTTATTTCTCCCTATATGTACCATATTTGACTCCTTATAGTGCAACTATTATCTTTTTCTGTGATTCCTTTCTGGCTTCCTAGTACCTTATATTTGGCATTCAGTATATCCTCTTTCCTTGTATTATATACATTAGTATATCCTTACTATGTGGATATTCCCTTGCGTTCTTTGTTTTCATCAACATATATATGTACATGTTATTTGGAATATTTGATATAATATATCTTTGAAATGAGTATGTTTCCGTTTTTCTACATATCTATATATTATGCAGTACCTCTATGGAGATTCGGTTCCCACTAATGTGGTTTTTTTATTTTATTTTCTCATGTATTTGTTCATTCTTTATTGTTTCTCATATATTCTATTTTATGTTTTGCAGAATACAGACTGTACTTGATAAAGGCTATGTTAGCCGAAACGTTGTTCATTTAATTTTTACGTCTGTCAGCATATCGAACCTACTACCATATTGGAATTATTTTCCTAATAAAATATTATATTGAGAGTTTATTTTCTCTGGTCATTTGAGTGCAGGAGTTTTTCATTCCTGTGTCTGTGACCAGTTGGGGTTGTCAATGTGTTCATAGTGACACTCCTGTTTTTTCTACCTCTCCCCAGTCGGAAGATGTCCTCGACTATTTGGCTGATTTTTCTGATGTATTTAGTGAGAGTAAATCTGCGTCCTTCCCTCCGCATAGGAGTTATGATTGTGCGATTGAGTTGGTACCTGGTTGTAAATTTCTCAAGGGTAGGCTCTTTAATTTATCTGTACCCGAGCCTGATGCTATGCGATCGTATATCAAAGAGGCTTTGGAAAAGGGTCATATCAGACAATCCTCTTCACCCTTGGGCACCGGCTTTTTCTTTGTGGCCAAGATGGATGGTTCATTGAGGCCATGTATTGACTATGGTCTCCTTAATAAGATCACGGTTAAATATCAATATCCGTTACCCCTGATTTCTGATTAGTTTTCCAGAGTGAAAGCTGCCAGTTGGTTTATCAAGCTTGACCTTAGGGGGGCGTATAATCTTATTCGCATCAAGCATGGAGATGAATGGAAGACGGCGTTTAATACACCTGAGGGGCATTTTGAGTACCTAGTCATGCCTTTTGGGCTCACTAATGCCCCTTCCGTCTTCCAGTCGTTCATGAATGATAATTTCCGGGATTTGGTGGATACGTTTCTGATCGTTTATTTGGACGATATTTTGATATTTTCCAATGACTGGAATTCTCATGTGGAACATGTTCGGAGCATATTCCGGATTTTGAGAGAGAATGCTTTGTAAGTTAAGGGATCGAAATGTCTCTTTGGAGTACAGAAGGTTTAGTTTTTGGGATTCATTTTGTCCCCATCTGCTATTGAAATGGACCCAGTCAAGGTTCAGGCCATTTGTGATTGGGTTTAGCCCACTTTATCGAAGGTTCTTCAGAGATTTTTGGGTTTTGCTAATTTCTACCGTAAATTTATAAGTAATTTCTCTGATATTGTGAAACCACTGACTGATTTAACCAAAAAGGGTACTGATGTTGTAAATTGGTCTCCTGAGGCAGTTTCTGCGTTTCAGGAGCTTAAACGCAGATTCACTTCTGCTCCTGTTCTACTGCAACCTGATGTTTCTCTACCATTTCATGTGGAGATAGATGCTTCTGAGATTGGTCATGGTCAGGAGGACAAGTCTTGGGTGTTTGCTTGTGACATTCATGCGGAGAGACTGGTTCATGCCTATCACTGAGCTCATCCTGTTCGGCCTGGTGGCGCAGGTGAGGGTTCGGTGACCCCTCCTCAAGGGGGGTACTGTTGTGAGCGTGTTGGAGACAATTTCTGGGCGGAGGCTCCCTCTGGTGGTTGCTGTCGGTACTGAAGCTGTATCGAATGACTGGGCCTCCTCAGCTGGCAGCGATACCTGGCAATCAGGAGTCACTGACTGGACTGATATGAGGGAGCTGCCTTCCCATGATCCGCGCCGGTGATCAATTGTTGTTTCCTGGTTCATTTGGAAGTCTGCTGGTGTCTTGCCTGCGTCTGCTACTTTCAGATAAGATTTTTTCTGCTTATTTCTATTGTGTTTTGCTATTTCCATTTTTGTCTCCACCTTTGTGGAGGTTAGCCGGGTCCCCTCCTGGGGCCTGTGCTTCTCTCTGTTTTCTGTAGCCTGTTATTTGTTCAATTGCTCTTTCCATGTTTTTTGAGTGGCTGTGAGTTAGCCTTGTTCACTCTGAGATCTGATTTAGTGGGTGGCAACATCATGTGATCACAGCATTTTTGTAATCAGAAGTGTTGGAAGTTTTGCTAGGGTTTTGCTGGGTTGCAGATAGTATTCTGTTCTTTCCTGTCCTATTTAGTCAGTGTTTGGCCCCTGCATTTGCTCACTCTATTTTCTGCCTGCGTTTGTGTTTCGTCTTGTCTAACCGCCATTATATGTTTGGGGGCTGCCTATTTCTTTGGGTCTCTACTCCGGGGCAGTTAGCTTTCCTGTTTCTATCTTTAGGTGTAGCTAGCTTTCCGGCTGTGCAGAGGCATCTAGGACCGCCGTAGGTTCGCTCCACTGCTGCTTCTAGTTGTGCGGTTAGTTTAGGGATCTGCAACCCATTAGTTCCCAACCTCTCAGGTGTTCGGCTGCCTTGCTGTATTGCTCCTGTCCTCCTCAGTTACCAAATCATAACAGGGCCCCATTTATAATGCTCCAGTATATAATGGGCCCTATCGATGATGCTCAAGTGTATGATGGGCCCCATAAATAATTCTCCAGTGTATAATGCTCCCCATATATTGCTCCAAACATAAAAAAAATGAAATACCTATCCTCGCTGGGCACTGCTTTACTCTGGACTCCTCAGCGTCGCCATCTTCCAGGTCTCTGCACTTGGATTGTTCAGGTAGAGGGCGTACAGACATGACGTCATCACGCTCTCTGACCTGTATGTCACTGTCAGGAAATGCGGAAGACGTCACAGCGGTGGAGCAGGGAGAGGCTGGGTGTCCTGAGTTTTTCCACCTCCCTAACTGGGCTGTACCCCCCAGGGCCGGCGTCAGTACCTGGCGCACCCGAGCAAGTGCCGGTGTCCTGAGCAGGTGGGGGGCCCACTCGTGGGTGACAGCACTGGCACAGGGCCCCTCATAGTACGCCGGTGTCTCTGATGGCTAGTGAGCCCCCCCACCGTCAGAGACACCGTCGTACTATGAGGGGCCCTGTGACAGTGCCGTTGCCCACGAGTGGCCCCCCACCTGCTCAGGACACCGGCTCTTGCCCGGTGCGCCAGTTATGGAGGTGGAAAAACTGGCATATGTTGAGGTATAGGCTGGACATTCAGCAGCTACAAATGGAGGAATTGGAGAAGTCAGAGGAAGAGGAGGACAAATTTTTTGCATGACAGACGCATAAGGGGAAATGTTTAATGTTTTATGATGGCATCGTTGTGCTTACCACCGGTGCATTCCTAAAAACACTGAAGGACTTTACAGAGGTCTTTCAGCTTTGACCACTGCACCCCGAAAAAATTTCCCCCTCTGCCCTCAAATGCCCCGCCATGTAACCTCCCACAAATGCAATAAAAGCCTGCCTCGTTTGCAAAACTCCAACCATTTGCAAATTTTTGTTCCACCCCGGTTTCAAAAATCTTTGGGTTAGGCGGTGCTTGGGGAGGTGGAAGCGATCCCTGCAGCCCTTCATAAACTTTAGTGTATGGGGAGTGACGGAGTTTCAGGGCCCCGTCTTTGCCCTTTTGGGCAGGGTTGTTGACCCGGATAATTATTTAGGAAACACTTTTACTACCAGGTTCAGGGGTTTTAGCAGGCAATTTTGTGTCTGAGTTTTGCCCTGCTATGGGGCCGCCACAAAATTTCTTCCGTTATCACTTGGGCAACCCTTTCCCGGCTCAAGAAGTAGATGCCCCGCCCTTTTTAAAACAGCCTCCGATGCTTTCCAAAACTGTTCATATGGGGCAAACCCCCGTGGCAACCCCCTGGCAGCGCAGTTTGGAAGGGGGCTGTGCGACTGCGCCCCCTGCGACGGCTTTTGTTCGGAGTAGGAGGGGGCTGAAAAGCCCACAGCCCAAAGTTCCTATTTTTGGGGCTAGGCAGCACTGTCCCCCCCACCGCTGTCCCCTGTGGACCCTGCCTCCACCACATAAACCAAGTTGGGCCAAAAAATGGGCCGGGGAACGGCTTTTGGCCATTTCCTATGGCCCATTATCTGTTGTGGGTGCACCTTTCCTGGTTTTAATACTATTGTGGAACCGAGGGTTCTGAAAAAGTTGGGGGAATGAAAAAAATCAGAGACGGGTTTTTTGAATGCCCAAAAAATGTATTTTTGAAACAGCAAAACACCCAAAAACAATATTCAAACAACCCGTAGGACATGCAAGAGTCCATTAAAATATTTATACAAGGGCCAGTTTTTGAATCCCGGAAAATTAAGTCTTTGAACCTCTATTTGCGAGGGGGGGGAAATTTTTTTTCGACGGAGTCCCCCCAAATTCCCCCAAAAAGGTTTTCTACCAAAGGGGGTTTCAAGCGGGGTTGGAAGGTCAATCGGATAAAAAAAAGGGGAGGGGAAAATTTTTAAATTAGTTTTTCTTTGTGAATCCCCAAAAACATGTCTTGGCCCAGACAGCCAAAAGTCCCCAATTTAAAAAAAGGTTTCCAACAGTTGAAAAAATTTTTTGATGGAGTAAAAAGGGAAAATCCCAAGTCCATTTAGGTTAAATTTGTCCTTTAAATTGCGAAAAACCAAAACGGGGAAATTTGTGCGGGAAAACCCTAAAGTTTTTCCTTTTAAAATCCAAAAAATCTTAAAAAAGAGGGGGTAAAAAAGGGCAAATACTACCCTGGAAAAGGGTTTTAAAAAAAAAAAATGGGCAAAAAAAAAAATTTTTTTAAAAAAAGGGCAAAATTTTGAAAAATTATAAAAACCCGGAATTCAATTCCCCTGAGGCCCCCGGAGTTGCCCCCCCGTCGGGTTTTTTTCCAAAAGGTCTGGGGCATTGGAAAAAAAAAAAATCTTTTTTCAGGGGGTAATTTTTTTTAACAAGCCTTTTTTTTTAAAAAAAAACCCCTTTTTTAAAACGAATTTTTTCGCCAAACCAACATTGGGGGGGTCAACGTCCCTAAAAATTGAAAATGGCTTTTTTTAAAAAGGAAAAGAAAAGGGGTTTATTTAAATGGGATTCACCAAAAAAAAGACCCCAAAACATATTTTAAAGGGAAATTTTTTTTTTTTCCCCCAGTTTCTCAAGGCCCCAATTATTTTTTACCCAACGGTTTCCCATTAAAAAAAAGGGGGTTTTCCGAAAATTATGGCCGATTCTTGAGCCGTGCGTGGAAAAGGGGCCTCCCAAAGATTGGTTGAACCCCTTTTTAAAGGGTTTCCAAATGAACCGGGGAACCCCTGGAAAAATTTGGTGATAAATTTAAAAAAAAAGGGCTTTTCTAAACTGTTTGGGAAATTTTAAACGTTCCGTAGGGAAAATTGAATTTCTAAAGGGGGTTTTTTGAGTTTTTCTAAAAGGTTTTTTTTTTTGGTTGGGTTTCCCTTTAAAAAAAAAACTTTAAAATTAGCCCGCAAAACCCCCCTTAGGGTTAATTTTTCCTGGTAAAATATTCACTGTCCCCGAGGAAAAGTTTTTGGTAATTAAGTTTTTTTAGGGGGAACCCCGGGGAAAGCCATTTGTTTACAAATTTCAAAAAGTTTCCCAGGGGGGGGGAACCCCAAAAAAAAATCCTCGAAAAAAAAAAAAGGGGGAAACAAAAAAACGGTTTAAAACCATGGGGGAAACCAGCCTTTCCGGGAAAAAAACCACGGAGCACTTTGCCCTCCTAAGGGGTCCAAAAAAAAAAATTTTCCCCCGGGGCCCCCCCCTTCCTTTTGACAAAATTTAGAACCCAATTTCACTGGGAAAAATACAATTTTTTTCCCAAAAACCCCAAGGACAAGTTTAATTGTCGGGGGGCCGCAAATTTCCCCGCTGGCCCAGTTGTCCCCTGCCAAAATGGTTTTCCGGGCCCCAAACGAATTGGGCCCTCCCGGGTCCACCCCAAAAATCCATTTTGGGGGTTCGGGTAAGGTTTCAGTTTTTTTAAAATCTAAATTAAAAATTAAAGGGTTAAAAAACAATTTCCAAATTTGGGGGCCCCCCCCGGGGGTTCCAAAATTGCATATCCAAAAACCCCTGCTTCCCCTGAAATTTTTCCATTTTAAAGGCAGAATAAGGAAATTTTTCCCCCCAAAATTTTTAAAAGCAAAAACCTACAGGGAACAACGGGGAAAAAACCCTCCGGATTGTGAAAACCCCCTTTAAAAGCAACGTACCTGAAAAATTTTGAAACGATACATTTCCGGGAAAACCCCTTGGGGATAAGGCTTTAGGAAAAACCCCTTCAAATTTTTCCCCCTTCGGGGGAGGTAGGGGTTTTTGGGGGGGTTTTCGGATAAACCCCCCCCTTGAAAACCAAAAAACTTGTCCTCCAATTTTTGGTCCCCCCCTCCGGTTTTGGGGACCCCAAATTTTCCCATTTTGGGGGAGAACATACCCAAAAAGAACGAAAGGACCCAGGGATGCAAAAAACTCCAAAATTAAGTACGGTTTTTTCCATTTTCCGTGGGTCAAAAATTGGCCCTCGGTTTTTAACAAGGAAATTTTCCCTGGTTCAAATTTTAAAAAGGGGACTTTGGGGCCGGGGGTTCCTTTAAAAATTTCCCGGCACAAAACTTTTTTTTCCCCCCCCCCCGGAAGGGAATTTTTGCCCCCAAAGAAAAAAAAATTTTTTTTTTTTTATTTTCCAACAATTTGGAAAAACCGGGCCTTTGAATTTACTTTTTTAACCCCTAAATGGGGTTTGGGGCCCTTTTCCCTTTTAAAAAGAATTTGGACCCCTGGGAAAAATGGTGGAAACCCCCCTTGGAAAAATTTTCATCATTATTAAAAAATTTTTAAATTGGGGCCCCCGGGGGAACCCAGGGCCAAAAAGGCCCCCAAAAGAATTTTTGGGGGGCATAAATTATTGGGGAAAATTTTTCTTATAAATTCGGAATTTGATAATCAGGGGGGTAGGTATGCCCTTTAGCGGGAAGGCCCCTTTAAGGGGGTTTGGGAAATTTTTTGGGGAAAAAATTATTTGGTTTATTTGATTTAAAAATTTTTGGCCCAACCGGAATTCCTAAAAAAAAAGGAATAAAAAAATTTAAAACATAAATTTTTTTTATTTTTCCTTTTTAAATGAATTTCCCCAAATGGTAAAACTGGGGGAACCACCCCCCCCCAAGTTTTGGGAAAATTGTGTGCTTTATACCTTTTCCCTTTAAAAAAATTTAAAACCCCTTTTTTTTCCCTTATGGAAAACTTTTAAAGTTTCCCCGCTGTTTTGGGGGGGAAAAAAGGGAAATTTTCCCATTTTGGGGGTTTTGGCCTTTTGGGGGGCTTAAAGAGTTTTTTTTTTAAAAATTAGTATTTTTTTTCTAATCCCAAAAACACCCCAAAAAATTTGGTCCCGGGGATTTTTGGGAAAAAATTTTAAAAGGGGTTTCCCAAAAAACATACCAGGAAGGGTTTTTTTTTTGCCCTTGCAGAGTCCATGTAACCCCCCTTGCCCCGCGGGTTTTGGGGGTTTTCCCTGGAGGGAAAAAAGGGAAATTTAAAATTTTTTTTCTGTTGGGTTTTTTTTTGGTTCAATAACTCAAAAAAATTTCCTTGGCCTTTAGGGTTTAATTTTGATTTTTTGAAAACCTTTTAAAAAATTTAAAAAACTTTTTTCCATTTCCCCCAAAAAATTTAAAAAATAAAATTTTGTTTTATTTTTGGGAAAAAAACCAACAGGAAAAGGGGGGGTGTCAAATTTTGCGAATCCAAAATTGAAAATTTTTTAGGGGGACTTGTTTTAACCTAGGTTTCCCAACCGCAGGTTTTCCCAAAAAATTTTTTAAACAAAACCCAAATCACAATTGGAAAAAAAAAAAAAATTCTTTGTTAAAAAACCCCAAGGGTTGTTTTCCCTTGGTTGGGGCTTTTGGGCTCGGGTGGATGATAAAAAAAAAAACCCAAACCCCAAACCTAAAACCGAATCTGGGGACCAAACCCTGTGAAAAGTTTGAGATCCGTTCTTTTGTTGGTAAAAGGATTTTGGGGGGTAACTTGGTAACAATTTTCCCCTGTTTGCAGCCCCGAAACCTTTTTTTGGGGGGATTCCCGTATTTAATAAAGGATTCTGTTTTGGGAATGAAAAAAGGATTTTTTAAAATTTTTTAATGTTTTGTGAAAACAAAAAAAAAAAATTTAAAACAACCCTTGCTGAATTACCAAATTATTTTTCCAATCCGGTTTATGTCGTTATAACTTTCCCAAAAAAGGGGGGGTTAAAGTTTTAAACCCCCCAACAAGGCCAAATTTAAGTAATTTACGGAACGTGGTTGGGTTTTAAAAGCTTTTTAAAAAGTTATTAAAAAAAAATCGGGAAAAAGTTTTTTTGGTTTAACGTGAACCAACAACAATTCATATTGTATATTTTCCGTAAAGTTAAAAGGGTTAAAAATGAAAAAAAGGGTTAAAAAATCAAAACCAGCTTTCAAGGGGGAAACCCGGAAAAATTTCCAAAGTAAACTTTTTAGTTAACCAGTTTTTTTGTTAAAAAACAAAAAAAAGGGCCTGGGGGGGGCAAAAATAAGAAAAAGGGTTTTTTTTCCCGGAAATACAAAAGATCTTAAAAAACGGGGGGTTTTGGGGAAAGGAAGAGAATAAAAAGGGGAAAAAAACCCGGGGGTTTTAAAAACGAACAATAGGTCCACAAACAAAACCCTTTTTAAAAAGGGGAAAAACTTACGTTAAAAAAAACCCGGAAACTAAAATAGCAACCAAAAATGGAACCCTTTCCTTTACCCCTTTTTTTGGGGCCTTTAAGGGACAAAACCTTAAAACTTAAAAAGAAATTACATTTTCCCCCCTTGGGGATTCTGGGGGGGGTCCTGCCTTTTTATTTATAATCGATTCACAGTTTTTTCGGGGGGAAAAGAAAAAAAATTTTGGGTTTTTTTTTTTGGTTTTTTCTTTTCCCGGGGTTACTAGCAAAAAATTTTTTTTAAATTTTTTTTCCCTAGGAAAAGGGGGGAAGGCAAAATTTTTTTAAAGGCTCCAGATCTTTTCGTTAATCATTTTTTATTAAAATTTTTTTGGGGAAGTTTTTGTACTTTTTAATTTTTTTTTAAAAAAAATTTTTAATTTTTGGGGAATTTTTGGAAACTTTATTTCATTGATTGTTTGAGGGGAAAAGGGGTTTTCCGGGGCAAAAAAATTTTTTAAAAAAAGGCCCAAAAAAAAAGCTAAATTTTCATGATCTCAACCTGGTTAAAACCAACAAACAAAATTCTTTTCGTTTAAATGGGGTTTCCCTAAAAGGAGGGGGGGATTTCTTTTTTTAATTTTGGGGGTAGCAGGCTTGAAGCTATTAACATTTTGGGAAAAAAGAAGGGGGGGGGGGTGGGGGTGGGCCAATTCACCCTTTTGTTAAAAAACATCCTTAAAATTTTCCCCTTGGGAAACTAAAAATTTCGTGGTTTGAAGGGTTCCAGGGGGGGAAAGTCGTTTGGATTCATACGGTAAAAACACTGATTTGATCCCCCCTTTTGGGTTTTTTTAACCCAACGGGTTTTTTTTAGTTTTTTGGGCAAAGGGTTTTTTCCCCTTTTAAGTAATTTTTGTTAAAAGGGGGTTTTTTAAAAAAGTCCCCCCCTTTTCCAATTGGGGGAAAAATTTTAGGTTATTCTTAATTTCCCAATTTTTTTTTTTAAACACATTTTTAAAAACCCCTTAATCCCCGCTTATTTCCTTACCTCCTCCTTTGGTTTTTCCAAAAAAAAAAAAGGGAATTG
>JARQOD010000005.1:188574883-188646004 GCA_033576555.1 Oophaga sylvatica
ACTTTTTGATCGCTTTTTATTTTGATTTTTGTGAGGTTAGAATAACAAAAATCAGCAATTCATGAATTTCTTTTGGGGGGGCGTTTATACCATTCCACGTGTGGTAAAATTGATAAAGCTGTTTTATTCTTCGGGTTAGTACGATTACGGCGATACCTCATTTATATCATTTTTTTATGTTTTGGCGCTTTTATACAATTAAAACAATTTTATATAAAAAATAATTATTTTTGCATCGCTTTATTCTGAGCTATAACTTTTTTATTTTTTCACTGATGATGCTGTATTGTGGCTCGTTTTTTGCGGGACAAGATGACGTTTTCAGCGGTGCCACGTTTATTTATATCGGTCTTTTTGATCGCGTGTTATTCCACTTTTTGTTTGGCAGAATGATGATAAAGCATTGATTTTTTGCTTTGTTTTTTTTTTTTTTAAGGGGTTCACTAAAGGGGTTAACTAGTGAGACAGTTTTATAGGGGGGTCGTTACTGACGCAGCGATACCAAATATGTGCACTTTTATTGTTTTGTTTTTTTATTTAGAGGAAGAAATGAATTTATTGGGGAATATTTTTTTTTTCCTTTATTTTGGAATTTTTTTTTTACACTTGTGATTTTAATTTTTTTAACTTTTTTACTTTGTCCCAGGGTGGGACATCACTGTATTTTATAAGATTGCTGGTTTAACAGTGTGCACAGCACTCTGTGAGACCAGCGATCTCACAGGCACTGCTGCAGGCTTCCTCAGCGCCTGCTCTCAGCAGGCGCTGAGGAAGCCGTCTCCCTGCAGGACCCCGCGGCCATCTTGGAGCCAGGGTCTTGCAGGGAGGAAGGCCTCAGAACAGTGTGATCACATCGCGCTGTTCTGAGGGTCTCAGGGGAGCACGCAGGGAGCCACCTCCCTGCGCGATGCTTCCCTGAGCCCCCGGTACACCGCGATCATGTTTGATCGCGGTGTGCAAGGGGTTTATCGTGCCGGGAGTGGTCCGTGACCACTCCTGGCACATAGTGCCGGGTGTCAACTGTGATAATCAGCTGACACCCGGCCGCAATCGGCCACGCTCCCCTGAGCGCGGCCGATCTATTCGACGTAATATCCCGTCCATGGTCAGATTGTCCCGGGTTTCATGGACGAGATAGTACGTCAGATGGCAGAAAGGGGTTAATGTACACTCTGCACCCCTTCTTGACTAAAAAAACAGAAATGTAGAAATTTGTGTAAATTTATTACAAAAAAAACAACTGAAATATAACATGGTCATAAGTATTCAGACCCTTTGCTCAGTGTTGAGTAGAAGCACTCTTTTGAGCTAGTACAGCCATGAGTCTTCTTGGGAATGATGCAACAAGTTTTTCACACCTGGATTTAGGGATCCTTTGCCATTCTTCCTTGCAGATCCTCTCCAATTCCGTCAGGTTGGATGGTGAACATTGGTGTACAGCCATTTTCTGGTCTCTCCAGAGATGTTCAATTGGGTTTAGCTCAGTGCTCTGGCAGGGCCAGTCAAAAATGGTCACAGAGTTGTTCTGAAGCCACTCCTTTCTTATTTTAGCTGAGTGCTTTGGGTCATTGTCTTGTTGGAAGGTGAACCTTCAGCTAAGTCTGAGGTTTTCATCCAGAATATCTCTGTACTTGGCCGCATTCATGATTCATTCAATTGCAACCAGTTGTCCTGCAGCTGAAAAACACTCCCATAGGATGATGCTGCTACTACCATGTTTCACTGTTGGCACTGTATTGGGCAGGTGATGAGCAGTGCCTGGTTTTCTTCACAAATACCGCTTAGAATTATCACCAAAAAGTTCTATTTTTGTCTCTTCAGACCAGAGAATCTTTTTTCTCATAGTTTGGGAGTCCTTCATGTGTTTTCTAGAAAACTCTATGTGGGCTTTCATATGTCTGGCACTGAGGAGAGGCTTCCATCTGGCCACTCCACCATAAAGGCCCGACTGGTGGAGGGCTGCAGTGATAGTTGATTTTGTGGAACTTTCTCCCATCTCCCTACTGTATCTGTGGAGCTCAGCCACAGTGCTCTTGGGGTTCTCCTTTACCTCTCTGACCAAGGCTCTTCTCCCACAATTGCTCACTTTGGCTGGATGGCCAGGTCTAGGAAGACTTCTGGTGGTCCCAAACTTCTTCTATTTAAGGATTATGGAGGCCACTGTGCTCTTAGGAACCTTGAGCACTGCAGAAATTCTTTTATAACCTTGGCCAGATGTGTGCCTTGCCACAATTCTGTCTCTGAGCTCCTTGGCCTGTTCCTTTGACCTCATGATTCTCATTTCTTAAATATGAGTGTCTGAGCAAAGGGTCTGAATACTTATGACCATGTGATATTTCAGTTTTTTTTTTAAATAAGAAAAGATTAACTTTTTTGCATTTACCAAATGGCTGCAATGAAACAGAGAATGAAAATTTTAAAGGGGTCTGAATACTTTCTGTACCCACTGTATGTGACAGAAGTAGGTCATCTAATAGGGACTAGTGCCAAGGCTATGTTTGCCTGGGTCAAGTCTTGTTTTATTACTAACTAGCTGTACCTGGCCACGCGTTCTTGTGGCTCAGTCTGGTTAAATGGGAAAAAAAAAGAAAATAGAAAATGCATGTTTCTAGTATGTTTAATTTTATAATGCTTGTTGGTATACAATGTCTTTTGTTGTTTAATTGTCTGTGTAGATATAAGGATTGTCTGGTTTGCAGACTCTAGAACACGCAACGTATAATTGTCCATGTGAGAAGCAATCCGTGTCTAGATGTAAATTGCACAATTCTAAAGATTGGCCCTGAGCTTTGTTGATGGTGATTGCAAACGATAATTGAATTGGGAATTGCAATCTCTTCAATTGAAATGGCATATCCTTTGGAATCATAGGAATGTGAGGAATAAGGACATCTTCACCTTTGAACGGTCCTGTCAAGATTGTTGCTTCTACTACGTTGCCCATTATTTTTTTTACTGCAAGCCGCGTGCCATTGCAAAGCATTGGCTGGGGTTATTTCGCAACATGATAATTGTCATAGCGATTTTCAATTGCAGCACGTGCGGTGGCATCCCTGGCAGATTGAGTGAATTTCAAAATTGTGTTGGATAATTAATGACTTCATGTGCTTTCACAACTGGGTCGACGGACATGTATGTAACTGCTTCGCTTTCAATGTTAGACCGAATAATATTGTTAAGTTCGTAGACGTCTTTGTTCTTGGCTACAAGAATAGCTTGCTCTCAGCCAATCGTGATTCTTGTAATTGGTTTGACTATTGGGAAATACTTTTTCTTCTTTTGATGCCACTAAATTGGAGATGTTATGAGGCAATTAAATTAGTCCTGAGGTCAGATCAACCGGCCCCTTTCCGTTCCCAATTTTCAGCAATTGATGTAAGAATATCTCAGCTGATCGATCGTTTTGTAGTTGGACACGCATATTTGTAGTTAATTTTAACGTCTTTATGTGTCAGCAGAGGCGTAGCTAGGGGTTCAGCTCAGGGTTCAGCACATCTGAGTAGGCCCCTAACCCCTGATTACGACTACGGTGTCGCACTCTAATCGTGGAGATAGGAGAACCTCAGCAGATGATCCTGCTGTAACTAAAAAAAATCTCCACAAAGACCAACATTGATATTACCGCCATATAGTCAGTGGTAGATACCAGTCCATGTCTCCCTGCTCTACCACGGAGCTACTATATCGACGGGCTGTGCTCGCTGTAGTGTAGCTCTAGGTGGGCTCCTGTGAGTGGTGGGCCCGGGGCGACCGCACCCTCTGCCTCCCTGGTTGCTACGCCACAAAGTAGAGTATTTCAGGCAAGCATTTATTTTGTCAGCTGGTGTTGATCAAGGAATTACAGGTAATGTTTGTTTGAAATTTCCTGCATGCAGTACTAATGCATTCTCAAATTGTCTGATGTTTCCGTGCAAATCTTGCAATGATTGGTCAAGAGCCTCGAGTGTTTTTTTGTGCGCCATTGTGCATTCATCCCAAACAATAAGCTTGCATTCATGGAATACTTTTCCCATGCTGGATGTTTGGAAATGTTGCACGTGGGAATTTCAATGAATTGTATGTTCAATGGCAATTCAATGGCTGTTGAAAAAAGCATGTTTTTACCTGTCACAGGTGTGCCATCTATATCATAGGTATATAAAAGCACGCTCGTGTTTGAATGTAACATTGTGTCAAAATTATAAAGCAATCGGTGAAGAACTTTTGGTGATTTAAGATTTTGAACAAACGGACATTTACATTTTTATTTACTGTATATACTCGCATGTAAGCAGAGATTTTCAGCCCATTTTTAAGGCTGAAAGTCCCCCTCTTGGCTTATACGCGAGTCATATACGCCAGGGGGTCAGCGGGGAGGGTGAGCGGGGGTTTCAGATCATTCTCACCCCCTGGCGCATCTCTGCAGCCCCCCTGCTTCTCTCACGATCTCAGGCTCCATCCTTCAGCGGTCACTTGGTACCGCTAATTAAAGTCATGAATATGCACATATTCATGACTTTAATTAGAGAGATACCACGTGACCGCTGAAGGAAGGAATAGCTGCCGGAGACCGCAGGAGAAGCAGGGGGATGCAGAGACGCTCCAGGAGGGGGGTAAGTATATTCGATATTCACCTGTCCCCAGTCCACCGCTGCACGCCACTCTATCCTCTGCGTCCTCTGGCTGTGACTTTCAGGTCAGAGGGTGTGATGATGTAGTTAGTGCGCGCCGTGCCCTTTGCTGAATGTCAATGACAGAGGACCCGGACGATGGAGCGGGGACAGGTGAATATCGCAGGTGCCGGGGCCCTGAGCCAGCGGTGACACCGGCACCTGTCCCCCATAGTGCACCTGTGTCCCCGCATGCTCAGGACACCGGCACCTGGCCCCCAGCGACGAGAGGTGAGAATGTAATTTTTTTTTTATTTGCAGCAGCATATGTGGCCTATTCTATGGAGCATCTTATGGGGGCATAATCTATGGAGCATCTTATGGGCGCATAATATATGGAGCATCATATGGGAGCATAATCTATGGAGCATCTTATGGGGGCATAATCTATGGAGCATCTTATGGGGGCATCATATGGGGGCATAATCTATGGATCATCATATGGGGGCATAATCTATGGAGAATCATATGGGGGCATAATCTATGGGGCATCATATGGGGCATAAAATATATGGAGCATCTTATGGGGGCATAATCTATGGAACATCATATGGGGCATAATCTATTGAGCATTTTATGGGGCCATAACCTTTATGGAGCAGCATATGGGACATATTATTCAATGGAGCATCTTATGTGGCCATTATTAAACTTTGTACAGCATTATATGGGGCGTATTTTGAATGGAGCATCTTATGGGGCCATCAAGAACTGTATGGCGCATTATATGAGGCTCCTGATTCAATATGGATATTCAAAAACATTTAACCTACTGATGTCTCATTTAATTTTACTTTTATTGGTATCTATTTTTATTTTTGAAAATTTACCAGTAGCTGCTGCATTTTCCACCCTAGGTTTATACGCGAGCCAAGAAGTTTTCCCAGTTTTTTGAGGCAAAATTAGGGTGGTCGGCTTATACTTGGGTCGGCTTATATACGAGTATATACGGTATATAGATTTCATTAAAAGTTATATTTTCTATGCTATCTGTATCACCTTCAGAACAAACCAACGTATAAAATTATCACACAGGTTAACTCCTTCGGAGAACACCGTAAGAAATAAATAATTAAAAATTGATACAAAAAACTATGATTTTTCATTGTACCAAAAGCTAAAACCAATTGTTTGTAGCTATTTTTTCTTCACTGCCCAATGATATAAAATTCTGTGACACACTGGTGTTAATATGATCACTACACCCTTAGATAAGTTCATTGAGAGGTGTAGTTTATAAAATGGTTCACTTTTGGGAGAGTTCTGCTGTTCTGGCACGTCCGGGGCTCTGCCAATGTGACATGGCATCCGCAAACCGTAACAACAAAATTTCCTTCCCTTCTGAGCATTCCACTGTGCCTGAAAAGTATTTCTCGATTACATGTAGGATATTAGCGCTCTCAGGAAAAATTTGCACAACAAACTGAGATCCATTTTTTCTATTATTCCTTATAAAAATGAAAAAAGGGAGGCTAAAATCACAGTTTTTAGTGGTAAAAATGTAATTATTCTTTCCTCACCCCCCAATGGTATAAAATTCTGTGAGGCACATGTGGTGCCAATATGTTGACTGCAATCCTGAGTGAATTCATTGAGGGGTGTAGCTTGTAAAGTGGGGTAACTTATGTTGGTGTCTGCTTATCTTGCATGTCAATGGTTCTGCCAATTTGTTATGGAACCCTCATACTATTCCAGCAAAATATGCACACAATATGACGCTCCTATCCTTCTTAGCTTTGCACTGTACCAAGGGGGTTTCTGCTGTTTTGGCATGTCAGGGGCTCTTCAAATGTGACATGAGTCTGCTGTTGGCATTTGTAATAACAGCAATATAAAAAAAATTCTACACTATTGCTGAAATAGCGTACATTTATCTAGCAGTTGTGCGACCGGTGTAAAGCCTGCTGACATACGCAAAAGTTAATATTTTGCAGTAATTTACCTGAGTCTGCTGTTGGTGTGTGTATTAAAGGAGATATAAAAAAATTGCTATACTATTGGTGAAATAGCATACATTTATCTAGCTGTTGTGCAACTGACGTAAAGCTTGCTGACATACGCAAACTTCGCTATTTACCAGTAATTTAGCTGAGTCTGCTGTTGGTGCTTGTAATAAAAGTGACATAAAAAAAATTGCTATGATATTGGTGAAATAGCATACATTTATCAAGCACTTGTGCGACTGGCGTAAAACCTGCTGATATACGCAAATGTCACTCACTGTTTACCAGTAATTTACCTGAGTTTGCTGTTGGCGTGTGTAATAAAGCTGATATTCAAAAAAATTACTTTGCTATTGGTGAAATAGCGTACATTTATCTAGCAGTTGTGCGACTGGCGTAAAGCATGCTCACATACGCATACCTCAATATTTACCAGAAATTTACCTGAGCCTGCATTTGGCCTGGGTAATAAAGCTGATATCCCCAAATGATTACTCTGTTATTGGTGAAATAGCATACATTTATCTAGCAGTTGTGCAGCTGGTGTAAAACCTGCTGACATACGCAAACGTCACTATTTACCAGTAATTTACCTGAGTCTGCTGTTGGTGTCTGTAATGAAGGCATGGTAAAAAAAATTGCTTTTATTGGAGAAATAGCATACATTTATCTAGCAGTTGTGCAAATGGCTTAAGTACTGCTGACATACACAAACATAACTATTCACCAGTATTTTACCTGAGTCTGCTGTGGGAGTGTGTAGTAGAGGTAATATAAAAAAATTGCTATGCTATTGGTGAAATAACATACATTTACCTAGCAGTTGTGCAACTGGCGTAAAACCTGCTGACATACGCAAACGTCACTATTTACCAGTAATTTACCCGAGTTTGCTGTTGGCATGTGTAATGAAGGCACAATAAAAAAAGAAAATTGCTATGCTATTGGTGAAAGAGCGCACATTTATCTATCAGTTGTGCGACTGACATAAAGCCTGCTGACATAAGCAAACGTCACTCTTTACAAGCAATTTACCCGAGTTTGCTGTTGGCATGTGTAATGAAGGCACAATAAAAAAAGAAAATTGCTATGCTATTGGTGAAAGAGCGCACATTTATCTATCAGTTGTGCGACTGACATAAAGCCTGCTGACATAAGCAAACGTCACTCTTTACAAGCAATTTACCTGAGTCTGCTGTTGGCTTGTGCAATAAAGCGGATCTCCAAAACAAATTACTCTGCTAATGGTGAAATAGTATGCATATATCTAGCAGTTGTGTGACTGCTGTAAAGCCTGCTGACATACTCAAACATCACTATTTATCAGTAATCTACCTGAGTCTTCTGTTGCCATGTGTAATAAAGCTGATAGGGAAAAAAAAAATATTCACACATTGCTAGATACAGGGAATTTGTACATAACACCTCTGTGAGGGTACTTGTGACAAATAAAGGCAGGATCATTTTTTCCATAATGCATTCAATATGGGAAAGGGAATCAAGAAAGGCACATCCAGCCCATGAATGGCAGCGCTTCCCAGGACTCACATCCAAAGATGATATTTCATATTTTTTTATTTAATAAGTTAAAATGGAGGAGATACAACGCGTTTCGGATACAGTATATATCCTTCATCAGGTATCATAAAAACACAGTACAAATCCTAATAATATAAAATTCAGTAACACTTATATATAGTGGCAAACCTTTTATCCCAGTCTCAGACACTTGATTTAGGGAGTGGACCAAGTTCAGGAGCACACCCACCAACTTTGACAGCATAGATGCAAGAAGAAAAAAAAAAAAAAAAAAGCATTCAAACTCTCTCTATGATATCATTCAATCCATTTGGATATAATGTTCCCAGACGATATATCCAAAAAGTTTCTTTCCGGTTAAAAAGAGCATTCCTATTTGCAACACCAGAGGGTATCTGTTCCACTGGAGTTACTTTTATGTTGAAAATTTTGTTATGTTTAAATAGCAGATGCCTTGAGAGACTATGTTTTAAAAACCCATTTTTTGCTCTATTTCTGTGACCATTAATGCGGGACCGCAGTGTCTGCACAGTGCGTCCCACATATTGCAAACCGCAACTGCATGTGATGACATATACAACATAATCACTGCTACAGCTGAGTCTTTGTGAAATCTCAAAGACCTCACCAGTATTGTTACATTTGATAGTTTTAGCCCCATGATCTAGGATCCCACAGGTACAACATTTTTTGGAGGTGCATTTGAAAACTCCGGTTCCTTGAAAAACACCACTTGAAATTTGATCCGTACCTTTTTTATTGTTTTTTCCTTTTGAATCCAACTGTTTTTTTAATTTACTGGGGGCCACCAAGTTTTTCAAAGTTTTCCCCCTTCTATATGTAATCCCTGGTTTATCAGGGAGATGTTTTCCCAAAACAGGGTCACGCTTCAAGATATACCAATATTTTGAAAGCACAGTTCTTATGACTTTATTTCCCCTATTGAATGTTGTCACAAAATTCAATTTCCAGCGATCATCACTTTTTTCTTTACCAATAGTCAAATTATCCCCCTTCCTATTTTTTCCTTTTAAACATTCCTCCTGTGTTTTTGTTTTGTTAGCCCTATATATAAAAAAAAAAAAAAAAAAAAAAAGAAAAAATAGGAAGGGGGATAATTTGACTATTGGTAAAGAAAAAAGTGATGATCGCTGGAAATTGAATTTTGTGACAACATTCAATAGGGGAAATAAAGTCATAAGAACTGTGCTTTCAAAATATTGGTATATCTTGAAGCCAGGGATTACATATAGAAGGGGGAAAACTTTGAAAAACTTGGTGGCCCCCAGTAAATTAAAAAAACAGTTGGATTCAAAAGGAAAAAACAATAAAAAAGGTACGGATCAAATTTCAAGTGGTGTTTTTCAAGGAACCGGAGTTTTCAAATGCACCTCCAAAAAATGTTGTACCTGTGGGATCCTAGATCATGGGGCTAAAACTATCAAATGTAACAATACTGGTGAGGTCTTTGAGATTTCACAAAGACTCAGCTGTAGCAGTGATTATGTTGTATATGTCATCACATGCAGTTGCGGTTTGCAATATGTGGGACGCACTGTGCAGACACTGCGGTCCCGCATTAATGGTCACAGAAATAGAGCAAAAAATGGGTTTTTAAAACATAGTCTCTCAAGGCATCTGCTATTTAAACATAACAAAATTTTCAACATAAAAGTAACTCCAGTGGAACAGATACCCTCTGGTGTTGCAAATAGGAATGCTCTTTTTAACCGGAAAGAAACTTTTTGGATATATCGTCTGGGAACATTATATCCAAATGGATTGAATGATATCATAGAGAGAGTTTGAATGCTTTTTTTTTTTTTTCTTTCTTCTTGCATCTATGCTGTCAAAGTTGGTGGGTGTGCTCCTGAACTTGGTCCACTCCCTAAATCAAGTGTCTGAGACTGGGATAAAAGGTTTGCCACTATATATAAGTGTTACTGAATTTTATATTATTAGGATTTGTACTGTGTTTTTATGATACCTGATGAAGGATATATACTGTATCCGAAACGCGTTGTATCTCCTCCATTTTAACTTATTAAATAAAAAAATATGAAATATCATCTTTGGATGTGAGTCCTGGGAAGCGCTGCCATTCATGGGCTGGATGTGCCTTTCTTGATTTACTCATCCTGTGTGAGCCTGAATCTGGCTCTTTCACTTGGATCCACCCGAGGCAAGCTGCAAGCCCTGTCTATTGAAAAGTATCCCAGAAGGATTTTTGAGGATACACAATCTAAAGCCATATTAGTCTTCTATCAGGTGAGTGCATAAAATTGTGCACACTCTAAAGACTATAATATTGTTTTTACGCACTTAGGGCGCCGCGATTTGTCTATTCTTCTCTCCCAAACAGGGTTTTTTTTTTGTATAAAATGGGAAAGGGGGAAGTTAAGCAACGGGAACATGGATGTGGTGGTGCCCGCCAAGGCCGTGTGACAGATCAGAAGGTGACTTTATCTCACAATAGCTTCCTGTCAAAATTTGGTATGCGTGCTACACCACTGTCGAATCCAGACAAGTGCTAGGATGTTGGTGGATAGATGGCAGACAAAGACTCCAGTGTGTTGACAAGCAGCACCACCAAGTTTTCCACATGGTCCAGTCTCAGTTGCCAGAGGTACCGGCTCTTTTCACCCCCAAGAATTACAGGGGAGGGACATGCACACCAGGTGCAATTCAGGCAGGGGGAAATGTCCACCAACAGGACCATTTTCATGAAACCGTCTCATCAGCAAGGGCTATCTGTTGTTGTAATTATGACCAGGAGTGAGAAGTTGACCAAGATGGGGTGAAAGTAGTACGAGGTACTTAAGTGACCATACCAGTATCCTTACTGATTCTTCAGTGCCCTCTAACTATTGGTTGTCCAAGCTGCACACTTGACCCGACCTCTTCTTGTACACCTTGGAGGTGCTGCCATGTCCTGCCGCAAGTGTGTTGTCTGAGTGGGTTTTTAGTTTGGCTGGTGCAATCATAACAGATAGGAGCACACGTCTGTCAACGTAAAATGCAGACAGGCTGACTCTTATAAATGGAACAAGGGCTGGATTTCCTCCGACTTTATAAGCCATACGGATGACAGCAGCCGAACCTAAATGCACCCTAATCGTTCTTTTTTGTAAGTTGTCTTAATGTCCATCCCTTACAATCCAAACCCATTTTGTTCTGGAAATCAAGTCCTACTTAGAGATGAGTGAATATGTTTTGAAAATGATCCCCAAACATAAATTCGCCGCAAATACGGCACATTTTTATTCATGATTGGAAACAAGTATTTTTCTCAAAATCGGAAAAAGTCAGTAAAATTGGGTAAAAGCGCAGGAAAATAATTGTGTTGCCACTAAAGTATTTTAAAGTAGATGATCAAAGCAGGACCCGACAGCATAGAATAAATGGATTACATACAGAATATACACATAGAATAGATAGTTATACAAATGTCAGTGACATATACAATTAGTACAGTGTGTGTGCAGCTTACTGTACATGTATTTAACAATTAAAAGATTATTTTTCTCAAAAAAATGGTGTGGGTTCCCTAGTAATTTTCTTAACCAGCAGAGAAAAAGCTGACTGATGAGTGCAAATGTTTATAGCCTCGGAAGGGTGTAATACCCATGGAGATCCCCAGGCTATTAATATCAGCTCACAACTGTATACTTAGCCTTTACTGGTTATTAAAATGGTTACACAAAATCTGTGTCTGAGGGTGAAATCACTGCCCCTTCCCCTGTGTTATGTCCTTCCCAATCTGCTGCTCAGGAAGCAGGCACTGATGCCTCTTGTCCACAACCTGCAGTTGCACATACAGTAAGAACATTCAGCAACCACGTTCACTTCTTGATCCCCGTGCAGTGTTCAGCTTTCCCTTGTCAGCAAATACTGTATGCATCTTCCAAAATTGTTACTTAGATAGGGCATACATATTCGTTAGCACTTTACATTGTCCGGTGCTGGATAAAGACCATTCCTGGCTTTTCCAGGCTCCTACATGAGACTTGTGTATCTTTATTAAACCGCCGCTTCCCTTAAATTTTCTAAATTTTTGTTAAAAAAAAGAAATTGGGGTGGGGTATTGGCCAGTTTCTTTACATTTTAAGCAGGTCTACAAGACTGGGTTAATACACTCCACAGACCTATTCAGACCGCAGCCTTACACATATTGGAACATGGTCATTGCTACAATAAGGCCTTTACCTGAGCTATGTAGCACTGCCTGTTACCTGAGTAATGCACTCCACAGACCTCGACATTCTCTGGGACATATCCTGTAATTACTCAATTGTTGCTCAAAACTATGTAAAAGATACATTCTGCCTGGTTGTGTAGTTTCCAGAAGAAGTGAGTTGTCTTGTGCAGATTGGTCAATGCCACTACTGTCTCTTTCCCTTGAGGAGGCTGCTTCAAGGTAAAATGAGGCTTGTACATGTTCCTGACATGGGTTTCAGGACTGACAGACTGACCACAATACAGGCCCTCGCTTGCATACACTGCATTCAGAATTTAATTTTTTGGTGTCTGGTAGAATCCAATTTCCTGACATTAATCATACAGCTCCCCGAACTCCTGTATAATATTCACCTTACAGCGGCTTCACCAGCTATGACAGTGGCTCCATTTAGATACGGTGGCCAAAACTCAGGTTTCACGGCACCTGCTTGCCCTCTTAAAATGTGAAGCGATATGGCGGTGGACGTGGTGATGGTGGCAGGCAAAGCCCAAAATTCAAATGGGCATGTTTTAGCTGGCATTGTAAAGTGCTGGGGAATGTGTATTCCACTATGAAGCTGACAATTATGAATAAGGGAGGGACCTCCCAAATGTATAAGTGAGGGCCCTCACAAATGTAAAAGGTTAAACTAAAGCCAAAACATATCCTAAAGGGAGGTACAATTTTTTTTATTATTTTTTAATTTTTATTTTGCACTAGCTGAAGAGCCCAACATTGCCCGGGCATAGTAACTAACTGTGGTTAGTTATACCAAATTATAATGATTATCCTCCATCCCATAGTCCAGTGCCCATATACCCATCACACATCCTCTGTCCCATGCCCATATACCCATCATACATATCCTCCATCCCATAGTCCAGTGCCCATTTACCCATCACACATCCTCCATCACATAGTCCCGTGCCCATATACCCATCATACATCCTGCATCCCATAGTCCCATGCCCATATAACCATCATACATATCCTCCATCCCATAGTCCCGTGCCCATATGCCCATCACATATCCTCTATCCCATAGTCCAGTGCCCATATACCTATCATACAATAATGTACATAAAGCGCTATGGAATTAATGGCGCTATATAAGTGAGTAAAATAAATAAATAAATACATACATATCCTCCATCCCATAGTCTGGTGCTCATATACCCATCACATATCCTCCATCCCATAGTCCCATAGCACTTTCCCATCCATTTCAGCTTTTTACCCAGGCCCCCAGACCTGTTTGTTGGGTCCAGCAGAAAGATAGTCGTCATTCCCATTGACTTGTATTGTATTCGATTCTCTTTACGAATACCAGAATATTAGAAATTATTAGGATCAAATTTCCCAAATCAGAATATTTCACAATTCGATCATCACTAGTTATGACCTTTTACATAATTGTGCGTTTAACAGAAGGATACCAACAATGTTTTCCACATTCGTATATGGGCAGGTAAATAATGTTTTTGTGAAAGGATCTCCTTAAGCTCTGTGGTTTTTTTTTAATCTGTAGCTGGAACTAATTAATTCTTAATCTGTCTTAATTTCAACGATTTGCAGCTTTCAGACAACAATGACCCTTTGTGTTTTATTTCTCCATGCATAAAAAGTATGTACCTGATACTAAATTAGATAGTAACATAGTGGGTTATTAAATCACTCTTGTGCCATATGCTTATTTTCTACGCTTTGCAGAAGCTGCTGTACTGGAATACTATTGTTTATAGTTTATTTTTTCTTGACTTAGATAAGAATGTGGGAAGAAAAATGTCGCACTCATGCCCTGGCTGGTGGGCGTGAGCCAAGGGATTGTGGCCGCACTGTGCCACAAAACAGACTACCCTGGAAGGGGCATGACTAGGACAGCTGCCCCGGTCTTCACTGGAGCCTCTGATGGTGAGGTCAGGCTTGTATCGCAGGCAGCTGCCAGGTGCCACTCCAGGGTGGTGTCTGACTGTGGGTGCTGATCCCACTTGGGGAAATGGTGGCATCGCTGAGACACTGGCAGGCAGGCACGGATGAGACACAGGGCAGGCAGGCACGGATGAGACACAGGCAGGCAGGCACGGATGAGACACAGGGCTGGCAGGCACGGATGAGACACAAGGCTGGCAGGCCCTGTTCACACAGCAAATGCAGGTACTGGAACTGACTGGAAGGAATGGTGTATGGAGGAACAGTTAGAGACTTGTTCACACAGCAAATGCAGGTACTGATACTGACTTGGAAGGAATGGTGTATGGAGAAACAGGTAGAGACCTGTTCACACAGCAAATGTAGATACTGGAACTGACTGAAAGGAATGGTATATGGAGAAACAGGTCCGAGACCTGTTCACACAGGAAATGCAGGTACAGGAACTGACTGGAAGGAATGGTGTATGGAAGAACAGGTAGAGACCTGTTCACACAGGAGGAGAACCACAAGGCTGCAGAGAAAGGCTGTAGAGCAGCAAGAGGTATGCAGAGTGGAGCTGCAGCAAGAGGTTCTGCAACTGCAGGAGTGAAGCAGAGTGGAACCGCAAGATATGCGGAGAGAAGCTGCAGCAAGAGGTTCTGCAGCTGCATGAGTGACGGAGAGCAGAACCGCAAGATCTGTGGAGAAGAGCTGCAGCAAGAGATTACTGCAGCTGCTGGAGCAAAGCAGAGAGGAACAGAGCAGAACCACAGGCGTGCGGACAAGAGGAAGAAAGAAATTCAGAGAGAACACTAGGCAAGACACAGTAGGGAAGGAAACCACAGACAAGGAGACAAAGAGACAGAGGTAGGACAGAGTTCAGAAAAGGAAATGACACGAGACAAGGTACAGGGACAAAGACACAGGGACCAGGATATCCTGCCTCCAGGAGGGCGGCAAGGACAAGTACAAGATAAGGTCAGAAGCAATAGCACAGAGACCAGGATATTTTGCCTCCTGGAGGGCGGACAAACAGGTACAAGGCAAAGCTTGGAGTGAACACAGAGCAAGATCTGGCAGCTCAGTAGCAAAACACCAACTGAGTTAACACATTGCACAGGCATGATCCACAGGGTGGAGCTGCCATAAATACTAGAGGGCTAATGGTAATTGGTTAGGGACAAATTAGACAGGTGGACCCTGACTCCTTAAGAACCAGAGAGTTCTGGCACTGCCCCCTATGTACACAGCCAGGAGATATGCAGAGAGCAAGCAGAAAGCATGAGGCACAGAACATGGAGCCATCAGCAGACAGAAATCACAGCATGACCTGGAGCAGTGAGCAAGTTGGTATGTGGGGAATAGGAAGCCATGCAGTGATGTCAGCAGGGTTGTTACAAAAGAGGTCTATAAAATCTATACAGTGTCTGATCCTCAGACCCCTTGTGAGACCATATGCTGGTGCGGTTGGCCCTGGGTTCCTCCTAATGCAGGACAATGCCAGACCTCATGTGGTTGGAGTATGTCAGCAGTTCCTGCAAGATGAAGGCATTGAAGCTATGGACTGGCCTGTCCGTTCCCCAGTCCTGAATCCGATTGAGCACATCTGGGACAGCATGTCTCGCTCCATCCACCAACACGATGTTGCACCACAGACTGTCCAGGAGTTGACGGATGCTTTAGTCCAGGTCTGGGAGGAGATCCCTCAGGAGAACATCCGCAACCTCATCCTGAGCATGCCCAGGCGTTGTAGGTAGGTCATACAGGCACATGGAGGCCAGACACTATACTGAGCATCATTTTGACTTGTTTCTATTTTAATTTTGTCTTGTTTTGATTTTCATTTTGACTTGTTTCCACTTTCATTTTGGGGGTCTCTCCAAATCCAGGCCTCCATTGTTTAAAAAATTTGATTTCCATTGATGATTTTTGTGTGATTATGTTGACAGCACATTCAACTATTGTACAGAACAAAGTATTCAATGAGAATATTTCATTAATTTAGATCTAGGATGTGTTATTTGAGTATTCCCGTTATTTTTTGAGCAGTGTATAAAGCACTCTGTACTTACAATTGCTCCTTTTACCTTTCTGCCCAGTTAATTCTTAGTTTTTCCATTAGATCTAAGACATCAGGTGATTAAAAACAAACTAGCTGAATCCTTCTAAGCTCTGTGTAGAAACAGGAGGATTATTATCCTGTGTGAGTCATAAGTCACTGCAAAAGTGAGGGGAGGAACAGAGCAGCTGGGTCAGAAGTAGAGATGAGCAAATATTTCAGTGTTCCGTTCAGATTACGTTAACTGAATTTCCAATATTCGCTGATTAATTCCTCGAATACTTGCCGAACATAACCAAACGCCATTCACCCTCAATGGGAAGCAAAAACAAACGCACTACCGTATATAACGCACACTGCACCAAAGTCAATATATATGTTGTAAGGTTTCCAACTCACTCAGCTGCGACAGAGGTAATCAGGACGCACTTTTATATCAAAAGTTCATGGTTTATTGCTTCATAAACCTCAAAGCACATATAGTACAAGTCTTCAGTACTTCAGCTCCTGCCTGGAGCCTCACTCCTCATAGACACAGAGTCCTCTCTGTATTGTCCCGCCAGGACACATACATGGAAGTCTGTTCACACTCACAGACTCCCACAACACTCTCTACAGGTGCCAAGCACACTTGTTACATAGGTGTAACCCCGCCCACATGTGAGGTCAGGATCACATGGCCAGGTCACCTGATCATGACCTCATCACAGGTCCTTCAGATACACACTATTACATACAGGTTTTATCTTGGGTATTCAGACACATACCCCTTGGGTGGGTTTGTAGGTGACTGGACCCACCCAGCTCTCCTAGTCACCTGGAAGCCTCCCAATATATAGCAAAACTCTCAGCAGTATATCTGCTGAACAAAACATGCTCAGGCTTCCATCACAGGGCCACCCCACCTCTGTGATACATAACGTCCATCCATCACATGCCTCCATGCATATCCCGAGGTCCATACACAGTGCCCCCTAGCTGCATCAGGGGTCATTACACCACATACCTCCCCCCTCTGTTCAAACTTGTGGGGTTGAACACTTTTTCCCCGACCAGAGATCCATCTCGGTCGTCTCTGCCAGTCAAACCGTCTCTCTAAGTCCGACCCTGCTACTAATCTCTTTGGTAAGCATCTATCCTCCGACTCTGTCACACCTGTTGCTGACGAGGCCCCCCTGTCAGACCACCCGCATCCCCAGCGGTCAGTACGACGTCGCAATTCACTTGCACCCATACGTCCTGTCTGGTCTGAGTCCTTTCCATTTCGTCCACTACAGGTTCTCCTGCTTAGGTCACTCATCACTGAGCTAACTGAGGCATCACTATTTCCTGTATTATCTCCAGCTTGAGGACTTCTCGTCTTAAGCGAACCTCTTCACCTCTCAATACCACGGGTTGAAGGTGGAGACCATCTTCTTTCCATTTCCCGTATGTTTCTGTTGACCTGCTCCCTCTCAAATCATAGCTGCTCTACTTCTCTCAGGTACGACACACGATACTCCAGGAGCATCCGGATATTCCCAAGGCTCTCCCTGGATCCGACAACGAGGAATGGGACCATCCTATCTTCATCCTTGACCTGGACTTTGTCATCAGCCGGAATCCTGACTCTCGTCACACCGGACTTATTTACCATCTCCTGCATCACTTTCCCGAGTCTTCCGATGACCTTCTTCACCAGACCTCTGGGCACTTGAACGATGTCTTCCATCAAGCCAAGCTGATTTTGAGCCTTTCTTGCTTGCACCAAACGTCGAGTGGCTTCGTGATTTCTCAACAGGATCAGTTGCTTTGTGCGGAGACAATGTAGGTGCATGTCCCTCAGGATAGCCACTCGCTTCATTGTGACTTCCCTAGTCGACAGTACGACTAACTGTTTCATCTCTGGCACCCAGTTCACACTGCATGCTTCTACTGCTTTTCTAAAGGCCTCATGCACCTCCTCACTGGCACATACTTCTCCCAGGTCTTCGGGTATCTCTATTATACATTTGAAAAGCGATGTCTCCTTTTCCTGAACATGCGGTTGGACCTCCTCATCCTGAGCATCAGCGCAGTTCTTCAAGACCTCAGCATTTCTTGTGTGGCCATCTGCGTGGCACTTCGCTTGCTGTACTTCGTCTCCCGTGGATTTCTGGAGCTGGGCACCAGTCTCCTCCTCCATCTTGAGCTTACGGAGAACTTTATCTCGCTCCTCTGCCAAGCCGCGACACTCATCCTCTCTCCGGAGAAGCTCCTGCTGGTGCTTCACTTGGGCCTCTCTGAGCTTAGAGACTTCCTTCTCCAGCTCCTCCATTCTGTGCTCAATTATTCATCTCAGGACCCTTTCCTGCTCGACTGCCTCTTTCACTGTTTCTTTACACAGCTCTATCTCCCGGTCCTGCTCTCTTTTAGCCAGCACATGTCGCACCATCACTTCTTTAATCACAATTTCAGATGGGCACTCTTGTCCACTCACACTCTGCTTCTTCAGAGTTTCGCCTGTTCCGGCATCCGCAGCTTCAACTGTCTCACGACTCTTAGTAACTTCAGAGAGCTCCAGCTCTGCCTCCGGTACTCTGGAGCCTTCATCATACTGAGCCATTTCACCCTTTCCGGGCATTGCAGATGTGGATCTACTACAGGTCTGTTCTACCTCCAGCCCTACCTCTGTGCTGGGATTTGTCAGAGATAACATGGCCTCTTTATCAAGGACAGTACCCTGACCAGTACCTGACCCTGACTCTTCCTCATCATTTCTCTTCTTAGCGGATGTAGCCTGTCCCGCCTTTCCGCGGCCCCTGCGGCGAGAGGAAGATCGGACATTTTTACTCAGCTCCACCTTACTGTACTCACTTTCCCTTGCGGTCGAGTCACAGTCTGCATAGGAGTCACCCCCACTCCCCCTGTCATCCTGGAACAGCACGTCCCCACCTAGACAGGTGTCAGACCCCTGTTCTGGAGCTAAACCGTTTCCCACGGTCACACGTCTCGTCACCTCCAAGTCCCCGAGTTGGTCTGACCCACACTTTCTTCTGGTCACCTGGGGCTCGGGACTATCGCTATTTGGTGTTACCTCCTTTCCACACTTCACACTACAAGGAACCACTACAGTCGCCTGCTGTGATGGCGCTCCTGTGTAGCCCTGTGTGTAAGGCACACAGTACCCTGGAGGATGTGCGGAGAGGTAACAGTTTAATGCTTAATAACCATTCACTCCACCACACACTTGGACACACCCATAGGGTATGTAGCCAGTCAGTGAGTTTCCTGTCTTCGGACAGAGGAGTCAGTTCCCACCAGTGTGCAGTCTGTGCAGGAGGAGAGGAGAGCAGATTGCATTGCCTGTCAGAGCTCGGTGTGAGCTAAAGTCAGACAGACTGTTGGATGGAAAGAAGAGTTAGCAGCAGAAACTTCAGTCGCCTGTCCCAAGGACAGTGAAGTTCAGTCGACGTGCTCCTGAACTAGAAGAATACTGAGCATCTGTTAGCGAGCTCCAAGGAAGAAGCAAGAAGGGATTGACTTGCATTACCTTAGGAAGTGTGGAGTGCTTATGCTACAAGCGCGAACAGGGCGAAGGGCGCAGTGGAAGAAGTTATAGCAGTGCCTTAAGGATTGGACTATCCTGCACATTGTTCGCCGGTCACTGGGGACCGAAGTGTCACTACAGCTTCAGGCGTAGTGGTAGAAAAATCAGAGTCTTACTGGACCTTAGGTCACAGAAAGCAGCCCTTGGAGTGTCGGTACGTAACTGGGGTCAGGGAGAGTGGGAACCTTGAGTCGATGCAGGACAACAGTAGGAACCCAGCTCTCTCAAAGGAAGGCTCCGACCACAAAGCTGACCGGGCAGTACAGCTAAGGAGTTAGCTGGAGAATTCGGAGTGAACTTAGCTCTATGCAGGTTGGACTCATCATATTGGAAAGTAAAGGAGGCCCCTAACCTGTTCAGCTGTTATCTCGAAGCACATCCTCCACCCGACCAGCCTCCCTGGGACCTGCCTTATCATCTGACAAGTAAAAGGTATGGAAAGACGCTGGATGGTGTGAGACTGATTCCTTTATTTGCACCCTACATCATTAATACCATAGACTTTGAGGACCAGTCCCACCTGTGGGGGACCCGTCATCTAGCTGCCACAACATCCCCTCAGAGTTCTATTCAGCAGCGCTGGTCTTAGTGACTAGAAAAACTACAGGTGGCGTCACGAACCGTTATATACCAAATCCCCTGTAAATATTCCCCCCAACATACGCCTGACCGCCAGGGACACGGAACGAGCCACGCTACCAGTGACATTCCCTATAGAAATCTACAGGCTCGGCTCCGAGTACCCCATATCCCTGGTAACCCACAATTGTGGTGCGGGTCACAACAAAAACTTGGCGTCACGAACAGGATGCGAAACTCGCAAAATTGCGAGCCCTGTGTGCCTGTGGAGGTGTTTTTGTGAAAAAGGACTGTTTGCTATTTTTGGCGCTAAAATCCGCCATTTTGCCGCCAAATTCGCGCCCTGAGGCACTGGAGAAGACGGTGGGCGTGTACCCCCCTGTGGCGCGAAGAGAATGCCTGCCCTCTCAAAGTGCTATTACAATATGCGATCCTGCCCTACAGCAAAGGAGGTCCGCCTCCTCTTCACCTTCCCTGCGAAGAGGAGGAGACGCAAACCCCGCCTCCACGGAAGAGACCGGACGGCTCTGGTAGAAGAAGAGGGAGTGTTCTGGAACATGATGGAGGCAGGATGTGTGCAGCCGAGCAGGGAAGCGGTGGAAGGAGGCCCCGTTCCCCAGCCAAGCTGCCACTAGAACCAGAACCATCTGTGGTCCTGCACCTGCAGCAAGCCTTGCTGGAGATTGGAGAGGAAAATGCAAGGTTAAAGAAGATGATCTTGCAACAACCTGGCATGGAGGAGATCGAGAGACGCCGGCGTAACCAGATACAGCGGCGGCTGTGGGACGCGGTGCTCTCTCCCCTGACGACCCTCCACGATTTGAATTACCAAAACTTCTGCTGCCCAAGGCTAAGGAGCAACCGGAGGCTACCCCCAAAAGGACCGACCCTGATCCTACCGATGGAGCGGTGGAAGCGAAGGAGGTTGAGGAGGTACCGCCAGTTCCGGAACGCCCGCCCGGCCAGGAGGCCGCAGCAGATGATCGATCCCCGGTAGGGACACCGGAGGGGTCCTGTCCATTATTACCAGACGTCGACTGGGACGCGATGGAGCGTCTTGATGACGTCGCATATGCCGTAAGATGGGAAAGTGCGTGGCAGCAACGTCAGGAGGAAGAACAGGAGGCTCAGCGCAACCGACAGCGGCAGCATGCAGAGCTCATCGCGGACAAGGAGACCGTTCGCCGCGATAAAGGTACCCGGAGGGAACCACGACGTCAGGGGTGCGTCACCGAATTCCAGTTCCGCAAGGGCTGGGGTTTTATCCGGGAACCGGGACTTTACCCAGGCGTATTTGTGAGCCGACGCGACGTAGAGTCCCACCTACCACAAGGCCATCCGGGAAGGGACCTAGTTAATGGAGACATCGTCACCTACACACGGCACTGGGGTATGAAAGGATGGTATGCCTTAAATGTCGCAGTCGTCAGAGACCCCGTCCCCGACGCAGGTAACGTCACCATTGCCAGCGCGTCACCGTCCCGAGCTCCCGCTGCACCAGGCCGTGCCCCGGCATCGCCCCATGAATGTACGTCACAGTTGGAAGCGCCCCCTGCATATTCTACTCTGCCAGTGCCTCGTACCAAGACACAAGCTACGACTCATTCCAAATCGCAATTTGCACCGCCGGATATAGCGGCACCAACAGCGACACCTTCGGAGATACCGCTTGCGTCCTACATGATGGAGTCACCCGATGGGACCGTAGTGAGGATGAAAACAGTCGCTACTCAAACTTGGATAGCAGGTCACGACCTATTTGTCATGTGCTCTAAAGAGCATCGCATTGTTCCAGCCCCCGGGATGGAAAATGTAATTGAAGTTAGCAAGAAAATGTGAAGAACGGTAGGACCCAGACAGGGTTTGCCGCAACTAAGAAGATGTAAAAAGTTTTTGATAAAAGAAATAATTGCTGTTTGGCACTTTATTGCTATGTATAGGGTTTACATAGTTTTATATATAATGAGTAGAATGCCCGGCTGGGTACCAGAGTGAAAATTTGAAAAAGTTGATTGCATAGTTTTACATATAGAATACCCTGAATGGGGAAAAAACCGTGAGAAGTATAATGTGAGTTTCAGAAGTTACCAATATGTGTCTTTTATTATGTCATGGACTTTGAGGCTGAGGACTGTGCCAGCCCAGAACTTATCTTTGTACATAGTTGCGCTTCGGTGCATTATATTGGTTTTACATGAAACCACAGCACAATTATTACCTCTGAACATAAAACCCGTATGGTGTGGCACTGAGCGAGGTCTGCAGCCAGAAGTCCTGCAGCCCACCCAGGACCCACGTTGAAGGTTTGGTACGGGTCCTTCACAAGAATATTGTTGATATGATATATTTATGGAAAGTATGTTTTGTATTTTTCTATGTCTAATGTTTGAATGCAACGTTTAAGAAATTCTTACCTCCCGGATGGGAAGAGTTTAATGTTTATTGTTAATACAAAACAAAATGTCTTCTTGTATTTCACAGCCCGGGAGTGCTGTATTTTACCATGGGGGAATGTGTAGCCCTGTGTGTAAGGCACACAGTACCCTGGAGGATGTGCGGAGAGGTAACAGTTTAATGCTTAATAACCATTCACTCCACCACACACTTGGACACACCCATAGGGTATGTAGCCAGTCAGTGAGTTTCCTGTCTTCGGACAGAGGAGTCAGTTCCCACCAGTGTGCAGTCTGTGCAGGAGGAGAGGAGAGCAGATTGCATTGCCTGTCAGAGCTCGGTGTGAGCTAAAGTCAGACAGACTGTTGGATGGAAAGAAGAGTTAGCAGCAGAAACTTCAGTCGCCTGTCCCAAGGACAGTGAAGTTCAGTCGACGTGCTCCTGAACTAGAAGAATACTGAGCATCTGTTAGCGAGCTCCAAGGAAGAAGCAAGAAGGGATTGACTTGCATTACCTTAGGAAGTGTGGAGTGCTTATGCTACAAGCGCGAACAGGGCGAAGGGCGCAGTGGAAGAAGTTATAGCAGTGCCTTACGGATTGGACTATCCTGCACATTGTTCGCCGGTCACTGGGGACCGAAGTGTCACTACAGCTTCAGGCGTAGTGGTAGAAAAACCAGAGTCTTACTGGACCTTAGGTCACAGAAAGCAGCCCTTGGAGTGTCGGTACGTAACTGGGGTCAGGGAGAGTGGGAACCTTGAGTCGATGCAGGACAACAGTAGGAACCCAGCTCTCTCAAAGGAAGGCTCCGACCACAAAGCTGACCGGGCAGTACAGCTAAGGAGTTAGCTGGAGAATTCGGAGTGAACTTAGCTCTATGCAGGTTGGACTCATCATATTGGAAAGTAAAGGAGGCCCCTAACCTGTTCAGCTGTTATCTCGAAGCACATCCTCCACCCGACCAGCCTCCCTGGGACCTGCCTTATCATCTGACAAGTAAAAGGTATGGAAAGACGCTGGATGGTGTGAGACTGATTCCTTTATTTGCACCCTACATCATTAATACCATAGACTTTGAGGGACCAGTCCCACCTGTGGGGGACCCGTCATCTAGCTGCCACAACATCCCCTCAGAGTTCTATTCAGCAGCGCTGGTCTTAGTGACTAGAAAAACTACAGGTGGCGTCATGAACCGTTATATACCAAATCCCCTGTAAATATTCCCCCCAACATACGCCTGACCGCCAGGGACACGGAACGAGCCACGCTCCAGTGACATTCCCTATAGAAATCTACAGGCTCGGCTCCGAGTACCCCATATCCCTGGTAACCCACAATTGTGGTGCGGGTCACAACACTCCCTTAGGGTCATTCTGTCTCTCCTCTGAGCAACCCCACACTACATCAAGTTCCCATGCATTTTCAAAAAATACAAATTCCCGTGCCCTCTCATAGGGGTACAATACGTTCGGTGGTATACCGCCATCTTGATCCTCGACACTTGTGGACATCTCAAGCATCACCCTGTCTACCAAATAGTCCACAGTGAGCCCGTGGATGCAGCCCACCTGGACCTTTTTCTCGGTCAGACAGAGAACTAGCGGAGTTCCTTTCAGAGTCACCTGACTCTTTGAGTCCAACTGTCCAGAGATTTCTTCCCTATGTAACATTACCGTACACACCTGTGGGCTGTTATCAAACGGGAAGTCTATGCCACATGCGGAATATGTATAACATCCACAGCGCTGTTCCTCAGATATGTCCGCTGAGGAAACTGGTGCCACCCCTTTTTGGGACTCCGCCCCCTTTCGGGCCACCATCCCAATTTGGGTTACCGCCCCCTTCTGGGATTCCGCCCCCTTTTGGGCAACTTTACTGATTTGGGCTACCACCCCCTTTTTAGACTCCGCCCCCTTTTGGGCCACCATCCCAATTTTGGGTTGCTGCCCCCTTTTTGGGACTCCTCCCCCTCTAGGGACACCACCCAACACTGGGGTACACATCACGGCTCCCACAGGCCCCAGTCCACACAGTACCCTTAGACAGTGATTTTCCTTAGGGCGTGTACTGGCCCTTTAAGAGTTTGTGTGCCTCGGTTCACACTGTCCTATTTTCCTACACCAGCTCCTGCTGGTTCTGCCACCGCTTCACTGCAGCCACCAACAACCAGCACCTCCGGCTGCCACGCACAAGCCGCTGCTGCCACTGCAGCTCTTGCTGCTGCAGAACCTCTTGCTGCAAGTCACTGTAGCTCTTGCTACCATAAGTCTCTGCACGCTGCGCTGTCTTGCCGCTTGTCACCTTCGTGACCCCACGAGTCACAGCCAGCCACTTGTCACCTTCATGACTCCATGAGCCACAGCACACACCTCACACGTGTTTCAGAAGGAAAAAAAAACAGCAAAAAGAAAAAAAAAATCGTTTCTCACCAACTCTTCTCACTGATCCCGATCAGCCCAACACGGTTGTCAAAAATGTCCCCTGTTGGCTTCAGCCACACAGGTTCCTGGAGACCTCAGCCTCAGAGGTACCCAGCAAACACAAAAAATACAGTCTTTCTCACTGACCCGTCAGCACAACACAGACTCCTGTCTGTTACTCTTGGCCACAGAGATTTTCCGGACACCTCCTTTCTCATAGAGGCATCCCACAAAGGAAAAAACAGTCTCACTGACCCGTCAGTACAACACAGACTCCTGTCTGTTACCACTGCTTAACAGCGTCTTCAGATACCTCATATCTTCAGAGGCACCACATAAACATAAATGCACAGTTTATTCGTGACCACTGGTCACACTCACGGTTTTCAGACCGTCCGTTCCTGCATCCTCATTCCCAGTCCTGGAACATGTGCTCCTTGGGTCGCTGCCAGCATTCCATCCACCAATTGTAAGGTTTCCAACTCACTCAGCTGCGACAGAGGTAATCAGGACGCACTTTTATATCAAAAGTTCATGGTTTATTGCTTCATAAACCTCAAAGCACATATAGTACAAGTCTTCAGTACTTCAGCTCCTGCCTGGAGCCTCACTCCTCATAGACACAGAGTCCTCTCTGTATTGTCCCGCCAGGACACATACATGGAAGTCTGTTCACACTCACAGACTCCCACAACACTCTCTACAGGTGCCAAGCACACTTGTTACATAGGTGTAACCCCGCCCACATGTGAGGTCAGGATCACATGGCCAGGTCACCTGATCATGACCTCATCACAGGTCCTTCAGATACACACTATTACATACAGGTTTTATCTTGGGTATTCAGACACATACCCCTTGGGTGGGTTTGTAGGTGACTGGACCCACCCAGCTCTCCTAGTCACCTGGAAGCCTCCCAATATATAGCAAAACTCTCAGCAGTATATCTGCTGAACAAAACATGCTCAGGCTTCCATCACAGGGCCACCCCACCTCTGTGATACATAACGTCCATCCATCACATGCCTCCATGCATATCCCGAGGTCCATACACAGTGCCCCCTAGCTGCATCAGGGGTCATTACACCACATACCTCCCCCCTCTGTTCAAACTTGTGGGGTTGAACACTTTTTCCCCGACCAGAGATCCATCTCGGTCGTCTCTGCCAGTCAAACCGTCTCTCTAAGTCCGACCCTGCTACTAATCTCTTTGGTAAGCATCTATCCTCCGACTCTGTCACACCTGTTGCTGACGAGGCCCCCCTGTCAGACCACCCGCATCCCCAGCGGTCAGTACGACATCGCAATTCACTTGCACCCATACGTCCTGTCTGGTCTGAGTCCTTTCCATTTCGTCCACTACAGGTTCTCCTGCTTAGGTCACTCATCACTGAGGTAACTGAGGCATCACTATTTCCTGTATTATCTCCAGCTTGAGGACTTTTCGTCTTAAGCGAACCTCTTCGCCTCTCAATACCACGGGTTGAAGGTGGAGACCATCTTCTTTCCATTTCCCGTATGTTTCTGTTGACCTGCTCCCTCTCAAGTCGTAGCTGCTCTACTTCTCTCAGGTACGACACACGATACTCCAGGAGCATCCGGATATTCCCGAGGCTCTCCCTGGATCCGACAACGAGGAATGGGACCATCCTATCTTCATCCTTGACCTGGACTTTGTCATCAGCCGGAATCCTGACTCTCGTCACACCGGACTTATTTACCATCTCCTGCATCACTTTCCCGAGTCTTCCGATGACCTTCTTCACCAGACCTCTGGGCACTTGAACGATGTCTTCCATCAAGCCAAGCTGATTTTGAGCCTTTCTTGCTTGCACCAAACGTCGAGTGGCTTCGTGATTTCTCAACAGGATCAGTTGCTTTGTGCGGAGACAATGTAGGTGCATGTCCCTCAGGATAGCCACTCGCTTCATTGTGACTTCCCTAGTCGACAGTACGACTAACTGTTTCATCTCTGGCACCCAGTTCACACTGCATGCTTCTACTGCTTTTCTAAAGGCCTCATGCACCTCCTCACTGGCACATACTTCTCCCAGGTCTTCGGGTATCTCTATTATACATTTGAAAAGCGATGTCTCCTTTTCCTGAACATGCGGTTGGACCTCCTCATCCTGAGCATCAGCGCAGTTCTTCAAGACCTCAGCATTTCTTGTGTGGCCATCTGCGTGGCACTTCGCTTGCTGTACTTCGTCTCCCGTGGATTTCTGGAGCTGGGCACCAGTCTCCTCCTCCATCTTGAGCTTACGGAGAACTTTATCTCGCTCCTCTGCCAAGCCGCGACACTCATCCTCTCTCCGGAGAAGCTCCTGCTGGTGCTTCACTTGGGCCTCTCTGAGCTTAGAGACTTCCTTCTCCAGCTCCTCCATTCTGTGCTCAATTATTCATCTCAGGACCCTTTCCTGCTCGACTGCCTCTTTCACTGTTTCTTTACACAGCTCTATCTCCCGGTCCTGCTCTCTTTTAGCCAGCACATGTCGCACCATCACTTCTTTAATCACAATTTCAGATGGGCACTCTTGTCCACTCACACTCTGCTTCTTCAGAGTTTCGCCTGTTCCGGCATCCGCAGCTTCAACTGTCTCACGACTCTTAGTAACTTCAGAGAGCTCCAGCTCTGCCTCCGGTACTCTGGAGCCTTCATCATACTGAGCCATTTCACCCTTTCCGGGCATTGCAGATGTGGATCTACTACAGGTCTGTTCTACCTCCAGCCCTACCTCTGTGCTGGGATTTGTCAGAGATAACATGGCCTCTTTATCAAGGACAGTACCCTGACCAGTACCTGACCCTGACTCTTCCTCATCATTTCTCTTCTTAGCGGATGTAGCCTGTCCCACCTTTCCGCGGCCCCTGCGGCGAGAGGAAGATCGGACATTTTTACTCAGCTCCACCTTACTGTACTCACTTTCCCTTGCGGTCGAGTCACAGTCTGCATAGGAGTCACCCCCACTCCCCCTGTCATCCTGGAACAGCACGTCCCCACCTAGACAGGTGCCAGACCCCTGTTCTGGAGCTAAACCTTTTCCCACGGTCACACGTCTCGTCACCTCCAAGTCCCCGAGTTGGTCTGACCCACACTTTCTTCTGGTCACCTGGGGCTCGGGACTATCGCTATTAGGTGTTACCTCCTTTCCACACTTCACACTACAAGGAACCACTACAGTCGCCTGCTGTGATGGCGCTCCCTTAGGGTCATTCCGTCTCTCCTCTGAGCAACCCCACACTACATCAAGTTCCCATGCATTTTCAAAAAATACAAATTCCCGTGCCCTCTCATAGGGGTACAATACGTTCGGTGGTATACCGCCATCTTGATCCTCGACACTTGTGGACATCTCAAGCATCACCCTGTCTACCAAATAGTCCACAGTGAGCCTGTGGATGCAGCCCACCTGGACCTTTTTCTCGGTCAGACAGAGAACTAGCGGAGTTCCTTTCAGAGTCACCTGACTCTTTGAGTCCAACTGTCCAGAGATTCCTTCCCTATGTAACATTACCGTACACACCTGTGGGCTGTTATCAAACGGGAAGTCTATGCCACATGCGGAATATGTATAACATCCACAGCGCTGTTCCTCAGATATGTCCGCTGAGGAAACTGGTGCCACCCCTTTTTGGGACTCCGCCCCCTTTCGGGCCACCATCCCAATTTGGGTTACCGCCCCCTTCTGGGATTCCGCCCCCTTTTGGGCAACTTTACTGATTTGGGCTACCACCCCCTTTTTAGACTCCGCCCCCTTTTGGGCCACCATCCCAATTTTGGGTTGCTGCCCCCTTTTTGGGACTCCTCCCCCTCTAGGGACACCACCCAACACTGGGGTACACATCACGGCTCCCACAGGCCCCAGTCCACACAGTACCCTTAGACAGTGATTTTCCCTTAGGGCGTGTACTGGCCCTTTAAGAGTTTGTGTGCCTCGGTTCACACTGTCCTATTTTCCTACACCAGCTCCTGCTGGTTCTGCCACCGCTTCACTGCAGCCACCAACAACCAGCACCTCCGGCTGCCACGCACAAGCCGCTGCTGCCACTGCAGCTCTTGCTGCTGCAGAACCTCTTGCTGCAAGTCACTGTAGCTCTTGCTACCATAAGTCTCTGCACGCTGCGCTGTCTTGCCGCTTGTCACCTTCGTGACCCCACGAGTCACAGCCAGCCACTTGTCACCTTCATGACTCCATGAGCCACAGCACACACCTCACACGTGTTTCAGAAGGAAAAAAAAACAGCAAAAAAAAATCGTTTCTCACCAACTCTTCTCACTGATCCCGATCAGCCCAACACGGTTGTCAAAAATGTCCCCTGTTGGCTTCAGCCACACAGGTTCCTGGAGACCTCAGCCTCAGAGGTACCCAGCAAACACAAAAAATACAGTCTTTCTCACTGACCCGTCAGCACAACACAGACTCCTGTCTGTTACTCTTGGCCACAGAGATTTTCCGGACACCTCCTTTCTCATAGAGGCATCCCACAAAGGAAAAAACAGTCTCACTGACCCGTCAGTACAACACAGACTCCTGTCTGTTACCACTGCTTAACAGCGTCTTCAGATACCTCATATCTTCAGAGGCACCACATAAACATAAATGCACAGTTTATTCGTGACCACTGGTCACACTCACGGTTTTCAGACCGTCCGTTCCTGCATCCTCATTCCCAGTCCTGGAACATGTGCTCCTTGGGTCGCTGCCAGCATTCCATCCACCAATTGTAAGGTTTCCAACTCACTCAGCTGCGACAGAGGTAATCAGGACGCACTTTTATATCAAAAGTTCATGGTTTATTGCTTCATAAACCTCAAAGCACATATAGTACAAGTCTTCAGTACTTCAGCTCCTGCCTGGAGCCTCACTCCTCATAGACACAGAGTCCTCTCTGTATTGTCCCGCCAGGACACATACATGGAAGTCTGTTCACACTCACAGACTCCCACAACACTCTCTACAGGTGCCAAGCACACTTGTTACATAGGTGTAACCCCGCCCACATGTGAGGTCAGGATCACATGGCCAGGTCACCTGATCATGACCTCATCACAGGTCCTTCAGATATACACTATTACATACAGGTTTTATCTTGGGTATTCAGACACATACCCCTTGGGTGGGTTTGTAGGTGACTGGACCCACCCAGCTCTCCTAGTCACCTGGAAGCCTCCCAATATATAGCAAAACTCTCAGCAGTATATCTGCTGAACAAAACATGCTCAGGCTTCCATCACAGGGCCACCCCACCTCTGTGATACATAACGTCCATCCATCACATGCCTCCATGCATATCCCGAGGGCCATACACAGTGCCCCCTAGCTGCATCAGGGGTCATTACACCACAATGTGAAAAAAATACATATTGCATAGATGTGTGTTCACATTCTACAGTCTTATTTGAACATCTTATGCATCTCATTATTAGGCTGCATTTTGATGTTTTGTACCCCATTATTGTTTCAGGCAGGTTTCTAGGACGTGTCTCATCATGTTTTAATTATGTTTTATCTCATCATGTTTTGTGTGTGCCTATAAAGTTTTGTATTTTTTCACATATATATTGACTTTGGTGCAGTGTGCGTTATATACGGTAGTTCTTTTTCTTCTTCACAATACATTTGCATCCTACCGATTCGCACCTCCCCAATTATTACATTGGTTATTTGGTGCGCCCATGTTTCTTTGATATACGCAAAAACAAATGCATACACAACACCTTATGACTGCCCCAAATGCTGCCAAACACATCAAATGAGGGACAGACACCAGGAAAGTGGCCTCAATTCACCCACAGTACAGATTTTAGAATGGCACTGTAGTAATCAGCCAACCATGAGGGATCGGGGTCTGAGTCAGCATTTACAGCTTTCAATTGAACGTCACAGTAAGACGAGGTGGGTGAGGGATCGGTGTAGGGCCCCTTTGGTTTACCACATGCAACACCTCTACCTGCTTTCATGCTGAGCCAAAAATATCAGTTTCGTAGACTATCATTGTCAGAAAATTTTAAGGATAGTAACACGGGTAGTTGAGTCCAAGTAGGTGGAGGCCTGATGGTGTTGGTGGCCTATGGCTAAAGGTAACACACATGAAGGAGACCCAACCATGAGTGTTCACATTTCCAAAAATGATTGGCAGACATCACAAAAGTGGCATCAATTTCACCACTGTAGAAATAATATAATAGGGATTGACAGTTCTTCCACTACACCCAATACAGCAGATGAACACCCAACCAGGAGTGTTCACATTTCCAAAAATTATTGGCAGATACCCCCAAAGTAGCATCAATTTTACCACAGCAGAAATAGGATAATAGGCAGAGATGAGCGAATTTGTTCGGATTCAGCTCCAAAAACGATCGGCATCGAATATCGTCATTAGAGTCAATGGGATTAAAAATTTCTGAATATGTTCGAAACTGATCATTAAACATACATTCGGCACAAATAATTTTCGAATATGGCACGAATATGTCAAAATTAGATTCAGGGACAAAACCAAACATATTCGCTCATCTCAAATAATAGGGACGACAGTTCTTTCACTACACCCTATCCAGCAGATGGACAGCCAACCAGGAGTGTTCACATTTCCAAAAATTATTGGCAGACACCTCCAAAGTGGCATTAATTTCACCACAGTAGAAATAGCATAATAGGAACCGACAGGTCTTCCACTACACCCAATACAGCAGATGAACACCCAACCAGGAGTGTTCACATTTCCAAAAATTATTGGCAGACACCACCAAAGTGGCATCAATTTCACCACAGTAGAAATAGTATAATAAGGACTGACAGGTCTTTCACTACACCCATTACAGCAGATGAACACCCAACCAGGAGTGTTCACATTTCCAAAAATTATTGGCAGATACCCCCAAAGTGGCATCAATTTTACCACAGCAGAAATAGTATAATAGACAGAGATGAGCGAATTTGTTCGGATTCAGTTCCGAAAACGATCGGCATCGAATATCGTTTTTGCAATATTCGTCAAACACAGCCGAACGTCATTAGAATCAATGGGAGTAAAAATTTCTGAATATGTTCGAAACTGATCATTAAACATACATTCACGAATAGTGTTCGAATATGGCACGAATATGTCAAAATTAGATTCAGGGACAAAACCAAACATATTCGCTCATCTCAAATAATAGGGACGACAGTTTCTTTCACTACACCCTATCCAGCAGATGGACAGCCAACCAGGAGTGTTCACATTTCCAAAAATTATTGGCAGACACCTCCAAAGTGGCATTAATTTCACCACAGTAGAAATAAGCATAATAGGAACGACAGGTCTTCACTACACCCAATACAGCAGATGACACCCAACCAGGAGTGTTCACATTTCCAAAAATATGGCAGACACCACCAAAGTGGCATCAATTTCACCACAGTAAAATAGTATAAAGGGACTGACAGGTCGTTCACTACACACCCATTACAGCAGATGAACACCCAACCAGGAGTGATTCACATTTCCAAAAATTATTGGCAGATACCCTCAAAGTGGCATCAATTTTACCACAGCAGAAATAGTATAATAGAGAGATGAGCGATGTTCGGATTCAGTCCGAAAACGATCGGCATCGAATCGTTTTGCAATTTCTCAAAACAGCCGAACGTCATTAGAATCAATGGAGCAAAAATTTCTGAATATGTTCGAAACTGATCTTAACTACATCCACGAATAGTGTTCGAATATGGCACAATATGTCAAAATTAGATTCGGGACAAAACCGAACATATTCGCTCATCTCAAATAATAAAGGGATGACAGTTTTTCACTACACCCTATCCAGCAGATGGACAGCCAACAGGATGTTCACATTTCCAAAAATATGGCATTCACCACCAAAGTGGCATCAATTTCACCACAGTAGAAATAATATAATAGGACTGACAGGTCTTTCACTACACCCAATCCAGCAGATGACACCTACAAGGTAGTTCACATTTCAAAAAAATGGCCATCCACACAGAAGTGGCTTTAATTTCACCACAGTAAAAATAGTAAATAGGGACAGACAGGTGTTCCACTACACCCAATACAGCAGATGAACACCGAACCAGGAGTATTCAATTTCCAAAATTTATTGGCAGCCATCACTAAAGTGGCATCAATTTCACCACAGTAGAAATTTTGTAATAGGGACCGACAGGTCTTCCACTATACCCAATACAGCAGATGGACACCCAACCAGGAGTGTTCATATTTCCAAAAATTATTGGCAGACACCACCAAAGTGGCATCAATTTCACCACAGTAGAAATAGCCTATATAGGACCACAGGTCTTCCACTACACCCAATACAGCAGATGAACACCCAACCAGGAGTTTCACATTTCAAAAATTATTGGCAGACACCACCAAAGTGGCATCAATTTCACCACAGTAGAAATAATATAATAAGGACTGACAGTTTTCACTACACCCAATCCAGCAGATGGACACCCTACAAGGATTGTTCACATTTCAAAAAAAAGGGCTTCCACCACAGAAGTGGCTTTAATTTCACCACAGTAAAAATAGTAAATAGGGACTGACAGGTGTTCCACTACACCCAATACAGCAGATGAACACCGAACCAGGAGTTTCACATTTCCAAAATTTATTGGCAGCCATCACTAAAGTGGCATCAATTTCACCACAGTAGAAATTTTGTAATAGGGACCGACAGGTCTTCCACTAACCCAATACAGCAGATGACACCCAACCAGGAGTGTTCATTTCCAAAAATTATTGGCAGAACCACCAAAGTGGCATCAATTTTTACCACAGTTGAAATAATATAATAGGGACCGACAGGTCTTCCACTACATCCAATCGAGCAGATGGACACCCTACAAGGAGTATTCACATTTCAAGAAATGAGGGCCTTACACCACAGAAGTAGCATCAATTTCACCACAGTAGAAATAGTATATTAGGGACCAACAAGTCTTCCATTGCACCCAATGCAGCAGATGAACACCGAACCAGGAGTATTCACATTTCAAAAATTATTTGCAGACACCACAGAAGCGGCATCAATTTCATCACAGTAGAAATAGCATATTAAGGACTGACAGTTTTTCCACTATATCCAATCCAGCAGATGGACACCCAACCAGGAGTGTTCACATTTCCCAAAATTATTGGCAGACACGACCAATGTGGCATCAATTTCAGCACAATAGAAATAGTAGAATAAGGAGTGACAGTTCTTACACTACACCCAATACAGCAGATGGACCCCCTACATGGAGTGTTCACATTTAAAGAAATGATGGGCCTTACACCGCAGAAGTGGCATCAAATTCACCACAGTAGAAATAGTATAATAGGGACCGACAGGTCTTCCACTACACCCAATACAGCAGATGAACACCCAACCAGGAGTCTTCACATTTCCAAAAATTATTGGCAGATACCCCCAAAGTGGCATCAATTTTACCACAGCAGAAATAGTATAATAGGCAGAGATGAGCGAATTTGTTCGGATTCAGTTCCGAAAACGATCGGCATCGAATATCGTTTTTGCAATATTCGTCGAACACAGCCGAACGTCATTAGAGTCAATGGGAGTAAAAATTTCTGAATATGTTTGAAACTGATCATTAAACATACATTCGGCACGAATAGTGTTCGAATATGGCCCGAATATGTCAAAATTAGATTCAGGGACAAAACCGAACATATTCGCTCATCTCAAATAATAGTGTCGACAGTTCTTTCACTACACCCTATCCAGCAGATGGACTGCCAACCAGGAGTGTTCACATTTCCAAAAATTATTGGCAGACACCACCAAAGTGGCATCAATTTCACCACAGTAGAAATAGCATAATAGGAACCGACAGGTCTTCCACTACACCCAACCCAGCAAATGGATACAGAAATAAGAGGGTTTACATTTCCAAAAATTATTGGCAGACACCACAGAAGTGGCATCAATTTCACCACAGTAGAAATAGTATAATAGGGACCTACAGGTCTTTCACTACACCCAATCCAGCAGATGAACACCCATCCAGCAGTTTTCACATTTTAAAAAATGAGTGGCTGACACCATCGAAGTGGAATTACTGTCATGAAAATAGAAATAGTATAATTGGGACCGACACGTTTTCCACTACAGCTAACCCAGCAGATGTAGACCAAACATTTCCAAAAATTTGTGTTAACATCATCAGCAGCAGCAGCCAAATCAGGCTCAGAATCCACACTTAAGATATCACAGAGTGCAGTTGCGTGACATTAATGCATCACACGAAAAAAATGCTACATCAACTAGTCTGTACAGTCTGCGATTAGGGTGCAAAAGTCCTCGGAGATCCATGACTTGTTCATCTAAATGAAAGTTAGGTGGTCTACACTTTCAGGGGGCAGCCAGATGCGCTTATCCATCAGGACACCACCAGCAGTGCTGAATACACGTTCTAACAGAAATCTGGCTGCCAGGCACATTAAAACCTCCAAGGCATGTGAAGCGAGATCAAGCCACTCATCCATTTTGGAACTCCAAAAATGTGAAAGGGTCCAAACACTCCCTGATGGTATGGATATTCAGTTCTAGATACTCCTGCACCATCCTCTCCATTCGTTCACCACGTGTAAGACTTGGACTCTGTTGTGCTGATGCACGAGTTGGTCTAAAAAAAAGTGTCAAAGAACTCACAGAAATCGCTTCTTCCACTTCCACAACTGCTGCTGCTGCTAATGTTTTGGCGTTGACAAATTGATGGGCCAGAGGCTGGAAGTCTACAGCTGTGTTGCAAACTATGTGCTTCACTGCTGTCTTGGGGAAAATCTTTCTTAAGGTTGTGTAAAAGCGTGTTTCGATACTCCAGTATTTGCGGGTCCCTTCCTAGGGCAGGAATCATCTGGCAAAATTTGGTTTTATAATGTCGATCTAATAAAGTGGCAACCCAGTAGTCAGCAGTATTCCTAATCGTAACTATACGGGGATCATGTTGCAAATAGTGCAGCAGGAAGGCACTCATATGTCGGGCTCTACCATGAAGTCAAAGACAATGCTGTGTTGGTGGCTGGGTAACAAGGAGGTTCTTTTCCTCCTTCTTCTCCCGCCAACCACGAACAACAGAGAGGGGAGGATTATCCTCTTCATCTGACAGTTGCTGGCCCATCACCTCTTCCTCCTCCATTTGTTACTTGGATCTTGCACCTTCGATAACAGTTTGTCTGTTATTACCAGCCCCCCTCAATCGCAGTAATCCACCCTCCCTTGGCACCCGCCTGTGTGACGACAGTCTTGAACTTCGAGACAATGTTATCCCTTTCGCATCCTCCTCTGCTACCTCCTCTTCTTCTGGGAACACCATCTCCTCCCGCAGGCTATTCAAAGTCTGCTCCAGCATATAGATGACCAGGATAGTGATGCTGATGATAGCATTGTCAACGCTAACCATCTTAGTAGCCATTTTGAAACTGTGCAGAAGGGTGCAGAGGTCCATGATCTGTGCCTAATCTGTAAACATGATATGCGCCACGTCCGTACTACGTTGGCCCAGGCTATATGACATGACATACTGCGTCAGGGCTCGTTTCTGCTGCCACAGTCGGTGCAACGTGTACAGAGTGGAATTCCACTGTGTTGGCATATTGCATATCAACCTGTTAACTGGCATGGACAAAGACCTCTGTATCGATGCAAGTCGACGAGCAGAGGGGTGCGAACGGCAGAAATGAGCACACAGCTTACATGCTTTCTGGAGCAGCTCGCCAAGGCCAGGATTGTGGCTTATAAAATGCTGTACCACCAGGCTGAGGACATGAGCCATGCCATAGGGCCACCAACAAGTTTGCACCGTTATCGGACACAGCCTTCCCTGGATGCAGGTTCAGCGGAGTCAGGCATTGATCAAGCTCAGCCTGGATAGCTGTCCACAACTTTTCAGCTGATTGCGGTGAGCCCTGGCTGCGCAGTAATGAGGTGGTGGGTGTTCGTTCTCTTCTGTTGGAATGCGTGTCTCGTTAAGGCAGGGGTTGAGAGCGCAGTTGAAGGCCCTAGAGGACATAGAGGAGGCAGAAGCAGTGGAGGAAATGTTAAATGTAGAGGTTTGTCCTACAAGCCTTGGGGATTCCAAGACTTGAGGAGCAGCGCCTGTCCCCATAGCCACCAGAGTCACCCAGTGCCCAGTCAGCGAAATGAAACACCCTTGACCGTGCCTACTCATCTGTGGTGAAATGCACTGTGGCAGACAGAAATTTTGTCAAGGAATGGGTGATGTGTGTGACAAGCTGGTGTAGTGCAGGTACAGCTTTCTTAGAAAAGTAATGGCGACTGGGTAATTGGTACTGGGGGACTGCGATGGCTATCAGGTTTCGGAAACCGTCTGTATTTACGAGGTGGAAAAACAGCATTTCCATGGCCAACAAATTGGGGATGGTGGAGTTCAACCTCTTAGCTTTGTCATGCGTAGGAGAAAACAATCTTTTACGTGACCACAACTGTGGAACCATGGGCTGGCTGCAGTGCTGTGAGAGGGCGGAGTACGGTGAACCGGACAAACTGCTGGACCATGAGAGAGTTGCAGGCGGAGCGGTTACGGTAGATTGAGAAACTTGTGGTGTGATCGTACTCTGAGATCCGTCAAAAACAGCAGGCATGTCCGCTTCCGTTACAGCTGAATTCGGCCTTTCAGTCAACGTGACTGGAGCGGGTAAAGATCCCGAGGTTCTGTGTTTGAAAACCTGCGTTTCAATAGTTGGCACGGTAACAGAGGAGGAGGAAGAAGCAGCAGATGCGATTGATGGGGAGTCTGATGGTTGTTGAGGTCCGCTGGTCCGTATTTTTTCGCAGTGGGATTCCCACAGTAAAGCATGTTGATTGCGCATGTGAAAGTTCATACATGTACTAGTCAAATTATTGCACTTTTTACCTCGACTTTTTTTTGCAAAGTTGGCAGATTACATGAGTTGACTTATCCTTTGAAGTGTCAAAAAAGGCCCAGGCTAGGCTAACCTTGCCACCCCTGTGAGCTGCAGACCCACCGATGCTGGTCAGAGGCACAGTTGTGGCTGAAGATGCATCGCTCATCGTGGCTGTCTCACTACGTGTCTGCAACGTATGGCGCAATGTAATCTCTTCGTCTTACGCCTCAGATTACCTACTCAGCTCTATATTCACGCCAACTGGGATCTAACACCTCATCATCATCATCATTCTCTGTGTTGTCACATTCCTCCCTTGGAGTCACTCTCCTCCTTTTCTTGCCCTGACAGCACAGTACAGTCCGCGTGAGCCTCAGATATCTGAGTCTCATCAGGATTATCTCCCCCCAGGGGTTAACATCTGATGACGAGGGTCAGATGCTGTTTGGACCATACTTCTTCCTGCCCCGGATCCAAGCTAAAATATTTTTGGGCATCGGTGCAGATTTCCTCCTCTTGACTCTGCGAAGCTTATGAGTACACTTCTGATGAACATGGCATAGAATGCATAGAATGTGTGAACATCTCTTCAGACTCACCCATCTGTGGTTCTGTACAGTCAGTTGAACGGTTGGATAGTTGGGATGTGGGGGGAAGCAAGGGGAATTTTGGTGCCAGCTCTGTGTACTGTACTGGGTGTGATGTTGAGGTGGAGGAAGAGGAGGAGATGACACTTGAAGCTGCACATGGCATCCACTTGAGTACATACATTTTCTGGACATCATCAACAAGGCGTACCACTGTGCATCTGCCAAAGAAAGGTAGTGGTGTGTACTCTGTCCAGTAACGAAAGTTCTCAGTTGTCATTGCATAGGACGTGATGTTGCTTCACTAGTGCTTTCACAAACATTACCACCTACCCCACGTACACCTTGAACACCAAGCCTAATTCCCCTTCCACCACGGCCTCGCTTTTAACCAGTCATGTTGCTCAGATAGTGTGGCAGGAGCACAGTATTAGCAGCAAAAAATTAGATTTTAAACTCTCCACCGCCTCTGCAAACAGCTGAATTTCAACGATAGAAAATTCAAAGTTGAAATATGGCGTGCTGTATTGTATTAGACACAGAAAAAAGAATTGTTTGAGTGTGGATGAGGCCGGTATGACAAAGAAGTTATGCTACAAACAATTTTTAAAGTCAGGTCCCTTACTGTATGACATTAATAACAGAAGGATTTTTTGAGGCCTATGGATCAGGCCTCTATAACACACTAGACGCTACAAACTATTTTCAAAGTCAGGTCCCTACTGTATGACGTTAATAAGAGAAGAATTTTTTTGTGTTCTATGGATAAGGCCTCTATAACACACTAAATGCTACAAACTATTTTTAAAGTCAGGTCCCTTACTGTATGACGTTAATAACAGAAGAGTTTTTTGTGACCTATGGATCAGGTCTCTATAACACACTAGATGCTACAAACTAATTTTAAAGTCAAATCCCTTACTGTATGACGTTAATAACAGAATAATTTTTTGCGACCTATGGATCAGGCCTCTATAACACACTAGATGCTTCAAAAACTATTTTTTTAAAGTCAGGTCCCTTACTGTATGACATTAATAACAGAAGAATTTTTTCTGGCCTATGGATCAGGTCTCTATATCACACTAGATGCTGCAAACTATTTTTAAAGTCAGGTCCCTTACAGTATGACGTTAATAACAGAAGAATTTTTTGTGTCCTATGGATCAGGCCTCTATAATACACTAGATGCTACAAACTGTTTTTAAAGTCAGGTCCCTTATTGTATGATGTTAATAACAGAATTTTTTTTGTGCCCTCTGGATCAGGCCTCTACTGTTTAATTTCAACGGCTGGTTGTCTAACTTTTTGCAACTGAAAAATTATACTTTTTTTTTTAATGTGCCCTAGGTCTGCAGACAGGTTCATATCACCGCCACAAAATGACAACGTGGGATACCTCAGGCTGTTTCACATTTAGCAACCCGGAAAACTATAACTTTTTTTTAAATGTGCCTTAGGTCTGCAGACAGTTTTATATCACCACAGCAATAAATGACAAGGTCAGATACAGCAGGCTGTTTAATATTTTTTCACTCGCTACATGTGAATAAGAATATTATACTCGTGCATAGATCACAATAGAAGCAGTGCACAACACGTGCCCTGCTGGCTTTTTCTGTGGACCTCAATAATGTCCAAAAAACAAAAAAAAATGCTCGAAGGTAAATTTAACTGCCACACTGGACATTAGCTCGTCACACTATCTGACTGATGTACAACCACCTATCTAACTAGATAAAATGTGGGATACAGCAGGCTTTTTCACATTTAGCTGCTGAAAAAATATTATTTAGAATGCTATACTCATGCAAGGAGCACTATAGAAGCAGTGCACAACACACTTGTAGAACATGTGCCCAGCTTGCTTTGTCTGTTCACCTCAGTAATGGCCCAAAAAAAAATTCCAAAAGATAAATTTTGCATCCACACTGGACACTTTCTAGCTACACTATCTGACTGATATGCAACCTCCTATCTAACTAGCTAAAATCTTGCTGTTAATAGTGCCAGCGTCAGGAGCAGCCTCTCTGCACTGTTACAGTGTCAAAATGGTGCTAAAGCAAGATGTCAGCTATTTATATGGAGAGGGACATGTGATTTCAGCAGCCAATGACACAAGTCATAGTGTCAGGACATTGTGGATGTTTCCTGTGCCCTGATTGGCTAGCCGCAATGTACACACATAAAGTTAGGAAAAAAAATCACTGCTGTGCTGTGCTTAGAAGAACACCGCGCCTCTGAGCTCTGCAAACCCCCTCCCTCATCTATCACATGCCAAACACTCATGATACACCACCATTATCGTTGCTAAAGTGCTGAAAATATTTTTGTGGCAATGAAAATATTTTCCCTCACTTATACCAAATATTGCCGATTTTTACAGATTTTATAAAATTTTGTTCATGTTTACGATTACGAATCCGAATGTGCCATATTTGGGTCAAATTTATGTTTGGTGATCATTTTCCGATCAAATTCGCCCATCACTAGTCAGGAGTTGAAGAGGGGAAATTATTCATGTAGGTAAAAGAGAATTCATGTTTCTACACAGAGCAGGGAAAAGAGAAGAAATAACTGAGTAGAAAGGCAATATGTGCAATTGTAAGTACACAGTGCTATATAATAAGATGATGGCAATATATTACGAGGATAAAACTTTGATGGGAGGAGGGCTTCTTAAAACTAGAATTTGATTTTGTTAACACTTTTATTGATTTTTTTCACTCTTTCTTACAGGAAATATTTGGATACAGAACACTTCGATGGAAGAAAGCCCTTTGCATTGCAGGTTATATATTTTCGTTTGGATTGCTTTGGCTTATATTTTACTGGAAACCCGAATGGGAAGTTTGGGCTTGTTGCAGCCCATGTACACTCCAGGAAGCAAATATTGTATTGCTCAGAGAAACGGTAAAAAATCACATACTTATATATCTAATTGTGCTCTGATTGTCTGTAACAGGCTGATCAATTAAAGGAACAAAAATGACAGTTATATGTATCGCAGTAGTGGTATTTCTACAACTACTTTTACATTCTCTCCAAAGGAGGATTCATATATCCTAATCTTGATTTGCCCATTTACTAGCATATCAAATATAACAATGGATATTCCTCAGTCCAACCTCATAATCTGATATTTGAAAAATTTTTGATAGAGGACTTTGAGTCGCACAACACCAGGGTTATGGGGTACTCGGCACCGAGCCCATTGAAGTCTATGGGGAATGTCACAAGTAGCACAGCTCGGTCCGTTGCCCTGGGCGCTCATACAAAGGGGAATATTTACAGGGGATTTTAGGAATAGTTCGCGACGCCACCTGTGGTTTCTGATCACTTTGACCAGCGCTGCAAGGTGAATCTTCTGAGGGGATGTTATGGGGCAGCAAGATGTTAAGTCTCCCACAGGTGAGACTTTTCCTTCAAAGTCTATGGTGGTGCAGGGAGCAGATAATAAGTCAGTCACACACAAGTTGTTCTCTTTCCATACCTTTACTGTAGATGGTTGCAGGTATGTCCGGGAAGCTGTTCAGGGTGGAGTATGCACATCCAGGTAATTGCCAAGTAGGTTTAGGGCCTCCTTTCCCTTTAAAATGTATGAGTCCTAACCTGCGTGAAGTCAGGTTTAACTCCGAATAGCACAGCTTCGCCCGGCCAACATTGTGGTGGAGCCTTTTGCTTATTCTGGTGACCAGAACATTGGTGACCAGAAATTGGAAAGAACTAAGTCTATATCTGCAGCGTCCTGCTAGACTCCTGTTCTGCCTGACCCCGGTTACGTATCGGCACTTAGGGCTACCCTCTGCGACTTGAAGTCCAGCAGGGTCTCCGGTTTTTCTATCACCAGCCGTGAAGGAACCAGCAATACTTCGGACCCGGTGTCCGGTTAGTTGAGTGAAGGTGATCTGTCACCGAAGTCACTCCTTCCTATGGTAACCACTCGCCCGTCGCCCTACTCTCCTCCTTAACATAAGCACAGGGCAGCAGTAGATTCTGTCATTAGCTTTCTTCCTTCTTTCCAAGCTCACTGACCAACTCACAGTTAACTCGATGTTCTGCAAACTGTAGTCCCCTTCCTTCTTTCCTTCCTTCAAAGACTCTGTCCAAAGCAGCTTTCAGGACGTTTCGTCAGACTGATTACAAGCCCGCTCCGAGAGTCACTCTCCACTTTCCTAGGGTTCTAGCAGTCTGTCTGTTCTGAGTTATCAGCTTCCAATCTCTCCCTCCTCTGTCTTGTCTGACAGGAAATCTCACACACGTCTGTCTCCAGCTCCGACTGAGCTCTGACAGGAACTGATCTCAAGGACCTGAATGGCTACTGCTACCTAATCACACCCTTAAATAGTGTAAGGTTCCCTCTAGTGGTAATACTGGGAAATGTGTGTTGTGAATGAATATCAGATTTTGCAGTTACCTTTTAGTACATACTCCTGGAACATGTGTACCAAGCGCAGCTGGGCCACACAACTTATTTTTCAAGTTCTGAGGCTGACAATTTAACATATACTGTATATGTACTGGGTGTTCCTCCAGTTTTATGTTAAAGTATGAACATAATTTTAAAAATACTTTTGCATTTGGGAATCTCGTCTCTGTATTTCCCTTAAAGAACAACCCAATGTTACTCAAGATAAAGCAACCACCCTACATAAATACTTAAAAAAAAAGAGATTAGCTATCATTATTTTTTTACTTTATAAACACTATGTAAGGATAGTCTGAACATATATAAGTCAAATTGTAAGAAAGGGACAGAACTGTAGTTATGACCTGAATTATTGCAACATCTGTGTCCAGTCCTTCCCCTACAGAAAACTGTACTCTTCTCTTTAGCGTACCTGCATCTCAAAGTTTAGCTTTCCCCAGGCACTTAAAAGGCGACAACGGTCCCTTTTTCAGATGACCCCCAGTAATGGAGACACTGTCCAGCATAACTTGAATATTCTCTTTACTTAACATTTCACATGTTACATACACAGTTGGTACATCATGGGTTGCACTTGTTTCCTTATCTTTCCCTGCTTTGCTGTCACTTCTGTGCAGTACACGCCCGGACCGGACCGTCCTAGACTGCTCCCCAGGTCCTTCCAGGTCTGACCTCGGTGTAACAACATTTCCTTCAGCCTGTTTCGCCCCAGACATGAATTCATCAATCACTACGTTTGGTGACCCCTGGTGAAGCATCCGGCCCGTCTGTACCGATCCCGTTGAAGTTCCAACTCCTTTCATCTCCTTAGTCCAGCCAACTTCTGCCCTAACAGCATTGGCCCAGGCAGTAAGACGCCACATCTTCCTTCTCTGTACAGGCCCACTGGTAGGATATACAGTGGCCGTGGGTAACATGGGCTGCAGCACTTGATCGTTGCATGGTTGCCGACTGTCCGTGCCTGCAGCCCATGTGGACACTTGGGCACACTCTCCCCGTCTGAGCTAACTACCTAGAAATTTCTTCTACTATCCGGCAGCCCCTCTTACACTTAACCCTCAAACCTACTAAAAACTGACTCTTGAGCGCTGGGTCATTCCACCTGACCCTGCGGACTATCGTCTGAACAGGGTACAATACCTCTCAGAATCACCATAACCCTTTAAAGCCATCTGAGCTCTGCCTCTGCTGTGGTTATTCGATCCGGATCATGATATAACAACCCCATGGCAGTAAAAAAATGCTTCTACTGACGTCAAACAAGGATCATTAGGTGGTAATGAAAATGCCCAGATTTGGGGATCAGTTTGCAACAAAGACATAATAATCACCACACGCTGTGATTTACTCCCTGAGGATCCAGGTCTAAGCTGAAAATATAATAAACAAGCATTTTTAAACGTAAAAAAATCCTGCCGTTTACCAGAAAAAAACTCAGGTAATCCTACCTTAGGCTCCGCACAGCGTACTCCAGGACAATTACTTACGTGCTGTTGCAGGCTGGCTACCTTCAAAGTTAACCCTTGCAAGTGTTGAGTAAGTTCGGTTGGACGCTGGTCATATTGAAGGACTCCGGGAGTACTTTTTTTTAATATGTGCAGGCTGGACATACTGTTATGAGTCTGCAACTCAGGAATACAGCGGGTGTAATCTGACCCTGCTCTAGGACTAGACTCGATCCCTACGATGGAGCGGGTGACCTATTCCTTGCGAATAGACCCACCGATGATCCTAGTCTAAACTCAAGCGAAGACCTGCAGGAGGGGGAAGGGGATCCCTGAAAGATCTAGGGACTGGGAGCAAAATACTGGTAACCTCCTAGCAGGGAAATAGAGAAAGCTGCAGAAACAAAAGGAAAAAACAAAAGATTAAGCAAGCAGAACTAGAGATCCCAGAACTGCACTAAGTATAGTACAAAGCTATCAAGACTCCTAGCCAGAACTCAAGCGGATTAACACTGATGTCCAGCAAGGACTGGGAGGCAGGTGCAAGGCAATAAAGGGTGATACAATTACCTGACCAACGACAAGCCCAGCACCAGGGGAAAACACAACAAGATGGCGGACGGCCAAACCGAGTGGAAACCAACAGTTAGGGTTGGCGGAACGCACCAAATTAAATATATATAATAATAAGGTGCGTTCGCAACCCGGGGTCCACTGTGCAGAGATGTATCCTGCTGCTTAGCAATGGCGGAATAAGGCTACGGTTGAACGACGACAACACGCAGGTTAGATGTCACCTGATATGAACAGTGGCGAACTCTGTTGCTTCACAGACCTGCAACAACAAATTAATAGAACACTGTTCCCTGTTACACATCACAGGACACAGCTGATATGGTGTGAGTGAGTTCTCTAGGCTCAGCCCCTAGAACGCAGGGACTTGAGTCTGACCGGACCCACAATGTGAACGGCATCGCCCAGGCGATGCCACTACTCGGCGCTGAGAGGTAGCAAAATACAGCTAACTAAGGCGCACCAGGATTTGGCGCAAAACAAGAGCAACAGCTCAACTGACCGCAGAGCGGTACAAAAAGATGTGTGCCAGAGCACGTGGATTGACTGTGCCATGTAAACAGCCCGTGAATGTAAGCAGCACATGTGGCCGAGACAGGCTCTAGGTCAAGCCGAGTAAAAACCTGCCTGACTAGGGAAGACTAGGTGATCATACACGCTGACAGTGCGGCAGGTCCTCGGCCCAAACACACGTGCATACACAGAGTGGTAGCGTATCCACTCGCTCACACCACATGGTTTATACTAGCGCATGGCCGTGTGATCCTTTTATAACCGCAGTCTTCCAGGACCTTGCTGATGGCCCAATCCGAGCTGCTTGATGACCTGAGCATGTGACCTCCGACAACCAATGAGCGGTCATCTCACGGGCATGCTTAGATGGATAAAGCAGGACTTAGTCCAGGAACATCTGCTCGCCACTGACTAATGCTGGTTGCTATAGCTGAATCTGGGTGTGCAGCAGCATCCAAATGCATAGCATTAGCCTGAGCAAGACACTGGGACCGACGTCTCTGCTGAGCAGGTTCCTCTGCAGCTGAAGAAGAATAGGAGACCGCAGATTACATGGCTCGAGATTCCTCCCAGGATTTCGACGCCTAACATTACCCACACTCCTAGAACCCCCCCTTTGGGCCTCGCTACGCTCAAATGCCGCAATGAGCTGAGGATCCGAATGTGCTCATTAGGTTTCCAGGTCCTATCCTCTGGGCCATGACCCTTCCAGTCAACTTTTTGCCACATACCACATTGAACCCAACAATGGCGATCACCTCATACTCGTCCATGGATGAACCTGATGTCACGGCAGATTACTCAGAAAACCAAGACATGTGAATGGGTTTTAAGAGGGATACATGAAAGGTTTCAGTGATACCTAGGCGTGGAGGAAGAGCAAGACGATAGACCACAAGGTTGACCTGTTCCAGGACCTTGAAGGGACCTATGTAGAGAAGCAAACTTAGTGGACTCAACTCGCAGCCTGATGTTATGGGCGGAGAGCCACACTAAATTGCCAGTGGCAAAAGTCGGAGTGGGACGCCGATGCACATCGGCGGAGACCCTCATTCTACCCTTGGAGGCCTGGATAGCATCCTGTGTGCAGTCCCATGTCACATGCCTCCACATCCCAGTCTGCCACCCTAGAGTCGGTGGAGGACACAGGCATGGGCACAGGGACACGTGGATGCTGGCCGTAATTAAGGAGTAACAGGGTCTGCCCCATTGAGTTGGCTACGGCGTTATTAGCACAAATTCCACCCACGGTAGCAAGGAAGCCCAGTCATCCTGCCAGGCGGAGACAAAATGTCGCAGATATGTGACCAGGGTCTGGTTGGCCCTCTCTACCAACTCGTTCGTCTCGAGATGATACGTTGAAGAGAGATTTAGCTCTATGCTCAGCAGACAACAAAGCTCTCTCCAGAAACAAGATGCGAACTGGGGGCCCTGGTCACTGACTATTTTGTCAGGCATGCCATGTAGGTGAAAGACATGTTTGATAAACAATATCGTCAAAGTCCGTGCAGAAGGTACCCACAGGAGAGGCACCAAGTGCACCATTTTAGAGAAGTAGTCGGTGACTACCCAGATTACGGTGCAGTTACTGGACTTGGGTAAACACACGACAAAATCCATCCCGACCATCTCCCAGGGCCTATCCACCACCAGCAGGGGGTACAGTAAATCAGCCGGCCGTTGCCAAGAAGATCAATTCTGGGCGCAGGAAACACATGCCTGAATATAGTCTCCAACGTCACAGGCCAAATGCAGCCACCAGTACGTCCTCGCCAGGAGCTCAAATGTCCTCTTGGTCCCAAAATGTCCACCCACCCTGGACGAATGAGCCCAAGAGAGAACCTCTGGTCGCAAATTAGGTGGAACAAAAGTCTTGACCGGAGGCACAGACTCTAACAAAACCGGAGCCACAGTTCTCAGACTCTCTGAAGGGAGCTACTGCAGTCACATCCACAGCTGAAGTTGTACGCTCAAGAGCCGACAACCTGCCCTCCAGCCGCTGGATGTACCGCTGTAGTCGCTGTTTGTCCACCATCACTAGCCAGACCCTGGCGCTAGTATAATGTTAGGGTTGGCGGAACGCACCAAATGAAATATATATAATAATAAAGTGCGTTCACAACCCGGGGTCCACAATGTAGAGATGGAACCTGCTGCTAAGCAATGGCAGAAAAAGGCGGCGGTTGAACGCCGACAACACGCAGGTTAGATGTCACCCGGTATGAACAGCGATGAACTCGATTGCTTCAGAGCCGCAACAACAAATTAATAGAGCGCTGTTCCCTGTTACACATCACAAGACACAGCTGCTTTAGCATGAGTGAGGTCTCTAGGCTCAACCCCTAGAACGCGGGGACTTGAGTCTGAACGGACCCACAATGTGCACGGAGTCGCACAGGTGATGCCAATACTTGGCGCTGAGAGGTAGCAAAATACAGCTAACTAAGGCGCACCAGGATCTGGCACAAAACAAGAGCAAAAGCTCAACTGACTGCAGAGTGGTACAGAAAGATGTGTGCCAGAGCACGTGGATTGACTGTGCCATGTAAACAGCCCGTGCTAAGCAGCACACGTGGCCGAGACAGGCTCTAGGTCAAGCTGAGTAAAAAACTGCCTGACTAGGGAAAACTAGGTGCTCATACACGCCGACAGTGCAGCAGGTTCTGGGCCCAAACACACATGCATACACAGAGTGGTAGCGTATCAACTCACTCACACACCACATGGTTTATACTAGCGTGCAGTTGTGCGATCCTTTTATAACTGCAACTTTCCTGGACCTTGTTAATGGCCCAATCCGAACTGCTTGAGAATCTGAGCATGTGACCTCCGACCACCAATGAGCGGTCGTCTCACGGGCATGATCAAATGGAGAAAAGCAGGACTTAGTCCCAGGAATGTCTGCTCGCCGCTGACTAATGCTGGTTGCTATAACTGAACCTGGGGCGGCAGCAGCAACCAAACGTATAGCATTAGCATGAGCAAGACGCTGGGAACGACGTCTCCACTGAGCTGGATCCTCTGCAGCTGAAGAAGAATGGGAGACCGCAGAGGACATGGCTCGAGATTCCCCCTGTGCAGCAACGGGATCTCGAAGCCTAACACATCTGCTGATAGGCGCTCTTATTAATGATGTCTCATTATCGCTTCCTTCTTCCACCATTCCCTCACCCCTCACCTCTGTGGTGGCCAGGGGTATGTGAAATCCCGAAGCTGATTCCTCATTGTCCAGGCCAGGGTACTGATGCCAGCTCCTGCATCCTCTGTGTGGCTAATGTTTTTTTCCTGAGCCTTGTCTTCTCCTTTCTTGGGTCCCTTCTCTTCTTGCTCTCCGTCCCATGCTGCTAGCCAGCCCTTTACCAGGAACTCTCTTAACAGGACCTGCCACCCTCTCTCTCACTTCTTGTATCCACCTTTCGTGTCTCCCCTTTTTCCTCATAGATTGTAAGCTTGCAAGCAGGGCCCTCATTCCTCTTGGTATCTACTTTGATCTGTGTTTATTGTTATGCTGTAATGTCTATTGTCTGTACATGTCCACTCTATAATGTAAAGTGCTGCGGAATATGTTGGCACCATAGAAATAAAATTATTATTATTATTATTATTGTAGTCTGGATTCAGCTACAGCCGTCTGTCCACCTGCAGTTCCCACTTCATCCACAAGATGTCGCCAGTCTCCCATTACACAAGCAGGCCAGGAAATTACTTCCAGTCTTCTAAGAAAAGCCAGCCGTGCCAGTTGCTCATGCTGCAGCCTGACTAATCTCGCTGCCCCATGCTGGCTGATAGGATTCCTCTCAGGCTGCGGGCGCCATCCGGATGCAATCTGCCCGGAGGGTCTCCTGAGATGACGCTTTGAGTGAGGGGTCATATTGAGGATCAATTCTCCGGTGGCCTTGTCCTCCTCTGCCACCAACCGGACCCCTCAGGCTGAGGCTGTGTCTCTCCTCTCCCCAGCAGCCCTGATACCTGCTCCTCCAGCCAGGCCTTGCCTCTCTCCTGCTGCAGCCCTGAGCTGGGCCAGAAGGACCTCCATATTGGTCATACCGAAGGTATGGAGGAGTTTGTGTGTGAGGTCTCTCACTCCTGATATCCCTCACCAGAAAGACCCCCCTTTTCCAGCACTCTTCCTTTTAGCCTCAGTTTACAGTCCCCTCCCACTCTCTCATGCTCCAATCCCTTAGTCCCCATTCCCACTTTCCTCTCCTGTCCCAATCACCTTCATGTGGGCCTCTGCCTACAGGTACGGCTCCGGCCTCTTCTCTATTCCAGGAGACAGAAACTCATGCACTATTAGACACAGTAATAAATAATAGTTCATGCAATATACATTATATTAAGAGTTATTCCAACATTAAGAGAGTAATATTTTTACAGGATTGAGGCTACATTGCTTAAAAAATAGCAACAAAAATAGAAAACCACAGTCATAAAGTCCAAAGATAAGTTTTATTATAAAGATTTAAAACAGAATAAGACCAGTACAAATAGCAAGGAGGGGAGTTGTAACCACAGGTACACATAATACAAAAAAAGGGCAAGAGAGAACCAACTGACCTCTGAATAATTGTGAAATGACTAAATAGGTGGTAATGCTGTAATATAACTGCACACTCTAACTAGAAACAATCTAGTATTAAAATGTCAGAGCCTCAGCTTACCTCCACCAACACTCCATGTGGTATATAACACATGAGGTGGGCAATGACGCATATATACTGAAGAGACTAACACCAGTTATATATCAGTCCCAGATAACATAGGGGACATAACTGCCAGGTGAATAGAGGGGCAACGATTTCCCAACTAAGGCCGGCGTCACACACAACGACAAAAAATCGGTCCGTTTTAGACGGTCGATTGTCGGATCAAAATGCAAACATCACACATCCTTCTGGCATCCGATTTTCCTTCAAAGATGCGATTTAGTCGCATGTGTGTGTACCTTGTAACATCCGATTTTCATCCGACTTGCGAGAATTTCTCGCAGGCTTGCAAAACTGACATATAATGGATCCAAAAGAATAGTATTTCAATCACAAAAAAAAGAACAGATATATACACATAGAACACATATATATATATATATATATATATATATATATATACATGTCATTGTGACATGTATATATACATATATTTATAGTTCCTAGACTTCTACATACTGTTATAGCCGCTAATTCAATTGCCGGCTTTTGTGAAATCACAGAAGTCGACATGAAATGATACATTGTTTCCACACAGTTAACCATGTCATTTCCTGTATTTTGATATTTGTTTAGAACTTACAATTACATGAGTGTATTTGTGCAAAATTTCAGACATGTAGGGGTTAATTAAAGGTGTAAATTCGTTGAAAAAAAAATGCGTGGGCTCCCGCTGTATTTTCTCCACCAGACAGACAAAGCAAGCGAGTGGGGGCAGATAATAACAGCCTAGGGAGGGTACATTTTTTTGGTGCCCCCCCTGGCTACTAACATCTGCCCCCAGACACCCCAGAAAGGGCAAATCTATAATTAGATTCGCCCTTTCTGGCACTTTGCCCGTCTATTCCCATTGCCCTGTAGCGGTGGCGAATGGGTTAATAATCTCACCTTAATGTCACCTTAGTATTGAAAGGTGACCTTAAGGCAGGTTAATAATTGAGAGCTGTCAATTAGACAACTATCAATTATTAATCCTATTGTATGATAGAAAAATCAAACATACACAGTTTAATAAAAAAGAAGTTTAATGAAATAATCACACAGTTTTTGACAATATTTTATTTTCCTGCTAAAACCATTTCCTGTAATAAAAATAAAATAAAAAAGCAAAATGATTCTTACCAATCCGATGTACAGTCAGGTCCCACGGTGTAATCCATCAGAAAGGGTTAACAGGTTACAGGTCGCAGAGAGCTAATAATGCTGTCTCAGACCTGTATTCCCCTGAATGAATAAGTTACTCTCCCAGTGAAAGGAGAGGAATAGATTCATGAATGGAGCTTAATTGATTTATTGCCACTTTCACTTGAGTGACCTGACCTAAGGTGAAAGTGGATACAATCAATTAAGCTTCATTCATGAATCACATCCTCTCCTGTCGGCAGGAGATAAGCTCATTCATTCAGGAGCTATCAGATGAGCACGCAGGATTACTTGCGCTGCTTATCTGATTGCTAGTTAACCCTTTGTGAAGGATTACATCGTGGGACGTGACAGATTGCCAGATAGGTAAGAATAATGTTGTTTTATTTTTTTATATTTATTTTAGAAGAACAAGGGCTTCGAACGGATTAAGAGTGAAATAAAAGATGGTCAAAAATATGTGTTTTTATTTCATTAAAATTATTTATTCTTAAAGTGTGTGTGTGTTTTTTTATTTACTTCAATAGGATTAATAATTGATATTTGGCTAATTGACAGCTCTCAATTATTAACCTGCCTTAAGGTCACCTTTCAATACTAAGGTGACATTAAGGTGAGATTATTAACCCATTCGCCACCGCTACAGGGCAATGGGAATAGACGGGCAAAGTGCCAGAAAGGGCGAATCTAATTATAGATTTGCCCTTTCTGGGGTGTCTAGGGGCAGATGTTAGTAGCCAGGGGGGGGCACAAAAAAAAAGTACCCTCCCTAGGCTATTATTATCTGCCCCCACTCGCTTGCTTTGTCTGTCTGGTGGAGAAAATACAGCGGGAGCCCACGCATTTTTTGTCAACGAATTTACACCTTTAATTAACCCCTACATGTCTGAAATTTAGCACAAATACACTCATGTAATTGTAAGTTCTAAACAAATATCAAAATACAGGAAATGACATGGTTAACTGTGTGGAAACAATGTATCATTTCATGTCGGCTTCTGTGATTTCACAAAAGCCGGCAATTGAATTTGCGGCTATTACAGTATGTAGAAGTCTAGGAAATATAAATATATATATATATATATATAACATGTCACAATTACATATATATATATATATATATATATATATATATGTATTCTATGTGTGTATATCTATTCTTTCTATTCTTTATTAAAGCTGTCAGTGTGATTTTACAGTATAGCCGGGGATGAATTGCCGGCTTTTCTAAAGGACACCGGTGCGATTTAATCGCAAGTCACACGTGCGGTCCGTTTGTAATCAGATTTTTCATCGCTCCCATAGACTTGCATTGGCGATAGTCGACCCACAATCGGTGACAATCGCAGCATGCTGCGATTGCACACGGACGTTTAAAACGGACCACAAAAAATCTGATACTGGGAGCTGCTCCATAGATTAACATAGGGCAGACTGCAATACGATTTTTCATCGCATTGCAGTCGTCCGATTCTGTCGCCAGTGTGACGCCGGCCTAATACTACAATAAGCACATAGCAGCAAGAGAAGTTGTGCAATAGTTACCAGATAGTACAGAGGGCAGCGGTCTCCAAGCCCACCCCTTGGAGACCGCTGCCCTCTGTACTATCTGTTAACTATTGCACAACTTCTCTTGCTGCTATGTGCTTATTGTAGTATTAGTTGGGAAATCGTTGCCCCTCTATTCACCTGGCAGTTATTTCCCCTATGTTATCTGGGACTGATATATAACTGGTGTTAGTCTCTTCAGTATATATGCGTCATTGCCCACCTCATGTGTTATATACCACATGGAGTGTTGGTGGAGGTAAGCTGAGGCTGTGACATTTTAATACTAGATTGTTTCTAGTTAGAGACTAATAATATAGTGTGTAGTTATATTACAGCATTACCACCTATTTAGTCATTTCACAATTATTCAGAGGTCAGTTGGTTCTCTCTTGCCCTTTTTTTGTATTATGTGTACCTGTGGTTACAACTCCCCTCCTTGCTATTTGTACTGGTCTTATTCTGTTTTAAATCTTTATAATAAAACTTATCTTTGGACTTTATGACTGTGGTTTTCTATTTTTGTTGCTATGCTGTTTGCAGTTTGTCCTGCATAAATCCAGAGGCATCCATGTGTGTTGATACTTTCTGTCTGTTTTTCAGACAATACTTTTTTGGTCACACATGTATGTTGCTTCCTTCACTGCATTTATGATTGCTTAAAAAATGTAAAACTATAGTTACTCTTTAATGTTTATTGTATCCATTATTACTTACAAAAATTCACCCTGAATTTCTCATTCTGGAAATTATTCTTGGTGCATCTTTTGTACGCCTCCAAATGTAAAATTAAATTGTCTTAAATATTACTCATGCCATTATTTTTTTCATGTTAGGATGAGTTCAAACGATACTCCAGAAAAAAGGTTCAGTGGACCAATGTGTATGAGCTGGCGTCAAGTGATTTCTTACATGGGGATGACAACTGTATTATGAATAAATCAATCACAAAGCCAGAAATGAAGGTAAATGCATACAGTAACCAGCAGTTTATTTTGTTCATGATATGATGAACTCTTTGTGGACCGTGCTTTTCATTTTAGTACAAAATTAGTTCCTCCTTATAGGAAAGTGACAGTCAGGTTTGGAAAAAAATGACATTATTCTTATGGATTAATACATCCTTTATGACAAAGCAATATTGGGAAAATATGGAAAGTGATTGCACCACAAAAATGTCGTAGCAAAGCAGCAAAATTCTTGTGCAACTCCAAGCTGCACAAAATTTTGTGATCTTTGCCGTTGTCAGACTACCTAAGATTAACTCACCTTAAATGGTCAGAGTTAGGGAGGAGCTCTAATGGGACAGGGTGTGGCTACACCCACCCGGTCTGTTCATTAAATTTGCCAGCATTTTCTATGCCAGAAATGCTACTCCAGTCACTGATTGGAGTAGCATTTCTGCCACAACACACAGCAGTGCACAACCAATTCGTAGTGGCACTGATTTCAATAAATTTTGGACATCTGTTAATGAATTTGATACAGTATACTCTATCAGGTGTAGCACAAGCTTTTGCTATGCCAATCTTATTGAATCGGCCTCTATAGGTCTAAAAAACATTTTTCCCTCATTTCAGCATCTTTTAGCCACATTACATAAAAATTAGGTGTCAGAATCCATAGAGTCCAGTCTCCAAAGACTGCATTCAGATGTAGTGTAAATTTTCTGCAGGGTTAAGCACTTATTAGTAGATAGTTGCTAACTACTTGCTTGTTCTGCCATGTGCCAATCTCTCCTGGCTTGGAGAGGTCACATGACTGCTCCTGACAGTGACTCTCCCACTATCTGTGACGTCATGTTAACAGAGCAGTTCATTCTTTTCCAATCTGCTCATGAGTAGTGTAGTGGGACAAGTCTGATATTGACATTGATGCCCAGTGAAGGCGGGATCAAAATCACTTGTAGAATTCTAATGTGGGCCATCTAGATAAACAGTGGGAAGCCAAGTGTCTATCAACATGACGTCAGCAGTGATGCCACATAGACAGAACAACAAAGTAGAAAAGAAGGAACTGTTCTGTTGACACAGGTCACAGGTTGACAAGTCTCAGGAAATGAGAGAATTTCTGCGATGAGCAGTCACATGACCGCTCTATGACCACATCAAGCCGGGAGAGATCGACGAACAGCAGAATAGGCCGGTAGTTACGTTGGCAACTACCAACTGATAAGTAACAAAAAACTGACTGGCACTTCCAAATCAGAAACTTTGTGTGTACAGGTACTGGACAAACCAGTTTTCTGATTTGGAAGTACCAGTCAGTTTTTTTTTATTTGTATATTAGCTCTCTGACCGAACACTCCGCCCTCCAGCCTGTGGCGGTTTTAATTGCATCAGGATCCTACTTTCTCATAATTCAGACTTTAGCCTAATAGAGATATTCACACCTACCCATAAATTCAGGCTTCAGCCTAAGAAAGTTATTCACACTAGACGCAAGGTTCTCAGCAAACCAGAGATCGCCTTGCCGTTGGCCACTGGGCATGCATGAATTGGCCAAATTATGTGCCAAGTGTCTCCATTTTTTCCTTTATCTAGAGCAGGAATAATATTCATATTTCAGAGTTTACATGCTTTAGCACTACAGAGTGCAATTTTATTTGTTTGTTACCTACTGAAAAGTGCATAGCCACATAGGTAAAAAAGTCTTGGATAACCGTTTAACTTATTTTTTGGTATAACACCTTGTATTACACTCAAACAAACAACTGTGCTATATTAGCTCATCTGTTATGATATACTTTCAAGGCACATAAATAGACCTGGAGTCTAGCCTCTTTGGAAGCCAAGAAAGAAAGAAAAATGTAATGCCAAATGGAGAACCTATGACGCAATTTACTTTTATTTGAGACAATTTGAAAAGTTCTTATGCAGAGGACACTACCTCAGCTTTTCCAGAAGCATGGCCACTGAAGCTGTGTACTCTGCATATGTACTTTTAATATGTCTTGAAAATAAACTGATTGTTTTCTGAGTTCATTGTTTGGAGCTGGAGTTTTCATTATTTCTTGATTTTACATCTCAGTCATCACAGCTATTTGTTTCCTCCTCATAGTGATGAAATTGAATAAAGCAAACGTATTTATAGGAATTTTACAGGCTTAATGAAATTAAATAAATTACTACTGAACCCTGAGTCACCGGGTAGGTTTCCATTGCTACAGCAATAGCTATAAAAGGTGTGCACTAATCCCATCCACGTTTATCTATATTGGCGTAACCACTTGCCACGTGAGACATTTACTAGTGTAAGTGCATTTACCAACTTGGCACAATGGAGTTTGAATTGGCTTGAATGTAAATGCTTCGTTAATCTACAATGTATGGGCAGATCTCAAACTTGGCAGACAGCAGTCATTGTCTCATGGGATAATACCTCAGTGTTAGATTCTCAGAAGAGACCATAAACCAAACAATACACAGTTATTTTTAGAATTCTGTAAATTCTAAATGAAAAAGTCTTCAGTTCTTTGGCTGCTATACAATATCACATTTATTGACTGGCCAAGAATGCTAAGCGACAGCCAGACACCTTTTCTCTTCTAATACCTGCCAGGCAAGATGGTTATGACTGAGTTAGTCACATATTATTCACAGTCTATCCTGAGATTACCTTAGTCACCTCACCAGTACACACCCTGAATTGCAGGGGGAACATTGCAGTAGTGTTGCAGGTTAAGTGCGTGCACAAAGAGTTTTTAAATTAGGTCATCATCTCTAAAAAACACCTGAAATATCATTCAAAAATACTTTAAATAATCCTTGTATTAATTTTTAAGTACAGTATTTGGTGAGTTTTTATTTACCTCAATATTTGTAAGCCAAAACCAGGAGTGGGACAATCAGAGGAAAAGTATAATAGAGACACGTCACCACTTCTGCATTTATCACCCACTCCTGGTTTTGGCTTCCAAATACTGAGGTAAAATACTAACCGAATACTCAACGTGTGCTTGTGGCCTTCTTATAAAACCACATTGCTATTCACATGTTTCATGTTTCGAGCTTTTTTTTTATTTGATATTTTGAAAAACTTGGGAAAAAGGAAAGTGCATGTTACTTTTTTGAATCAGCTTCTGATGGAATCCACTTCAAACTAGGCTAAAAAAATGTTTCACAACCAAAAATTCTAAGGGTTGGTGTACACCATATCTTTTAGGATACGTACCCATTTGCGAGAAAAAAAACGGTCAGGAAAAATAGACGAGTGCTATACGAGTGTCATGCGATTTCCGTGTGATTTTGCAACAAAACATCCGTATGACATGCGTATGCAATGCGATTTTAACATGAGCTTTTACATACAGCAGTTCTCTCTATTGTAAAAGCTCATGTTAAAATCACATTTTAAAACAAAACTGTACACATCATTTTAAAACCAAATAATTTTCAAAATAGACATATATAGATAGATAGATAAGATAGATAGATAGTAATAGATAGATAGATTAAAAGCCGGTAGATGCCGTGTACAGTATAGAATAGAATAGGTTAGGATAGAATAGATAGAACAGATATATACACATAGAATAGGTGTCTATATATATGTCATTGACACACATCTATAACAGAATGCTGGGAGCGTCACTCTGTCCGAAGCCTTTATAGACTGCTCAAGCGCGACGCGCCTGCGCACTCTGGCTCCAGACAGAAGACGGCATCCCGCGGTTACAGGTTGGAGGATTGTGTATTGCACCAGAGATCGCAGTACGCGTAGACACTGAATGCATACCGCGATCTCCGGCGCCATACTTACATACTTACCTGACTGGGAGGAGCATTGCCGCGGCATTTCTCTGCTCGCTGGAGATCGGGGCAGGAGTGCGCTATCTGGCTCCATTTTACTGAAGACACATTTGCAGTGTGTCTTCAGCAATATGGCACCGGACAGCTCGGTATGGGCATGCGCGTACTCTGGCGCCACACTCCTCCCTGGCCTCCGGCAGAACGGGACAGCGCTGTTTTTGGTTTTTTTTATGTGTGCAGTTTAATAAGGGTGAGGGGGACCATACATACCAGGATAGGGGGGCGAGAGGAACATGCATACCAGGATAGTGGGGTGAGGGGACCATGTATACCAGGAAAGGGGGGTGAGAGGACCGTGCATACCAGGATAGGGGGGTGAGAGGACCATGAATACCAGGATAGGGGGGGGAGAAGACCATGTATACCAGGATGGGGGGGTGAGAGGACCATGCATGCCAGGATTGGGAGGGTGAGGGGGCCATGTATACCAGAATGGGGGGTGAGAAGACCATGTATACCAGGATTGGGGATGAGGGGTACCATGTATACCAGGATTGGGGGTGAGGGGACCATGCATACCAGAATTGGGAGGTAAGGGGTGCCATGCATACCAGGATTGGGGATGAGGGGACCAAGCATACCAGGATTGGGGGGTGAGGGGCTACCATATATCCTGCGATAGGGATGAGGGGGACCATGCATACCAGGATTGGGTGAGGGGACCATGCATACCAGGATTGGGTGGTGAGGGGACCATGCATACCAGGATTGCGGGTGAGGGGACCATGTATTCCAGGATTGGGGGGTGATGGGTCCATGCATTCCAGGATTGGGGGGTGAGGGGACCATGCATACCAGGATTGGGTGGTGAGGGGACCATGCATACCAGGATTGAGGGGTGAGGAGTCCATGCATTCCAAGATTGGGGGGTGAGGGGACCATGCATGCCAGGATAGGGGGGTGAAAGGACCATGCATACCAGGATAGGGGGGTGAGGGAACCATGCATACCTGGATGGGGGGGTGAGAGGACCATGCATTCCAGGATTGGGGGGTTAGGGTGCCATGCATACCAGGATTGGGGATGAGGGGTACCATGCATACCAGGATAGGGGGGTGAGAGGTGCCATGCATACCAGGATTGGGGATGAGTGTACCATGCATACTAGAATTGGGAGGTAAGGGGTGCCATGTATACCAGGATTGGGATGAGGGGACCATGCATATCAGGATTGGTGGATGAGGGCACCATGCATACTAGGATTGGGGAGTGAGGGGACCATGCATTCCATGATTGTGGGGTGAGGGGACCATGCATACCAGGTTTGGGGGGTGAGGTGACCATGCATACCAGGACTGGGGGGTGAAGGGACAATGCATTCCAGGATTGGGGGGTGAGGGGACCATGCATGCCAGGATTGGGGGATGAGGGGACTATGCATACCAGGATTGGTGGATGAGGGGACCATGCATACCAGGATTGGGGGGTGAGGGGATCATGTATACCATGATAGGAATGAGGGGGTACCATGCATACCAAAATTGCCGGGTGAGGGAACCATGAATACCAGGATATGGATGAGCAGGTACCATGCATACCAGGATTGGGGGGTAAGGGGACAAATCATACAAGGACAGAAATGAGGGGGTACCATGCATACCAGGAGAGGGATGAGAGGTACAATGCATACCAGAATTGGGGGGTGAGGGGACCATGCATACCAGGATGAGGAATGGAGTGCCATGCATACCAGGATTGGGTGGGGGTGAGGGGACCATATATACCAGGATAGGGATGAGGGGTACAATGCATACCAGGATAGGGATGAGGGGTGCCATGCATACCAGGATAGGAGGGGGCAGCACATACCAGGATGGGAGACCATATACCAATAAAAATGCTTGCCACCCGGGTTCATAGCTAGCATATATATATATATATATATATATATATATATATATATATATATATATATATATATATATATTTCAAAGAGATATATATTGCAAAATAGGCGATAATTCAATTGTCGTCTTCTGTAAAATCATTGCAGAACCCGACAGGGTATGATACATGGTTTACATACAGTAAACCATTGCATGTCATTTTGATTTATATACTGTCTATCCCTGACTACTTATGATATTAGTATATGAGTGTAAAAATTTGAAGATGTAGGTGTTATATTAAACTATTCATGGAAAAAATTGCGTGGGATCCTGCGCAATTTTCTTCGCCAGAGAGAGAAAGCCAATGACTGAGGGCAGATATTAAGAGCCTAGAAAGGGACCATCCCAGCCTCCCCAGCCACCCCAGAAAAGGCGCATCTGTTGGATGCGCCAGTTCTGGCACTTAGCCTCTCTCTTCCCACTGCCGTGTATTGGTGGCATATGGGGTAATAAGGGGTTAATGTCACATTTGTATTGTAAGGTGACAATAAGACAGGTTAATATTGGAGAGGTGTCAATAGTATGAAAGGGTTTAAAAAACACACATTAAGAATAAAGTCATTTAATTTAATAAACACACAGGTTTTCCATCTTTATTACACTCCCAATCCAAGCAAAGCCATCGTTCTCCTGTAAAAAAAATAATGAATAAAAAAGCAACAATATCGCATACCTGTCCGCCGTACAGTTAAGTTCCACGCCGCAATCCAAATCAAGGTGTTAAATAGTTTACAACCGGGAGCAGTGCTAATGCGACCGACCCAGCTGTAAACCACTGTGGAATGAAGGATAAGCTGTCTGCGCAGCCTCCCTGCCTAACCGGACATGAACTCTGTAGCGTGGGAAAGTTTCTGAACATTTTCCCGCGGCGCCGAGTTCATCTCAGGTCAGACGGGGCCGCTGCACAGCCTCAGTGACATCAGCGGTAGTCAGCGTGGGCCAAAAAACATGATCCTTTTTAGGCTCTTAATATCTGCCCTCAGTCACTGGCTTTCCCTGTCGGGTTCTTCAATGATTTTGCACAAGCCGACAATCGAATTATTACTTATTCTGCTATATATATAGCTCTATGAAATATATAAATATATATATACACAGTATAGACCAAAAGTTTGGACACACCTTCTCATTCAAAGATTTTTCTGTATTTTCATGACTATGAAAATTGTACATTCACACTGAAGGCTTCAAAACTATGAATTAACACATGTGGAATTATATACTTAACAAAAAGTGGGAAACAACTGAAAATATGTCTTATATTCTAGGTTCTTCAAAGTAGCCACCTTTTGCTTTGATTACTGCTTTGCACACTCTTGGCATTCTCTTGATGAGGTTCAATAGGTAGTCACTATAGTCCTCTCTCAACATGTGTAGATCTAACAGGACACCTAGCTCACCAGGTAGCCCAGCCTTTTCAGCTTCAAAGAAGAAATTCTCGCTCCCACCAGCTTAGCTAGTACCTACAGGAAGACCTCTTGCGGAGCCCATGCAGTGTAACTGCTCTTTTTAGACAGCTAGGATTTTATAAGGAAAATATGGACTTCTCTTTCATCCTAGCCACACACTGGTTACCTTTGCAAGATCTCTGGAACAGGCCGAATGCCTTCCAATGTCTCGATCTGTTCTAGCACACCAGGGTGAGGATTTACGTAGAATGGCTAGTAGGAGCCAGGTAGCAAACCTGTGTTTGGTCTCAATGCATAGTGTGGGCCCAACCAGAGGTGATGGCCCTCAATGCGTCTCCCTAGGACCGATCATTAAGGAGTTATGACCCATTTTAGGTTTTGGAGTTTTAGCTGCTAGATTCAAAAGGAGGGGATTTAGGTCCTGCTCAGGCATCAAGAGGGTAGTGACACCAAGGGGTTAATTGCTTATATAAAGAAAAGTACATTGTTTTTACACTGGGGAAGATATTGTGTGGGGAGAAGTCAATGAACAGAGGGAACCACCAGCCTCCCATGTGGCAGCCCCTCCCCCAGAAGCCAGGCCTTTCATCTGACTGTTATAGTCTGTATCCTTTGTCCTACCACTATTGCATTTCCATATTGTATTTGCCTATCTGACCATTATATATGTATAAACATTGTGTATAAAGTGTTTTGTCTAGTGTGCCCTTTAGGCAATTAAAGATATAATTTAACCTTGGGCTGCTCTTTAATCTCTATCCACGAATCCACAAATTTGTGTTCTTGATTGAACTTTCCATGCTACCAGGGCTGGTTTCTTGTCTGATATAATCCTATTAATGGACCAGACTTATATCCAACGGGGAATTAGTTGCAGTCCTACCAGACTGACCAGGCACTGTTTTACTTTTGCTAGTGAAAAGGGTCTCTCAGCCTGTAAGGGTTGTGAGTAGTGATGAGTGAGCATACTCGGTAAGGCTTGGTACTCGCCCGAGCATCGCTGTACTCGCGGTACTCGGCGAGCGACGAACATTTCCGTGAATGCTAGGCGGGAGTTCCGGTCTACGCCCTGCATGTTTTTCACTCTTTAGAGCTCCAACCAACATGCAGGGATTGTCTGCCACGCACTGTAATGCTGCAGCCATCTTTGTTGTGGCATTTCACTGATTGGCTAACCGCACAGCGTCATCTGGTGTATAAGATACCTGGCGCCACCATGCTCATCACAGTCTGCTCCGGAATCAGCTAGTGTAAGGAGAGCTGCTGCCGAGATAGGGTCAGATTTGGAGGTTCATAAGGTAGTGTGGGTATACCTTAACCCCTTCCCAACCCATGACGCCTACGTCGGCGTCATGAAAGCCTGTGCCATCCCGACCCATGACGCCTACGTAGGCGTCATGGTATAAATCCCGTTCCTGCAGGTCGGGTGACCGGGATCACTGAAAGGTCACCCGACACACAGGCACAAGACCCTTTGTGCTTCACCACAGGGGGTGGCTTAATCCCCACGTGGCTACGATCGGTCTGATTGGCTGTTAAAAGTGAAAGAGCCAATCAGAGCGATTTGTAATATTTCACCAATGAAATTTGGTGAAATATTACAATTCAGCCATGGCCGATGCTGCAATAGCATCAGCCATGGCTGGAGACCGAGATCTGACCCGCCCACATTGAGTGACGGCGGTGATCAGCCGCCGCCACCGATTGATGGCGGCGATTGGTAGCCGCCATCACTATCTGCTCCCCTCCCCTCCGGTCCGCTCCCCCCACCTTCCGATCCCCCCTCACCTCTCGCGGGACCTGCAATGTCCCTGTGGCCGTCCCGGAGTCCCTCCGGGGTTTTTCATGGGCTCCGCCATCTTGGAAAATGGCGGGCACATGCACAGTGCGCCCGCCGGCCGGCAGATTCCTGAGTAAGAATCATAAAAACAATCATGACTCTGAATAAGTATGTGATCCAAAAAGCTTACAAGAAACAATATAACAATAAACAGACATGTCATTTCTAATTATTAAATACTCAAATGTTATCTCTGTTAATGCATTTCGTTCGTAGATCTCATGAAGGCAATAACACTTATAAAAAACTCATGGTATTATATGATCCAAGGGTTTAGGGTCAATGATGAGAGTAAGATAGAGAAAAATACAACAAGGGGAAGAGCTTAAGTGATGGAAGTGAGGAAAAGTAAGGCGAAAGATGGAAGGGGAGATAGAAAAGAGGTAGAGTAGAGAAAGGAAAGAGATAGAGATATCAATGTCCGAGACCCCCCCCAGTGGGCACCCCAGTCCCCCCTTCTGAAACAGAGAAGAAAACATATGAAAAATGGATGACTGAGCTGGGTTGTAAGTTTGACGACAAGTCTTTCCGGGAGCACACTATTCGTTTCAAAATTATCCAGGGCTACTTCAAAGGTTATTTAAGGTCCGGAGATCTAGGCCTCCAACTCTGGAGACTCCCTAAAAGCCATGGAATCCAAGTATTATATATTTTATCAGAGTCTCCTGTGGATTGTTGTATCAGCTGTTCCATACGATATATATCATTAAGTTCTGCTACAAACTCTGCCCTGGAAGGGGATTTTACCTGTTTCCAGTATCTAGGTATTAAATTCCTTGAAGATGTGAGGAAATGTCTGAGTAGGTTTTTCTTGAATCTAGAGATTGACATGTCACATAATGACAAGAGAGCTAATTCCATGGTAGGTCTAATTTTGCGCAGAGATAGTCTGTTATATAAATCAAAAATAGATAGCCAAAAATTCTTTATAGGTGGACAGCACCATCATATGTGTGTATACGATCCTTTATCTTTCAGACATCTCCAGCATGTATCTGGAATCACCGGAAACATAGTGTGTATCATGGACGGGCACCTGTACCACCTTGAGAGAACCTTGTAGCTCCTCTCCTGCGACACCGCATTCAGAGACGCCCTAAATGTGAATAAAAGGATTTTGTCTCTTTCCTCTTGGTCTAGAGATCCCCCAGATCACACTCCCACTTAGCGAAGAATATTGGGAAGCCTCGTGTTGGTAGTTGAGTTGTTTGAAACAAATTATACAGCAATGAGACCGTGTGGACAGGAGGATCCCCCCTGACACAAAGCTTTTCTAAGGGAGTTAATGGTCTAAAGAGATCTACTTGTTTGGAAGCTGTACTGACGAAACTTTTTAATTGTTCATGGAAAAACCAGGCCCCTGCGGGTGGGTCCTTAGCCTGATATATTTCAGCTAGTGATTTTATATTAGACTGATTTATGTAATTGTATATGATAGGTCGCATGCTTCTGAATTTATTTAAGAATAACTCCCGTTGTAAGCCTGCTGGAAAGTCAGGGTTATCATAAACTGGAGTTAATGGTCCAGGTGCTGTAGATTCCTGAAGACCCCCCCCTTCGCCTAATGAATGAGACCATGTTTCTGGTTAAGAATGATAGGTTCCCAAGACCCCCCACCCTCCCTTTGGTCCGACCATAAGATTATTTGCGGATCATGACCGACGAGATCACTTTCTAGTTTTACCCATTTCTTGTAGTTTCTGTTATGGTAAAGGTCTAGAATACAGTTACCAATCGCCGCACAGCTGTACACTAAGAAGTCTGGTAGTCCAAGTCCCCCACTCCGTTTGGATCAACTGAGTAATAAATATGAAAAGCGTGCCCATGTGTGTGACCAAACAAATCAAGTGATTGCCCTCTTGAGACGGGAGAAAAAAGAGGCTGTGAGAAGCATAGGGATTGTTTGAAAATAGTATAGGATATGTGGTAAGAGATCCATTTTGATCACGTTGACTCTCCCTATCCATGATATTTTAAGATTATGCCATTTTTCCAAGTCTAGTTCAGCTTTATGTAAAACAGATTTATAATTCGCGTCATATAAATTGGAGGTTTTAGCTGTTAGCTTAATGCCTAAATATGTGAGAGTCGGAGCGCCATTTAAAAGGAAAAGCTGTACTCAGCTGTTCCACCGTGGGTGGTCGTAAAGATACAATTAGTATTTCGGATTTGTGCGTATTTATTTTAAAGTTACTTAGGAGGCCAAAGGTATGGAGTTCTGACATGATATTTGGTAGACTTATTATGGGGGAAGTGACAAACAGGAGCACGTCATCTGCGAAAAGAGCCAGTTTATGTTCCTCAGAATTATGCTTAATACCTTTGATGGAGGGATTGTTTCGTATTGCGGTAGCTAGAAATTCCATTGTTATAATATACAGGATTGGGGAGAGAGAACACCCCTGTCTCGTGCCATTTCCAACAGGGAAAGGGTCTGAGAGTGAGCCATTAACCTTAACCTGGGCACTAGGGGAGGTGTACAAAGCCGAGATCCTTTGAAGCATAACCTCGCCCAGGGCTGATCTCCCTTGGAACATGAATTCCCAGTGTACCCTGTCGAAGGCTTTCTCGGCATCAATCGACAGGATACACATGGGATCCCCCCCCAGCCCCATCTATCAGCGAAATGGCCCTTATGGTATTGTCTCTAGCCTCTCTCCCTTGAACAAAACCAACTTGGTCCTGATTTATTAATTTTGGTAGGAGAAGACCCAGTCTCCTCGCAATCATCTTTGCATACATTTTAATATCTAGGTTTATCAGTGATATCGGACAATAGTTGCTGCAAAACGATGGGTCTTTACCAGTTTTGGGTAATACTGTGATATGGGACGTCAATGTTTGAGAGGAGAAGGTTCCCCTGAAGAGATAGAATTACATACTTCCAAAAACACTGGGCTCAGCAAAGTAGAGAATTGTTTGTAAAAACCAGCTGAGAACCCATCCGGGCCCGGTCTCTTCCCTTGCTTCAGACCACCAATGGTTTCGGACACTTCCTCTAATGAAAATTCTTTTTCTAATTCTATCAAATCATCTTCTGATAAAGAGGGGATTTTATTTTGCTGCATATAAGTACTAATTTTATGACGAAGTGAGGAGACCGGCATGTCTTTGTAATGGTTCTCTATATTACATAGTGTTTTGTAATAATCGCTAAATCCCGAAAGAATATCTTTAGTGCTGTAAACTTTCCTTCCCTCCTTATTTTTGATAAAGGGGATGAATGTGGTAGGGTTACGTGGCTTAATTGCTCTGGCCAGTAACTTGCCACTTGTGTTGCCAAGCTGATAAAAACGATTTCTAAGGCACTCTCTAAAGCACCTCGATATTTCCAGCCTATGTAATTGATCTGACAAGGCAGCAAGCTCAGCAATTTTCTCTTTTTTTAAGCAAGCTCCATGTGAAATAAATGTACCTCGCACCACACTCTTTAGGGCCTCCCACTTGACTGAGGGGGACGTTGGGTCGATTCCATGGTCAGATATGAAGTGAGATATGGTTTGTTCCACCTCATTTTTGCAAATGGCGTCTTGAAGTAAAATTTTCGTTCAAACGCCAGGAGAAGCCCGTTCTGGTGGTTGAATACAGTGCAATTGTAAGGTATATGGGGGCATGATCTGACCAAAGAATCGAACCCACACCAGCCTCTATAAGTAAATCTAATAAGTTGTGGGATATAAAGAAATAATCTATCCTGCTATAAATATTATGTGTTGAAGAAAAGAAACTATAATCCCTAGTTTCAGGGTGTGTGATTCTCCATATGTCCACCAGTCTCAAGCTGTGCATCTGCCTCTTTATTTGACTAACAGTAGATGGGAAGTATGAGGTCTTACCCGAGGAGACATCCACTGAAGGGTCCAAAGGGACGTTGAAGTCGCCGCCTAATATCACAGGAGAGGAGCCCGCAAAGGTCCCAAGGCGCCTCTTACACTCCGCTCCAAACTTCTTCTGCCCTTGATTGGGGAAATATAAGTTAGCTAAAACTAATTCTTGTGCAGCCCATGAAATACGGAGAAAAATAAACCTGCCCTCTGTATCAACTAAGGAATCCCGGATTTCGGGCATAAAAGAGACCCCTTTGGATTTGGAGTATGGATTGTAACTGTGTTACCACTTAGGGTAGTAGGTGGAGGTGCATTGTGGGATGGAACCAGTCTTGAAATGTGTTTCTTGTAGCATCAAAACCGCGACTTTTTGTCTATGGTTTGAAAACATAACTTGTCGTCATTTTTTAGGTATATTTAGCCCCTTCACATTGAAGGAGCAAAATGTTATCTTATCCATTATCTAGGATGGTATTGACATTGCTAATTTCTAGAGAGCCCCGCAGAAAGGGAGTCCTGGACACCGAAGAAAAGATAAGTCATAGGAGGGGTAAGAAGAGAAAAAGAGATAAAAGAAAGGATTGGATGCAGGTGATCAAGAAAATCGCATAAAAGGAACGAAAAAGTTCACAGACCGTCAAGGTTATATTGAAGCGATAGCTCCAAGAACCTTGCGTTGCTAACATAGATTTCGGTAGCATTCTACCTAGACACTCTGCCAAGGGAGAGGAAGCTCAGATAGGCGTCTCGCCTCTCCCCCATGCCCATATATAAAAGAAGGATGAAGAACAACAATATTTATCAATAAAAAAAAAAAGGGGAGGAGAAGGGGGATGGGGAGTGAAAAACACAACATCAGAGCAGGCAATAAAAACAGATGATTCAGTGTTGAGAGCAAAATTATCAACTAAGTCATTGATACTTGTATTATGCCCCAGTTGGTCAAGTACCATCTATAATAAACTTGTCAGGTATCTTCCAACAGTACCTGAGAAATGATCCCTATTCTAGTTTAGTAGGAAGGAATCTGGAAATGCAAAATAATAAATCCTTATCCATTTAAACTTATTCATATACGGTGAACTAAATAACTGTAAATACCGACGAATCAACCTGTTCCGTAAGGAAAAAGAAAAAAAAAAAAAAAGGGGGGGGAGAACATGTTATATGAACCAGCAAACATTGTTAGATATTTCTGGACCAACTGAAAACATCAGTCGGAAGGGTCAACTATAATAGATCGGGTCTGACAAATAATTCAAATAAAGGATAAAGAAGAAACTTCACGTTTTGCTAGATGAGTCTCCACCACTGTTCCTCTTGTTAGGCTGTTTAACTTTGAGCCACCTTGGCGGAGTAATTGGAAGCATAGGACTCGTGGGTCAATCTGGGAGACCTATTAATGGAAGTTCAAAAGTTCCCAGAAAGTTGGTCAGGTCGCTGATCCTTCTGAAGGACGCCGATTTGCCGCTCTTAAATGCTGTTAGCTGGAAGGGATATCCCCACCTATATGGAATATCTTTTTATTTGAGTACAGAAAGCAGTGGTTTTAGGGCTCTACGCAATAATAGTGTGTGCCTGGACAGGTCAGATAAGATTAAAATTGAATGACCATCATAGGTAATCGACCCCTTTTTCCTTGAGGCTGTCATTATGGCTTCTTTAATTTTGTAAAAGTGAACTCTGCAAATGACGTCTCGGGGACGAGTATCGGAGTTGGGTCTGGGACCAAGTGATCTGTGAATTCTATCAAATTCAATAGTTTTTCCTTCAGTATCATCTAAAATGTCCAAGAAGATCTTCTGCACAGTATGATCTAGCTCAGAGGGACTGATAGATTCTGGTAGGCCCGTATGCGTATGTTGTTCCGTCTGTTACGGTTTTCCAGGTCCTCCAGGCCATATGAAAGGTCCTCTAGTTTAAGCATATGATCTGTTATGATATCTCTGTGAGCCTGTAGTTCTTGGAGTAAATCTTCCTGGGACTTCTCTGCATCTTCTATTCGAGTAGTAAATTCTTTCTGCAAGTTGTGAATTTCTTGTTTATAGGATTTTTCCAACCTGCATGCAAAACCTTCAAGGTCATTCTTTGTAGGGAGGGCTTTAATATATTTACTGAGCTCTGCAAAGCTCATTTCTTCAGTAACTGCGTCTTCTCCATCATAATCATCTGGTACGCTTGTGGGAGAGCAGTCTGTTATTGTTGTCCCTTCAGTAGGGGAAATTTCTCGAGTGGCCATTTGGGATGTTGCAGACCTTGTGTTTCTGGCCTGTGGGGTGGAATTTAACCCCTTAACGACCAAGCCATTTTGTAGGTTAAAGACCAGGCCAATTTTTACAATTCTGACCACTGTCTCTTTATGAGGTTATAACTCTGGAACGCTTCTACGGATCTTGGCGATTCTGAGATTGTTTTCTCGTGACATATTGTACTTCATGATAGTGGTAAAATTTCTTCAATATAACTTGCGTTTATTTATGAAAAAAATGGAAATATGGCAAAAATTTTGAAAATTTTGCAATTTTCAAATTTTTAATTTTTATGCCATTAAATCAGAGAGATATGTCACAAAAATTAGTTAATAAATAACATTTCCCACATGTCTACTTTACATCAGCACAATTTTGGAACCAACATTTTTTTTTGTTAGGAAGTTATAAGTGTTAAAAGTTGCCCAGCAATTTCTCATTTTTCCAACAAAATTTACAAAACCATTTTTTTAGGGACCACCTCACATTTGAAGTGAATTTGAGGGGTCAATATGACAGAAAATACCCAAAAGTGACACCATTCTAAAAACTGCACCCCTCAACGTGTTCAAAGCCACATTCAAGAAGTTTATTAACCCTTTAGGTACTTCACAAGAATTGGAGCAATGTGGAAGGAAAAAATGAACATTTAACTTTTTTTCCCAAAATTTTTCTTTCGACACAATTTTTTTAAATTTTGTCAAGAGTATCAGGAGAAAATGAACCACAATATTTGTTGTACAATTTCTCCAGAGTACACCGATACCCCATGTGTGGGGGTAAACCACTATTTGGGTGCATGGCAGAGCTCGGAAGGGAAGCAGCGCCATTTGACTTTTTTGGCTGGAATTTAGATTGGACGCCATGTCGCATTTGGAGAGTCCCTGTGTGGCTAAACAGTGGAAACCCCCACAAGTGACCTCATTTTGGAAACTGGACCCCCCAAGGAACTTATCTAAATGTGTTGTGAGAGCTTTTAACCCCCAAGGGCTTCACAGAAGGTTATAACGTAGAGCCGTAAAATTAAAAAATCATATTTTTTCCACAAAAATGATCTTTTCATCCCAATTTTTATTTTCCAAAGGTAAAAGGACCCCCAAAAAATTATTGTGTTTTTAGTCCTAATACGCTGATACCCCCAATGGGGGGTAAACCCCCATTTGGGCGCATGGGAGAGTCGGAAGGGAAGCCGCCATTTGATTTTTTGGTGGAAGAGATTGGGCGCCATGCGTTTGGGGGAAATCCCCCTTTTCCTAAACGTGGGAAAACCCCCCCCCAATTGACCCATTTTGGAAACTAGACCCCCAAGGCACTTACCTAAATGTGTTTTTGAGAGCTTTTAATCCCCAAAGGGTTACGAAGGTTATAACGTAGAGCAGTAAAATTAAAAAAAAACTATCTTTTCCCCAAAAATGATCTTTCCACCCCAATTGTTTTTTTTCCAAAGGGTAACAGGACCCCCAAAAATTATTGTCAATTTGTCCTGATCGTGATACCCCCTATGTGGGGGGGAAAAACCACTATTTTTCGCATGGCAGGCCCAAAGGGGAAAGGGGGCCTTTTTTAAAAGCAGACTTTTATGGAAAGGTCTGCGGGTGCATGTCTTGTTTTGGGGAGCCCCCGAGTGCCTAAACAGTAAAACCCCCCCCCAAATGCTCCATTTTGGAAACTAGCCCCCCAAGGAACTTACTAGATTGGGTGAGCACTTTGAACCCCCAAGTGCTCACAGAAGTTTTTAACGTAGAGCCGTGAAAATAAAAAAAACATAATTTTTTTTTTCCCCAAAAAAAAATATTTTTTTCCCCCCAAATTTTTTTTATAAGGGTCCAAAAAATAGGACCCCCCCAAAACTATTTTGCAATTTTTTCCCGAGTAAAGTGATATCCCATTGTGGGGGGGAACCACATTTTGAGCATGGGAAAAGATCGGAAGGGAAAAGGAGCACCGTTTTTTAAAACGCTTTTATGGAAGGGCTGCGGG
>JARQOD010000005.1:188646104-188755155 GCA_033576555.1 Oophaga sylvatica
TTTTTGGGCATCACATTTTAAAAAGACATAAGCAAACTGGAGCAAGTTCAGAGAAGAGCGACCAGAATGGTGACTGACCTGCAAACCATGTCCTATGAGGAACGGTTGCAGGATTTGGGAATGTTTAGCTTACAAAAAAGAAGACTGAGAGGAGACTTAATAGCTGTCTACAAATATCTCAAGGGCTGTCACATTGTAGAAGGATCATCTTTATTCTCATTTGCACAAGGAAAGACTAGAAGCAATGGGATGAAACTGAATGGGAGGAGACACAGATTAGATATTAGAAAAAACGTTTTGACAGTTAGGGTGATCAATGAGTGGAACAGGCTGCCACGAGAGGTGGTGAGTTCTCCTTCAATGGAAGTCTTCAAACAGAGGCTGGACAGGCATCTGTCTGGGATGATTTAGAGAATCCTGCTTTGAGCAGGGGTTGGACCAGATGGCCCAGGAGGTCCCTTCCAACTCTACAATTCTATGATTCTATGACCACAGCAGTGTTTGTTATACTTTCCTTCATTAAATAAGATTTGGTTCAGGTGATCACCTAATCAGAAGCACATTAAGTAGAATGAGGTGTACTCTGGTTAGAATTCAACTGACACTGGAATGGAATGGATGTTAGACATGTAGAGAAGCTGATTTTTATAAAACTGTGCAGTGGTTTCTTAATTTTTGCCAGAGCTGTATTCAAGTAGGTGATTAAACTCACTGGCGGTATTTTAAATTGCATCAGGTTCCTGAAAAACGTTTAATATAGACCTGTCTCTAGGAACACATATTGTATTTAGGAAGGGGGAGGAGTTACAATGCAATGCATGAACATGACGGTGCAGCTTAAAATTGTTATTATATTAGCCCCTTTCTAAATGTACCTAGTGGTATAGCGGATTTAGAGCTGCCCTTTGTAAAATAGCACAACCATGGTTATTGTTCCCTCAATTTAGCAGCACTTTGGTCTTTATATATCATTTTAAATATTTATTGAAAGAAGATTTGTATTTTTAAAAAATCATTATATGCTTCTTGTTGTTGCCAGCATAAGACACATTATTGGTAATTAAAAGGAATTCACTCCTTTTAAATTTTGCTACAGTGTGTTAGCAAAGTTACTGACACCAGTTTGCTGTTAAAAATAGTTACCTAGAGGCCAGCTATTTAAAACTGTGGTTTGTTTGTAAGAAGGTTGACCGGACCACGGGTACATGCATGCCTGGTCCGGAACTGAGAGGGCTGCATCCTCTGTTTCTGGGGAGAAGTCTGAGGGAGGCGGACCTTCCCCTGCTGCAGGAGGGAAGGAGAGTTGAGGTAGAGCTTCCTGTTGAGAGGAGGGGGTGGGGAGAGCCTAGAGAGAGTACGCTGACACAGGGTATATGAAGGAAAAGCGCGCGCTGCGGAGGTAGTTGGCGCCAATTAAGTGCAGCGCGCAGAGCAGAGAAGAGCGCGCTCTGCCTCCCCCACCAGAGCGTGCCAGCCCTGTGACAGGCCGTGTTGATGCTGTCCAGGATAGGAGCCATAGTGCTGGGGGATTAACTGTGCCAGCAGAGTCGTGCCAGTAGTGAAGAGACGTGCAGAGCCGTGCCAGCGGAACAAAGCGTGAAGAGCCTTGTAGAACTAAGCCAGGTGCCGTACACTATGAGACGTGAGTGCCGCACCTGCTCTGCCCCAGAGTGACCGCATACTTGACGGACCCCTGCATTCAGGTCCACTGTTTGTGGGCGGCTGACTGTCAGCTCTCCGCTGCCCTTCATGCTAGGAGGTGACCCCAGTTGAAGGCAGAGACTGCACTGAGTGTGTGATGCAAAGACAGAGAGAGAAGGATGGCTAGGCCAGAGCCTGAAGACTAAGGACTGGTGTACACCGTGGAGCAAAGTCTTGTTCCAGCGGTATCTAACGTTGGACTCAGTACCGTGCCAGACATCACTAGGTGCGGGAAATCTGCCCGCCATACAGAGACTGCGACAAGACGACCTGCGCCGCTGTTGTTGGTGCCACCGTTGTAACCCTGAACTTCCTCACAACAGAAGTCTACAGTCCGATAAGTTTTACCTCTTTATTACCGTATCTCGTTCGTCCCTCACCTACCCTGCCATTCTCCCAGTTCTGCCCTATTCCTTACCGTCACCCTACAATCCCTCACTCCCTGCATGGAGTACATCCCTCTGTGAATAATCCTGTTTAACCCTTGCTATGCCTCCTCGTGCGTGACTGCATCCCACGTTTCCTGCAGTTTATTACATGTTCTTCACACGGATCACATATAAGTGCGCTCAAAATTCTGCCATTTCTGGCCTCCATTTAAATTTTGTTGCAGTGTGTTAGCAAAGTTATTGGCACCAACTTGCTGTTAAAAATAGTTACCTACAGGCCAGCTATTTAAAACTGTGGTTTGTCCGTCACACGGATCACATAGAAGTGCGCTCGAAATTCTGCCATTTTTGGCCTCCATTTAAATTTTGTTTCAGTGTGTTAGTGAATTTATTGACACCAGTTTGCTGTTTGCTGTGTGTTAGTGAATTTATTGACACCAGTTTGCTGACAAACTGTGGTTTGTCCATCACACGGATCACATATAAGTTCACTCCAAATTCAGCCATTTGTAGTGAATGTGGAAAATATTGTCCTCCATTCAAAATGGGCAAGGCGCGTGGAAAGTGACAGGGAACTGGACATTATGGTGATGGTGCATGCAGAGGACGAGGCAGAGGGCAAGCTGAAATTGTGCCACAACAAACACCCACATCTTCTCGCCCGACCTTCCTGTCCTAATTACTAGGGGACCCCAGCACACCACTATTAAACCCAGAGCAGTGTCAAAAGGTTGTTGGTTGGATAGCGGATAATGCTTCCAGTCACTTTGCCACTACCACCACACTGGCTTTCCAAAAGGTCAAGTCTCAGTAGCCGTAGGTCTGGACTGAATATTCCTCACCCTGATCCTCCTTCCTCCCACCATGCCGAGAGCTGTTCACTTTTACATTTATAGATTCGGGGCTCTCACCTCGTCCACTTGAAGCGGGGCCAGAGGAGATTACATGTAGCAATGCCCAAATATTTGAGCAGCCACGGTCACACGAAGGCGACGGTGGAAAAGTATCACAATAGGTGGACGATGATGAGACACAATTGACAGAAAGTAAAGAGGAGGTCCAGGGTGCGGAAGTGGAAGATGAGGTGGTGGATGATATAGTAACTGTCTCAACTTAGCAGGAGGACATGCAGAGCGAGGACAGCAGCATACAGGGGAGGGAGTTCTAGCACCCCAAAAGGCAGGAAGAAGCAGTGTGGTGGCCGCAGACAGAAGGCGGGCAACCGTTCACCATAACACCAACATGATGAAAGTTGCCAGTACAACTATTAGGTCTTCCTAATAGGTTTTTTAAAGACTCTGCCGATAACCCCAAAAAAGGCCATTTGCACCACCTGCCAGGCCAGCATCAGCAGGGGTAGCAAAACTACCAGCCTGATGACCACCTGCATGATCAGGTACATGGCAGCAAAACACCCAACTTTGTGAGCCAAACCCCAGGGTCCAGGAACAGTGTCTGCGGGTGACACCTCTGCTTCTTCCACTGTTGTGCATGCAAGCTAATCCCCTGTCCATGGTGCATGCAAAGATGCCTCCTGCTCTGCACCTGTCATTGCACACACTCAAATAGCACCATCAGCAAGCACGTCCTTGTCCCAGCGCAGCATTCAGTTTCCCATACCCAATTTCATGGAATGCAAGCGCAAATACTCAGCCAACTCCCCACAGGCCACACTACTAAATTCACACATTTTGTGACTGCGCTTGAAATGTTGCCTTTAAGGCTCATGGAGACGGAAGCTTTCCGCAACCAGATGGTGGCGGCCGTCCCTCGGTACTCGGTCCCCAGCTGCCACTATTTCTCCCGGTGTGCTGTGCCTGCATTACACAAGAAAGTGTCCCACAACATTAGCCGTGCCCTCAACAATGCAATAACTGGGAAAGTCCACCTAACCACGGACACATGTAGAAGTGCTTGTGGGCAGGGACAATACATCTCGCTGACGACACACTGGGTTAACATAGTGGAAGCCGGGACCCAGCCGGACCTTGAGATGGAACATGTCCTACCGATGCCGAGGATTGCGGGCCCTAGGTCAATCAGGCTTGCCCCTACAATCTACAGCGCCTTCACCTCATTCTCCTCCTCCTATTCAGCCTCCATCTCTGAAATGACCACATCAGTCACAAGCTGGAAGCACTGTAGCACTGCCTCAGCCAAGCTGCAACAGGCTGTGCTGAAGCTAATATGCTTAGGTGACAAACTGCACAATGCTGAAGAGTTGTGGACAGCTCTGAAAGAACAGGCAGATCTGCGGCTGACACCGCTGAACCTACAGCCAGGCATGGTCATGAGAGACAATGGCCAGAACCTGCTGGCGGCTCTGAGGCGAGGCGAGCTCACACAAGTACCATGCCTGGCCCATGTGCTTAACCTCGTGGTTCAGCGTTTTAACCCGGAGCTCTCAATCTGCTTTTGATAGTATGCTGCCTATGTGCCCATTTTATAAAGCAACTACAGCTTCAGCCACCCTTGCCATGCGTCAGCAGCAGTTGCAGCTTCCGGCTCACTGACTGGTGTGTGATGTCCCCACGAGTTGGAACTAGATTTGAGCGAAACAGATCGGTCAGATTCAAAAGTCGCCGACTTCCGCCAAAGTCAGGTTTCGTTGGCCGAAACCCGACCACAGCGTGCAGTCGGCCATACGGTCGTCGACCCCAGCACCCGTCGGTTTTCCCATAATGCTTGCAGGTGCCTTTTTTCAACCAAAGTGCAAGGACATACACTGTGCGCAGCGAGATGACATGTGCAGCGTCCACCACCATCTTAGAGAAGGGCATTGCAGTGATTGGCTTGCTTTGGGGGGCGTCATAGTGTCTATAAAAGCCCTGAGCACCGACCTCCATTTTACTTTTGCCGATATTAACAGTAGGGAGAGGTTGCTGACACTGTTTATCAGTAGGGAGAGAGTTAGGGCTGGAAAGAGAAGTTCTTCTGTGCTTGTGCTGATAGCAATTCTGCTGTACAGTTAGTGTGCAGTGACAAGGGAGGATTTTCTTGTGTGCAGCAGCGCTGGATATTAGGCTGCCTGATAGCTGTATTGCTGTGTGTACACTGCTGTGCAGACTGCTTTTTACACAGCATAATACTTTTATTCTTTTTTTTTTCTGCACACTTACCGACCGCTCATTTTTTACCACACCGTATAGAGCTATACACTCCTCACACACTACCGTGTACCGGCTGGTATTACGGTCAAATCCATACTGAGTGATCGTTTGTGTGTGACTCCGGAAATATATACGGAGATTGCAATTTTCCCCTAAACCGTATACAGCTGTACGCTTCTGAGACAGTACCGTACATCTGCTCTTTGTATTACTGTCAAATCCATACTGAGTGAGCGTCTGTGTGTGACTTTGGAAATATATACGGAGATTGCAATTTTCCCTTACACCGTATACAGCTGTCCGCTTCTAATACAGTACCGTATATCTGCTCTTTGTATTACGGTCAAATCCATACTGAGTGAGTGTCTGTATGTGACTTCGGAAATATATACGGAGATTGCAATTTTCCTCTACACCGTATACAGCTGTCCGCTTCTGATACAGTACCGTATATCTGCTCTTTGTATTATGGTCAAATCCATACTGAGTGATCGTCTTTGTGTGACTTCAGAAATATATACGGAGATTTAAATTTTCCTCTACGCCATATACAGCTGTACGCTCCTCATACAGTACCATATTTCTGCTGGTATTTTTGGTACATTTTCCCAAACATGTGGAAGTATGGTGGAAGAGGCTGCGGACGTGGGCGGGAGGGGCCAGCTGGGAATGATGGTGGTGGTGGTGGTGCATCTGCTGGTAGTGCCAAAAGCCCAATAGCACCTAAGGCAGGATGTGTTGAGCCTGCGTCACCGTCTTACTCCAGAAGGCCTGGAAGGCTCCCTTTTCTGGGAGTAGGTAAACCGATTTTAAAGCCGGAGCATCAGGAACAGGTTTTGGCTTACATTGCCGAGACAGCCTCCAGCTCTGACGCCTCCTATTCTGAAGTTTCAAAAAAATGCAAATACTGAGTCGTCAGTGCAGGCTCCTTGTCAGGAACAACAACTTTCCTTGTGTCCTTCACCCCACCAAAAGTGAAGGATGTGGCAGGCCACACTTCAGATTACTCCATGGAGCTCTTTTCACATACCATGCCTGGGTTATCAAGTCAAATCCTGAATTCCCCAGTCCAAGATGAATATGACATGGAGTGCACTGATGCACAGCCACTGCTATCTGATTCTGCTGGTACATTCACCCAGAGCACTGCATTGCCCTCGCAGTCTACTGAGCCAGAATCTGACTTTGATGAAACTCAGGTGCCCCTTCCCGCGTACGTTACCACCTTACATGGTGACACAGAGGAAGGTGCAGATGAAATTGAAGAGGAGGTGATGGATGACCAAGTTGTTGACCCGGATTGGCATCCATTGGGGAAGAGTGTGCCGCTGGCAATAGCTCAGAGGAGGAGGAGGATCCGCGGCAGGCATCGACATCGCAGCTGCGGTTATCTGGCAGGCCCGTAGCAGTCCAAAAAAATGTTAAAAAAAGAAAAAGAGTTGCAGGACAGCTTAGCCAGATGGTCAAATTAGCACAGCGTGCAAGCCCTGAAAATTTATCCCATAGTAGGAAGGGGGCAGTGTGTCACTTTTTTGACCAAAATCCTATTGATGAGGCAAAGGTTATCTGTAAGAAGTGCGGAAGGACCTTTAGCCGAGGAAAAATCTCCGAAAATTGAATACCAGTTGCATGCTTAGACATTTAAACACCAAGCACTTGCAAGCGTGGACGGACTACAAAACCTCACTGGCTTTGAACGCCTACATTACCAAACTGATCTCATTAGAGATGATGCCCTTCCGTTTGGTTCAAAGCGTCCCAAACTATGACCTACCCAGTCGGCACTTCTTTTCTAGAAAAGCCATCCCTGCCCTCCACCTGCATGTGAAAGACCGCATTGTCCATGCACTCAAACAATCAGTGAGTGGAAAGGTGCACCTCACAACAGATGCATGGGCCAGGGCCGTTACGTGTCCATCACTGTGCACTGGGTTAATGTGGTGGATGCTGGGTCCACAGGGGACAGCGGCGGTGGGACAGTGCTGCCTAGCCCACGGTATAGGCAACAGTTGGCTGTAGGCGTTCGACCCTCCTCCTCCTCCTCCTCCAGATGCAAAAGCTCGTCGACAGAGCGCAGTCGCTGAGCACTCAATCCGCAGCTGCCAGTGTTGCACACTATCGATCAGCTAGTGGTAAGCGTCAGCAGGCTGTTTTAATGATGATGTCTTTGGGCGACAACAGAAACACCATGGAGGTACTGGCCAACTACTTGCAGTGAGAAACTGAGTTATGGCTGGGCAGTCTACATCTTGAGCCAGGCAAGGTAGTCAGTGATAATGGCCGTATTTTTGTGGCAGCCATAGCCCTGGCAAAACTCAGACACATACCTTGCCTGGCTCACACATTGAACCTGGTGGTGCAGTGCTTCATAAATAATTATCAGGAGTTACCAGCCCTGCTCCATAATGTGCGAAGACTGTGCTCGCACATCCGTCGCTCGCCTCTAGACTCCAGTCGTATGCAGAGGCTACAGCGATCGCTCCACCTCCCCAAGCACTGCTTAATCATAGATGTTTCAACAAGGTGGAACTCCACCATGCACATGGTTGAGAGACTGTGCGAACAGAGGCAGGCTGTAATGCATTTGTGGGAGGAACCACAGGCAGGCAGTTTGAGGGCGGAAATGGAGTTGTCGGGTGTGCAGTGGTCAAAGCTGAAAGACCTCTGTAAAGTCCTTCAGTGTTTTGAAGAATGAACTCAGCTAGTAAGCGCAGACGATGCCATCATAAGCATGAGCATCCCACTTATGCGTCTGCTCATGCAAACTTTGATGCACATTAAGGATCAGGCATCTGAAGCGGAGTAGGAGAAGGCGAGAAGCCTTCATGACAGTCAGGCATTGTCTCCTCAGGGAACTGTCCTGGACGAGGTGGAGAAGAAGAGGAAGAGGAGGAGGATGAGGGGGATGATTATTTTGGGGAGGAGGATGCTTCTCAGGTGGCAAGAGAAAATGTTGGCTTGCCAAGGTCAGGTACAGGGTTTGTGCGTGACTGGAGGGATGTGGATTTGGCAGAAAGTGCTCCTCCACCCACCACTGTCAGTGCATCATTGACACCAGGAACATTGGCCCACATGTGTGATTATGCCTTGCGGATCCTAAAAAGGGACCCCCGCATTGCCAAAATTATGAAGGATGACTACTGGATGGTCAGCATCCTCGATCCACGCTATAAAGGGAAATTACAGAATATCATGCCACAGGAGAACCTAGAGCTAATATTGGCGAACAAACAAGCAACTATGGTAAACCGTTTGTTAGAAGCATTCCCAGCACACAGCAGCGGTGCAGGTTCTACCACGAGCCGTACTTGTCACGCGGTCTTATGATATGTGTACGATGTCAGTAAACTATTCTTAAAAGAACAACACTCTATACAACATATAGATTAGCAACATCAGCATGTAAATATAGAATAGATTTACCTGACACGATATCCGTTGAACTCAGGGTTAATCTTGAGGACTTGATACACTGTCACAGGAAAGAGGAGGACCGGGGGTCTAACCTGACCCTAAACTGGGGTCCTAACTAATCCCTCACCTTGGAGGTACTGATAATGGTTCAGAGGTCCAAGTCTCCAGCCTAACCCTGTCTCCTATCAGTCCCTGAACCCTGTAATCAGTCCTAAGAAGGATTCTGATTACCACCAAAGGGATATGGGCTGATCTCTGCTAAATACACAGATTAGACATATAAGACAGACTGGAGAAAACACAGACTTGCATACACACTCAAACACAGAAGGAACATAAATGATCTGGGATATTAAACTCTAAGCAATGTGAGCTTAAAACAACTAAGGAGCTCTTTAACTTAAGTCTATACAGATACAATCCTATCTGTGGTCTGCATGAAGAATTTCACTGGCAACTCCCAACACAGACAACCAGAGATTTAAAGGAAACCAATCAACAAATAATTAATTGCAGCCGGGAGAAACTGCACCCAGTCCCAGAACTGAGCACAGACAGAATTAACTCCCTAACTGCCAAACACAAAGAAACAGCAACTCAGCTGTGAGAAGTCAGAATGTGCAACCGCGACGATCTTCGTGGCGATGCACACATGACAGTACCCCCTCTTCTACGAGGGGCCTCCGGACCCTCAGGGCCAGGTTTGCCCGGGTGAGTTCTGTGGAAGGTCCGCACCAAACGATCTGCGTTAATGTCAGACGCAGGAACCCACGTCCTCTCCTCTGGACCATACCCCTTCCAATGCACCAAGTACTGAAGGGACCGGCGATTCAGACGTGAGTCAATGATCTTTGACACTTGAAACTCCAAGTTACCATTGACCACCACTGGAGGAGGAGGTAGAGGTGATGGTATGACTGGTGCCACGTACCTCTTAAGTAATGACTTGTGGAACACATTATGAATTTTAAACGTAGAAAGGAGGTCCAGACGAAATGCCACAGGATTAATTATGGAACTGATCCTGTACGGCCCAATGAATCTGGGGCCCAGCTTCCAGGAGGGAACTTTAAGTTTTATATTCCTGGTAGACAACCATACCAGATCGTTCACATTAAGATCTGGACCAGAAACTCTCCTCCTATCAGCCATACGTTTATAACGGTTCCCCATAGCACTCAGATTATTCAATACACCTCTCCACACTGAAGCAAGTGACGACGAGAAACGCTCCTCCTCAGGAACCCCAGAAGGGCCCCCCCCATTGAATGTACAAAACTGGGGATGAAAACCATATGCCCCAAAAAACGGGGACTTACCAGTGGACTCGCTCCGCCTGTTGTTAAGAGCGAACTCTGCCAGAGGCAAGAAAGAAGACCAGTCCTCCTGGTTCTCTGAGACAAAACACCGAAGATAAGTCTCTAGGCTTTGATTCAGACGCTCTGTCTGACCATTGGTCTGCGGATGAAAAGCCGAGGAAAATGACAATTGCATCCCCCGACGTAAACAAAATGCCCTCCAAAACTTGGACACAAACTGAGACCCCCTATCTGACACCACATCAGAAGGCAACCCATGAAGTCTCACAATCTCCCCAATGAACACCTGCGCCAGAGTTTTAGCATTAGGGAGGGCAGGAAGAGCAATTAAATGTGCCATCTTACTGAACCTGTCAACAACCACCAGTATGACAGTCTTCCCTGACGACTGAGGAAGGTCCGTGATGAAGTCCATAGACAAATGAGTCCATGGACGCTCCGGAAGTTTCAAGGGTAAGAGGGTCCCAGACGGACGGGTATGAGGGATCTTAGAGCGAGCACAAACCCCACAGGACGCGACAAAAGTTAAAACATCTTTATTAACGTTAGGCCACCAAAACCGGCGAGAAAGGAGATCTAAAGTAGCCTTACTCCCTGGATGTCCTGCTAAAGCAGAATTATGATGTGCCTCAATAACCTTTTGTCTCAACTGATTTGGGACAAACAGTCTCCCTGGAGGTCCTGCAGGGGCATCCCCCTGAGCCTCTAACACCTCCTCCTCAAGCTCAGAACATACAGCCGACACTACCACCCCCTCCTGAAGGATAGGAATCGGGTCATCCATTTTCCCGGCCCCTGGGAAACTGCGAGACAAGGCATCCGCCTTAACATTCTTAGATCCAGGGCGATAAGTGACAACAAAATTAAACCTGGTAAAAAACAACGACCATCGAGCTTGTCTGGAATTCAGACGCTTAGCAGATTCCAAATACAGCAGGTTCTTGTGATCAGTAATGACGGTGACCGGGTGGACTGCCCCCTCCAAAAAGTGACGCCATTCTTCAAAAGCCAACTTAATGGCCAAAAGTTCCCTATTGCCGATATCATAATTCCTTTCGGCGGACGACAATTTTTTAGAAAAGAAAGCGCACGGATGCCATTTACCAGGGGACGGACCCTGGGACAATATTGCACCCACCCCTACGTCAGACGCGTCCACCTCCACAACGAACGGCTGTGATGCATCTGGTTGGATGAGAACGGGTGCCGAAGCAAAACATTTTTTCAAAGAGGAAAAAGCTTGGCAAGCTTTGTCCGACCATTTAGAAAAATCCGTCCCTTTTCTTGTCATGTCAGTGAGAGGTTTGGCAACAGATGAGAAATTACAAATAAATTTCCGGTAGTAGTTAGCAAACCCCAGAAAACGCTGCAGAGCCTTAAGATCCTCTGGCTGATCCCATTCAAGCACTGCTCTCACCTTTTCAGGGTCCATACGGAAACCGGAGGCTGACACCAAGAAACCCAAAAACTGAAGTTCCTGTACGGCGAATACACACTTTTCCAGTTTGGCGTATAGTTTATTGTCTCGCAAGATCTGCAACACCTGTCTCACATGCTCCTGGTGAGACACAATATCTGGTGAGTAAATTAAAATGTCATCCAAATATACGACCACAAACAGCCCCACCAGATGACGAAAAATGTCATTAACAAAATGTTGGAATACTGCTGGTGCAGTAGTCAGACCAAAAGGCATGACAAGGTTCTCATAATGTCCCTCCGGCGTGTTAAACGCCGTTTTCCACTCATCCCCCTCTTTTATCCTAATCAGATTATACGCCCCCTGAGATCCAATTTAGAGAACCATTTGGCGCCAACAATTTGATTGAAGAGATCAAGAATCAGAGGGAGTGGATACGGATCTCGAACAGTAATCCGATTAAGTTCGCGGAAATCCAAGCAAGGGCGTAGGCCTCCATCTTTTTTCTTCACAAAGAAGAACCCCGCGGCCACTGGGGAAGATGAAGGTCTAATATGCCCTTTGGCCAGACTTTCCGAAATATAATCTTTCATAGCCTGCCTCTCAGGACCAGAAAGGTTATATAACCTAGCTTTAGGTAACTTAGCATCAGGAAGTAAATTAATAGAGCAGTCATACACGCGATGAGGAGGCAACTCCTGACACCCCTCCTCAGAGAACACATCCCCAAAGTCCTCCAAAAAAGGAGGCAAAGTACTAGGCACGACCGCACTGATGACTGTGTTCATGCAGTTACTTTTGCAAAACTCCCCCCATTGGCTTATATCTCTGGACTGCCAATTAATCACAGGGTTATGTTTAACCAACCAAGGAAGTCCCAACACAATAGGAGTAGGTAGACCCTCCAACACATAACAAGATAATAGTTCCCTATGTATTGCCCCTACCCGAAGGTCAATGTTATGAACCTCATGAACAAAGCTACCTTGGCCGAGAGGCCTGGCGTCAATGGAGAATATAGGGATCGGTTTGACCAATACACTCAGATGCATACCTTGAGCCTGAGCAAACTGAGCGTCAACCAGATTAGCCCCGGACCCACTATCAAGAAGAACAGAAAATCTCTCCACTCTCGTACCAACCACCACCTCCACTGGTACAAGGAACTGAGAAGAACTAGCGGACGAAATACATACTCCCAGGTTGTCGTCCACCACACAACCTGGGATTAACAGTTTTCCGGCGACTTTTTGCTCAACAAGGCACGGGATGGACATCCCCCAACAAAATGTCCCTCTTTCCCGCAGAAGAAACACCTTCTAGTCCTGCGGCGTACCGCCAATCTCCTCCTACGAAATGATGTCCCTCCCAACTGCATAGGCTCCTCCGAACAGACAAGGGGAACCTCAACATAAGGGACTTTAGTAGTAGGTGGAGTAACAACAGGGGGCGGAGTTACCTCGCACCTCTCCCGGAGCCGTCTATCAGTACGGATAGCTAGGGCCGTAGCAGCCTCCAGTGATGGAGGAGAATCATACTGAGCCAAAACGTCCTTTAATTTGTCAGAAAGCCCATGACAAAACTGGCTCCTAAGAGCTGGGTCATTCCACTGAGTATCTGTGGCCCATCTACGGAACTCAGAAGCAAATTCCTCCGCCGGACGATCTCCCTGCTGTATCTTACGTAATTTTGTCTCAGCAAGAGAGACCCGATCTGGGTCATCATATACCAAACCCAGGGCAGTAAAAAATCGATCTACTGACTGTAGAGCCGGGGATCCCGGAGGAAGGGAGAAGGCCCAGGATTGAGGGTCCCCTTGTAGGAGCGAGATAACAATTCCCACTCTCTGCTCTTCACTCCCTGATGATCGAGGCCGAAGCCGAAAATACAATTTACATGCTTCCCTGAAGGTAAAAAATTTGTCTCGCCCACCAGTGAACCTGTCCGGGAGAGCTACTTTAGGTTCAAATCTGGTTTGCTCCGAGGGAGACAAAACTTTGGACTTAATGTCCGTCAGCTCCATGGATAATCCCTGCAACTGCAGAGCCAGCTGGGCTACTGGATCCATGGCAACTGGGAATAATTTTATGGGCCAGTGAAAATGTCACGCGGTTTTATGATATGTGTACGATGTCAGTAAACTATTCTTAAAAGAACAACACTCTATACAACATATAGATTAGCAACATCAGCATGTAAATATAGAATAGATTTACCTGACACGATATCCGTTGAACTCAGGGTTAATCTTGAGGACTTGATACACTGTCACAGGAAAGAGGAGGACCGGGGTCTAACCTGACCCTAAACTGGGGTCCTAACTAATCCCTCACCTTGGAGGTACTGATAATGGTTCAGAGGTCCAAGTCTCCAGCCTAACCCTGTCTCCTATCAGTCCCTGAACCCTGTAATCAGTCCTAAGAAGGATTCTGATTACCACCAAAGGGATATGGCTGATCTCTGCTAAATACACAGATTAGACATATAAGACAGACTGGAGAAAACACAGACTTGCATACACACTCAAACACAGAAGGAACATAAATGATCTGGGATATTAAACTCTAAGCAAGGTGAGCTTAAAACAACTAAGGAGCTCTTTAACTTAAGTCTATACAGATACAATCCTATCTGTGGTCTGCATGAAGAATTTCACTGGCAACTCCCAACACAGACAACCAGAGATTTAAAGGAAACCAATCAACAAATAATTAATTGCAGCCGGGAGAAACTGCACCCAGTCCCAGAACTGAGCACAGACAGAATTAACTCCCTAACTGCCAAACACAAAGAAACAGCAACTCAGCTGTGAGAAGTCAGAATGTGCAACCGCGACGATCTTCGTGGCGATGCACACATGACAGTACTGGGCCAAATGGAAGAGGTGTTCGTGGTGCACACAGCCAAAGTGGCGTTGTAGACAGGGGTTTCATGACCATATTGTGGTCTGATTTCTCGAGTAACGCTCACACAACAGGTAATACTGAATCGATTGCAACAGACAGGAGACAGCAGTTGTCAACTATGGTTCAAAATTACCTCTACTCCCCTATCGATGTTCTCCCTCACAGTTAATTCCCCTTTGACTACTGGGCATGTAAATTGGACACCTGGCCTGAATTGGCACAATATGCCTTACAGGAGCTCGCTTGCCCTGCTGGTAGAGTGCTATCAGAAAGAGTCTTCAGTGCTGCTGGATCAATCCTGACAGAAAAAAGGACCCGGCTGTCGACCCAAAATGTAGGTGATCTCACCTTCATTAAAATGAACCATGCCTGGGTTTCAAAGGATTTTGTACCACCTTCCCCTGATGACACATAGGTTGCCAGCAAAATGGCTCGCTTTGTCCTCCTTTTCCTCCGACTTCTCCAATTCCTCCATTGCAGCTGCTGAATGTCCAGCCTATACCTCAACATAAGCCAGTTTTTCCACCTCCCTGACTGGGCTGCCCCCCTCCTCCCCCCGGGCCGGCATCAGCACCTGGTGCACCCGGGCAAGTGCCGGGGCCCTGAGCAGGTGGGGGTGCCAACTCGCCGTCACAGACACCCGGCATACTATGAGGGGCCCTGTGCCAGTTCCCGGCACCCACGAGTGTGCCCCCCCTGCTTGCTCAGGGCCCCAGCACTTGCAATACTTACCTCTCCCTGCTCCACCGCTGTGACGCCTACCGCGTTTCCTGACAGTGACATTCAGATCAGAGAGCGCGATGATGTCACGTCTGTGCGCCTTCTGGCTGAACAGACACAGTGCAGAGAGCTGGAAGATGGCGATGCTGAAGAGTCCAGAAAAGAGCAGTGCCCAGCGAAGAGAGGTATTTGATTTTTTTAATGTTTGGAGCAATATATGGGGAGCATTATACACTGGAGAATTATATATGGGGCCCATCATACCTTATATCATGATACCCCCGTTTTCATATCAAAATACCTTAGTAAAGTCCATATTTGGCGCTGTCAATCAGGGTGGTCAGGTCAGGAGGGCGGCGTTTTCTATTTCCCCCCCCCCGCTCCTCGGCATCACTTGTGTAGGGCCGCCTGTGAATCCCACAGACGGCGTTTGGCTTCCCGCTATTGAGCATTTCAAATTTGGCCCCGCGCATGCGCAGTGTGCTTTTCCCCACAGTGGGCAAAGCATAAAATCATTACAGCGCATGCGCTACTCTTTCCTTGCCCCAGAAGTCGTCCAAGGCAAGCAGTCATTTCCGGGGCAAGGAAAGAGTAACGCATGCGCTGTAATGATATTATGCTTTGCCCACTGTTGGGCAAAGCACACTGCGCATGCGCGGGGCTGAATTTGAAATGCTCAATTGCGGGAAGCCGAACGCAGTCTGTGGGATTCACAGACGGCCCTACGCAAGTGATGCCGAGGAGGGGGGATGGAGGACATAGAAAACGCTGCCCTCCTGACCTGACCGCCCTTGATTGACAGCACCAAATACGAACTTTACTAAGGTATTTTGATATGAAAACGGGGGTATCATGATATAAGGTAAATACCGATAGTTTTGTTATGGTACGCACTATTCAGCCATATCTTTAGTTGATATGGCAAAATTGGGGTGACAGATTCCCTTTAACCTCCGATGGTTTGAAAGGAAAAAGGTTTTAGTATGGAGAGAGAGATCTGCCACAGATCCCAACGTGAATCGTGACACACTGTATATGAACGTGAGGTAACTGCAATGTTAAGTTCAGATGATACATATCAAATATTGAGCGGTGATCCAACCGCAAAATATCAGGCTGAATTGAAAAGTCTGCTGGTGGATTTGTTGCTATGCAATGTTATGTCAGTTAGAGAAAAAGAATATGTGTGGGTACATGATCCAAAAATACTAATATTTCATTGTATTCCCAAGACACATAAAGAAATATTTCCTCCTAAATTGAGTCCTATAACTTCTGACATCAGATCTTTCTCTGAGAGGTTATGTGCCTAGGTAGATCGCTTTATACAACTTTGGTATCATATACCCCCACATATATTAAAGATACAAAAGCTTTTTTGAATATTATTAAAGAATTAAAATGGAAACAAGAATATGGATGGGTCACTAGCGATGTGGTTTCGCTTTATTCATCTATGCCACATCGGGAAATTTTGGGCAGCCTTGCCACTCACTGCATGCGCAATAACAGTATGGGAGATACACTGTTTAATAATGGAAACAACAAAGCATAGCCGTCTGATGGCTCTCTAAGAATAGTGAGAGTTGACTGCTGGCCCTTTAGGAATAGTAAGGGCCACCTGATGGCTCTATAAAAATAGGCTTTGTGACTTTCAGAGTCCCTCCTTCATAAATGAAACAGGATGTGTATGATGTTTTGTCACACACCACATGGCCAGATATGGTTGTAAAATGTTAACATGACATTTCCCAGTGAATGCATTTGTCAATGCTATTGCATTTGGTTGAAAGCAATGTTAAAGTTCAAAAACGCATCAAAAACGCAACATGTGAACATAGCCCAAGGTGTGGAGGAGCATTTTTGTTTTTGGTGTTTTTTTTTGCCTTATATACAAATCATTACCCTGGAAAAGATGTTCCTTAAAGGGAACCTGTCACCCCACCAGGGCGTTTTTAAGTAAAAAAGCAACCTTCAGCAGCACTAAGGCTGCAGTCTGTGAAGGTGACTCTTTTGTTTCTGCTCCCCAGCAATGCTGAAATATTGAGTTTTATAAATAGGTCCCCATACCTTAATCGAGTCCCATAGGTTGGCGTCTCCCCGTCTCATCCTCCTCCCAGCTGTCCATCATCCCCCTGTGCGTCACATCGCCACCTCCTCAGTTGTTTTTCTTGCAGTTTACATGCTGTGGGGCGCTTGCGCTGTTGGAACAGTCCTAGGACATGCTCAGTGCGCGCTGCCCGGGAACTGACATATTGCTATCGCGCCTGCGTTTTTCAGAGGCACCAGATCCCGCCCCGCAGTGTGTCCTGATGTATTCACACTGCGGGGCTGGCAATCTGGTGCCTGCGCAGTTAACAGCTTTAGCTGCGCCTGCCCCCTTCTCCCTCCACTTTCGTTTTCATCCCCTCGGCAGCGTCGGATGAGCTGACCAACTGGCGTGATAGCCTGATGTCAGTTCCCGGGCAGCGCGCACTGCGCATGCCCGAGGACTGTTCCAACAACGCAGGAGCCTCACAGCATGTAAAAGGCAAGAAAAACAACTGAGGAGGCGGTGCTGTGAGGCACAGGGGGATGATGGATGGCTGGGAGCAGGATGAGACAGGGGGAGATGCCAACCTATGGGACTCGATTAAGGTATGGGGACCTATTTATAAAACTCAATACTTCAGCGTTGCTGGGGAGCAGAAACAAAAGAGCCACCTTCACAGACTGCAGCGTTAGTGCTGCTGAAGGTGGCTCTTTTACTTAAAACCGCCCTGGGGGGTGACAGGTTCCCTTTAACATATTTCCCAGGAAATTCCATTCATGTGCTCAGTGTGAACCTTCTCTCATCCTAATAACTCTGCACATCTTGATAAAGGGTGTTGATATCCTTAGGCGGGACTCTCCCTCATTACACAAATACACATCTCCAGATCTGTTTCATCCAATAATTATTCATGTTTGCATAGCTTGAAGTTTTTAAATCTGCATAAAAGTAATGATATGGTCTAAATAATCACTTGCCTAATAATTGTGCACACAGCATATGCATATAATGCAAATAACAGAATATGGCTACTGTACAGTTGTGTAAATTATTGTACCTGTCATTGAATCTATCATGTAAGTTGCCAAAAACTGCTTTACATCAAGTGCAATATTATAGTCCACTGAAACCAGTCTCTTTCATTAGACTATGCAACTCTCATAGAAACCAGACAGTTCTTGACCTTTTCACTTTTTTGACATTATCCCGTTAAAATCAAATTTTTATAGGTAATGAGGAAATGGAATCCAGACACTTGGTCCCTGGAGATCTACTAGTGCTCTCAGGAAAAAGATTTTTTCTTCCATGTGATTGCATTTTACTGAGGGGCACCTGCATAGTGAATGAAGGCATGCTGACAGGTGAGCTATGTTACTATCCTTTATATGAATATTGCATTATGCAACTCTGTTCAGATAAGTTCAGATTATTATTATTATTATTATTATTATTATATATATTATATAGATATAGATAATACTGAATGTGCTCTATATGCTTACCTGTCACAGGATTATCCTGATTTTTTTTTTAGAGAGATTATGCAAGAGATATCCAGTAAATTTAGGCTGTGCTGCCTAAAAAGGAACCCAGTCCAAAAGTGGGTGATCTAGGGTGTACCAGGGTTTTCCCAAGCTGTATTAGGGGTGGAGCTTAAACATCCTTATTCCGTCACATAGGTCCATAATTCAAAATCTTAATAATAATTATAATAATAATATTATACAGGCGAGAGAGAATGTTTTAAGGTATCTTTATTACTTACTGCAAAGTCAAAAGTTTACATACACTAAGATTACTATGCCTTTAAACAATTTTGGACTGCCCATATGATGATGTCATATGTTTGAAGGTTTCTGATATGTTTTTTGGCAACATCTGAGTTAATTAGAGACACACCTGTGGATGTATTTTAATACACACCTGAAACACACTGCTTCTTTGTGTAGCATCATGGGAAAGTCTCAAGAAATCATCCAAGATATCAGGAAGAGAATTGTGGACTTGAAAAAGTCTGGCTCATCCTTAGGTATAATTTCAAGATACCTGAAGGTGCCTTGTTCAGCTGTACAAACAATTATACCCAAGTACTAACAAGATGGGAATGTCCAGCCATCATACCGCTCAGGAAAGAGATGGGTTCTGTGTCCCAGAGATGAATGTGCTTTGGTCTGACATGTGCATATCAACCCAAGGACAAAAGTAGAAGACCTTGTGAAGATGATGGTGGAAGCTGGTAAGATTGTGTCAATATTCACAGTGAAACGAGTACTGTATCAACATGGGCTGAAAGGCCACTCTGCCAGGAAGAAGCCATTACTCTAAAAGAAAGATAAAAAAGCCAGATTAATGTTTGCAAATGCACACAGGAACAAAGATTTTAATTTTTTGGAGACTTGTCCTGTGGTCTGATGAAACTAAAACTGAACTTTTAAAGCTTGGAAGACTAAAACACCATCCCAACTGTGAAACAGGGGGGTGGCAGTATCATGTTGTGGGGTTGCTTTGCTGCAGGAGGGACTGGTGCATTTCACAAAATAGATGGCATCATGAGAAAAGAAGATTATGTTGCAAAACTGAAGCAACATCTCAAGACATCAGCTAGAAAGTTAAAGCTTGGGCGGAAATGGATCTTCCAAATGGACAATGACCAGAATCATACTGCCAAAATGGTAACAGTGGCTTAAGGATAACAAAGTCAAGGTTTTGGAGTGGCAATCATAAACCCCTGATCTCATTCCTATTGAAAATGCATGGGCAAAGCTGAAAAGGCAGGTGCTAGCAAGGCGACCTTCAAACCTATCAGTTACACCAGTTTTGTCAGGAGGAATGGCCCTAAATTCTGACCAACTATTGTGAGAAGCTAGTGGAAGGATATCCCAAACGTTTGACCCAAGTCATTCAGTTTAAGGGCAATGGTACCAAATACTAATGAAATGTATGTAAACTTTTGACTTTGCAATAAGTAATAAAACCTTCTCTCTCTCTTTCTCATTATTCTGGCATTTAGCAAATATTAATAATCATAGTAATCCTAATTGATCTAAAATGGGAAAGGTTTATTCTGATTTCATGTCTGATATTGAGAAAAACATGTATATGTGTCTTTTTATATAATGTATGTAAACTTCTGGTTTCAACTGTATGCCCCCATGAGTTCTCTGTATACCCCTGCCTCTAGAAGAAATGTAACATAATTCATTAGTATTGAAACCAGTGGAAAAAAAAGTATTGAAACCAGTGGAAAAAATTCAATATAAAAATGTTCAGAAATACAGGCTTACAGTAATACCCTAATATGAGTATGGTGCATAGTTTCTAAGGCTTCCCACAAGTAAACCATCATTTAATGATCACACAATAATCATTTCATGCTAAAAATTAAATATAAGTGATCTGATAGTAGATCTTGTAGAAAAACAATGTTCTGGATAAAATTGATAAAAGCTTATGCAACATGAAGCATTGTTTGCCTTGTTTGTACAGTGTCCATTTTAGGACATGATCATATAACAAAGTCAGACATCAGAAATACTCTGTCTGATACCTGATTCTGATACTTGAGTCTGATAACTGACTCTGATACCTGACTTTGATACCTGATTCTAATACCTGATTCTAATACCTGATTCTGATACTTGAATCTGATACCTGACTTTGATACCTGATTCTGATATTTGACTCTGATACCTGACTCTGATACCTGAGTCTGATACATGATTCTGATACCTGACTCTGATACATGATTCTGATACCTGAGTCTGATACCTGATTTTGATACATGAAACATTCAATCATCAGAATCAGAAGGTTTTTCAGATAACCTCAATACAGTACTTGAATGGTTCATCTTATAAGCAAAGAAACAGAATCCGTTCAGCGCCATTTATGCTAATGGCTGAGTGGTTAAGCTCCTGGTTTGTGGACTAGAAAACTGGAGTTTAAGCCCAGTGAAAGTAAACTTTGTTTTTTAACTTATGCTGCCTGGCACACAAACTCCTGAGATGTTTCACTTTGATGAGTGAAGAAAATCACATATCATATGTATGAATGAAAATCGAAATGATTTTTCCACTCACTGAGCAGATTTCATAGCCAAAGAAAATCAATGCAAGGTATCACTTGAGTTTGTGGTGCTATTGTAAAGCTGCCAGCTGCTGTCTCTAGAGTGGAACTTTTTCTGGGTTCAAATCCCATATTTGAATTTTTTTTTGTTTTCTTAAATTCTGCAGGTTACCCCACAAACTTCAATCGTTCCACGTTTCATATCTGACATTTTATTATCCTCCTGACGTATCAGCAAAGAGTTTCAGACATTCTGTGTATTTACATGGTAAATCACATGGCCAAAGAAATTGGATGGGAGGCACTAATTTATTATATATCTATTTGCAAGTTACTGTACTTTTACTTAATGTCATAGGAAAGGGTCTAATGATCTAATTACTTGATATAATTTTTTTGTTTGCATCCACCCAAGAATTAGCTGCAAACTCTTGAGCACTAAGGGACTCACTAATCCACTGTGTGCGAGGCATGGTTCTTCTGTAGCAGCAAGAATCGGAACTCTGGGCGTGTCCTACACTATCTGATTCTGCAGTGGACATGCATGTGTTCATTGCCATCTCTCAGATCTGCGGAGCATCGTTTCTCTCTGTAAGGCCACGTTCACACGTTCAGTATTTAGTCAGTATTTTACATCAGTATTTGTAAGCAAAAACCAGGAGTGGGTGATAAATACAGAAGTGGTGACGTGTTTCTATTATACTTTTCCTCAGATTGTTCCTTACCTGGTTTTGGCTTACAAATACTGATGTAAAATCCTGACCAAATACTGAACGTGTGAGCGTGGCCTAAGCCCGGCATCACACTACGGCAGAGTGCTATGCGAGAAAACATCGCATAGCATTCGGACCAATATTACTCTATGAGGCAGCTCACATCACAGTTTATTTTCTCTGCCGTATTCAGCATGCGTGTAAAATTGCAGCATGCCGCGATTGTCACCGAGACTCGCCAATGCAAGCCTAAGTGTGCGAGAAAAAAATCGCACAGCACTTGGACTGTGCAAGTGCTTTCCGATTTTATGCACCTGTGTCCTTTGAAAAGCCATCAATTCATGTGCCGTGTACAGTAAATTCACACTGATATATATAGACAGATAGATATATATACATATATATATAGATATCAGTGACACACACATATATATGTATTTATATTACATAGATAGAGAAAGCCTGCAATTCATGTGACGTGTACAGTAAAATCACACTGACAGGTTAGAATAGAATAGATAGAATAGGTATATGCACATAGAATACATATATATATAGATGTCAGTGACACACACATGAGCCACACAACACCAGGGTTATGGGGTACTCGGCACCAAGCACATTGAAGTCTATGGGGAATGTCACAAGTAGCACAGCTCGGTCCGTCGCCCTTGGCGCTCATACAAAGGGGAATATTTACAGGGATTTTAGTAATAGTTTGTGACGCCACCTGTGGTTTCTGATCAGGGTGACCAGCGCTGCAGGGTGAATCCTCTGAGGGTTGGGGCAGCAAGGTGTTAAGTCTCCCACAGGCAGACTGGATGGATCCCTCAGGGTGATATGGCGGTGCAGGGGTGCAAGCAATAAGGTAGTCACACACAAATCAGTCTCTTTCCATACCTTTACTGGTGATGGTTGCAGGTATGTCCCGGGAAGCTGCTCAGGGTGGAGAATGCACATCCAGGTAATCACTGTGTAGGTTTAAAGGCCTCCTTTCTCTTTAATGTGTGAGTCCTAACTTGCGTGAAGCGAAGTTTAACTCCTTCTCCTCTCTAGGCCCGGCTGACCTTGTGATGAGGTCTTTTTGTGGACAGAACAGTGTCTTTATGGCGGTACCTGCCAGACTCCCGTCTTCCTAACCCCGGTTACGTATCAGCACTGAAGGACCCCTCTGCGACCTGAAGTCCAGCAGGGATTCCGGTGTTTCTCTCGCTAGCCGTGAAGGTTCTAGCAATACTTCGGACCCGGTGTCCGGTTAAGTTGAGTGAAGGTGATCTGTCACCGAAGTCACTCCTTCCTAGGACACCACTCGCCTGTCGTCCTACACACACCTTAATGTGAGCACAGGCAGCAGTGGATGTCAGCCTCTCCTGAGGTAACTCCGTACAGAGATCTTGTGTCTGCTCTCCCTGAGGTAACACCAACGACTCCTCTAGCGTTCATCTAGATTGTCTTTTGCTCACTGCTGTCTCAAGGGCTCCCTCTGGTGGAACCAGGAAAAATGTCAGTTGTTGTGTGCTTATCAGATATTTGTGATTAATCTTTTCCGTGCATTCTCCTGGGCCACACACACACATATATATATATATATATATATATATACATATATATATATACATATATATATGTATATATATATATATATATATATATACTGTATATAGCAAAAAATATTGAAAAGCAGCACCAAAATAATGATGAGGGTGCAAAGAATCCTTCCAGGTATATACCAAACCTCATAATATGATTCAAAAAATGAAGGCAGCACTCCAAGATGTAAGAAATGGGTGGTTTATTAGCCCATATGCGACGTTTCGGTCCTAGATGTGGACCTTTTCCTTGGAGTGCTGCCTTCATTTTTTGGATCATATACATATATATGTATTTATATTACATAGATAGATAGATACAAGAAAAGTCGGCAATTCAGCAGTCCCGAAGTGTAAAATCACTGCAGGAGCCGACAGGATAGGAGAAATGGATTACATAGAGTAAATACACATAGAATAGGTAGATATACAGATGTCAGTGACAAATACAATTAGTACAGTGTGTGTTCAGCTTACTGTACATGTATTTGATTAATAAATGATTATTCTTTGGACAAAAGTGGTGTGGGCTCCCGTGCAATTTTTGTAACCAAAACTCTATATAATAGATGTGGATATAGACCAGCAGACACCCAGTGGACCAAATTGATAACAGTGCATATGCTGAAATGTGAAATAATACAGCAATTGCTGATGTTGTAAACACAATGAATACGAAAAATAGCAATAAAATATATAATCTTTATTTAGACAATGTCATACACGAAACAATAATTAATAAAAAACATATAAGATATAAATAATCAAATATATATATATAAAGGCTGCCAGCAGATGTAATGACCCAATTGATATAATCAGGCCCAAAATAGAGTACCGGGTGATTATAAAATAACTGAGTCCAAACCAGGTTGTGAAAAAACGCATAAATAGGTGCTCACAATATATAAGGTCTCAATGCACTAAATAAAGATCACTACAACATGTGAATGTGCCAATAGTGCAAAATAAATCTAAACCCATACATTAAGTGAACATAATAAACTATTGCATTACCACCTCTAGAACGTGTTGGGAGTGCAAAGGCATGATACCTCCAGCCAAGGACCGAAAGAAATAATTAGACCGCTACCTGGGAGCCTGAATGGGGTGCTGACAGCCAGAGAAGAACGCGCCCCGACGCGCGTTTCGGTATTGATAACCTTCGTCAGGGGGATGTGTATAGTTAGTGACCTCAGTCCTTAAATAATGCCTTAATGGGATCAGCTGATGAAGCACCGGCGCATCACGGCGAGCGGAAGACCGGAAGTCGTCATAGTGACTAGCGTCACACGACCCAGACGAACCGGAAGTGCCCGGCCGCCAGGACATGTAGAGACGCCGTCGCCATGCAACCACCAGCCTCCGTCTCCCCGGCATGCGCACATCATCGCTGCAAAGTAAGAATAAATGTTTGTCTCCTGTGCGATACTAGCCATCAAACAAATGTGCAGAACCCCATACTACCACAGACAGAATATCTGTGCAAATAATAACGGCAGTGATAATCTCAATATAATTAACCAGTGCAAGAATTATAACCGGGATAATACCATGTGTGCAGAAACATATATATTGATAAATAAAAGAATGAATAAATAAAAATAAAATAAAAAGACCAAAACATTATTGTAACATTAATGCCCATAAAACCAATAAATGCACAAATCAAATAACTATGAGTGATAATCATTACATAGTGCATACCAACAAACACTGAATAATTACAAGCATATATATAAAATAATAGTTCCACAATTCAAATACATTATGGAGCAATAAAGAAACATCATGGTATAAAACAAAAACAGATGACCAAATATAACATAATAGTTGTAAGATGCACATTTTAATCCCATCCAGAAGGCCATACGCACAAATGTTGGAATATACGCTAGAAATTAGATAAAAATAAAATAAACACAAATTAATAAAAAGACATTACAGAAACTATACCTTTAAAGAAATTATATGTAAAATTCAGAACAATGAGCTCAATACAATAAAATGACAAATAAAATTATAAAAAGGGTACAAATGAGAGACATTCATTGAGGCCGAGTGGAGACACCGTATTCAATGTCCATATCCACCTGGCCTCAAGTTGGGACAGTCGTTTACTAATGTTACCTCCTCTATTATTGACAACAAGAAGATCTATCCCTGAGACCTTTAATTTAGAAGAATCACAATCATGATACAACTTAAAATGTCTGGGGATGGTTTTAAGCATAGACATGTCCTCAACCTCGGCTGCTGCCTTGATGCCCAGTACGTGTTCTTTTTCCTTTTTGGGGGGTCCTTCTTCCTACAAGTCCAGGGAACAGCGATGGGGGCTGCTTTTGCCCGTCGTACGCCAACCTGTTCCTTGGGCTGTGGGAGAGGGACCTCTTTCTATCTGATTGCACGGAGTCTATGGAGCGTGTCCCATTTTGGACACGCTACATAGACGACGTATTTTTTATTTGGCAAGGTTCCATTGAGGCGTTGACTGAATTCATCGCAGGTTTGAATGTCAACAGTATCAACATGCATTTCACATTTTCTTTTCATACTCATACAGTTGAGTTTTTGGATGTCCGTATAATGAGGGACACAGATGGTTGTCTTCAAACAATCCTCTTCAGAAAAAAGACGGCGGTGAATGCTCTTGTTCACGCAACTTCCTCTCATCCGAGGTCTCTGGTTAATTCTGTCCCCATAGGACAATTTTTGCGTTTAAGACGCATTTGTTCCAGAGACGAAGATTTTTTACAGCAAGCAGTTTTACTGAAAGAAAGGTTTTTAGAACGTGGGTACAGTAGGAGGTCCATAAAGAGGGCCTTCAATAGAGCTAAACATAGCACTCGTCATGATGCTCTGTATACCAGACATTCGAGAGATGAAACCAATGTGGCACGTTTTATCGCACAATTTAGTGGACAAAGTGATAAGTTGAGGCAATGTTTGAATCAACACTGGGCTATATTGAAGGTGGATCCAGTTTTGTCGAGATACATTGGGGATAGGCCACACATGACTTTCAGGAGGTCTCAGAATCTGAAGGACAGATTGGTGAAAAGTCATTTCATCAAGAATCCGCAAATGAAATCCTTAAACAAGGGTGGGTGCAAACCTTGTGGGTCATGTGTGGCGTGCCCCAATGTTGTCAAGACGAATAGTTTTGACAACTTTGATAGTTCCCATCACTTTGAAATAAAACAGAACATCACTTGTACATCCTCGGCTGTAATTTACTTGGCTGAATGCCCATGTAATTTGAAATATGTCGGTCTGACCACCAGACAATTAAAAATCAGGGTACGAGAACACGTACTGGGCATCAAGGCAGCAGCCGAGGTTGAGGACATGTCTATGCTTAAAACTATCCCCAGACATTTTAAGTTGTATCATGATTGTGATTCTTCTAAATTAAAGGTCTCAGGGATAGATCTTCTTGTTGTCAATAATAGAGGAGGTAACTTTAGTAAACGACTGTCCCAACTTGAGGCCAGGTGGATATGGACATTGAATACGGTGTCTCCACTCGGCCTCAATGAATGTCTCTCATTTGTACCCTTTTTATAATTTTATTTGTCATTTTATTGTATTGAGCTCATTGTTCTGAATTTTACATATAATTTATTTAAAGGTATAGTTTCTGTAATGTCTTTTTATTAATTTGTGTTTATTTTATTTTATCTAATTTCTAGCGTATATTCCAACATTTGTGCGTATGGCCTTCTGGATGGGATTAAAATGTGCATCTTACAACTATTATGTTATATTTGGTCATCTGTTTTTGTTTTATACCATGATGTTTCTTTATTGCTCCATAATGTATTTGAATCGTGGAACTATTATTTTATATATATGCTTGTAATTATTCAGTGTTTGTTGGTATGCACTATGTAATGATTATCACTCATAGTTATTTGATTTGTGCATTTATTGGTTTTATGGGCATTAATGTTACAATAATGTTTTGGTCTTTTTATTTTATTTTTATTTATTCATTCTTTTATTTATCAATATATATGTTTCTGCACACATGGTATTATCCCGGTTATAATTCTTGCACTGGTTAATTATATTGAGATTATCACTGCCGTTATTATTTGCACAGATATTCTGTCTGTGGTAGTATGGGGTTCTGCACATTTGTTTGATGGCTAGTATCGCACAGGAGACAAACATTTATTCTTACTTTGCAGCGATGATGTGCGCATGCCGGGGAGACGGAGGCTGGTGGTTGCATGGCGACAGCGTCTCTACATGTCCTGGCGGCCGGGCACTTCCGGTTCGTCTGGGTCGTGTGACGCTAGTCGCTATGACGACTTCCGGTCTTCCGCTCGCCGTGATGCGCCGGTGCTTCATCAGCTGATCCCATTAAGGCATTATTTAAGGACTGAGGTCACTAACTATACACATCCCCCTGACGAAGGTTATCAATACCGAAACGCGCGTCGGGGCGCGTTCTTCTCTGGCTGTCAGCACCCCATTCAGGCTCCCAGGTAGCGGTCTAATTATTTCTTTCGGTCCTTGGCTGGAGGTATCATGCCTTTGCACTCCCAACACGTTCTAGAGGTGGTAATGCAATAGTTTATTATGTTCACTTAATGTATGGGTTTAGATTTATTTTGCACTATTGGCACATTCACATGTTGTAGTGATCTTTATTTAGTGCATTGAGACCTTATATATTGTGAGCACCTATTTATGCGTTTTTTCACAACCTGGTTTGGACTCAGTTATTTTATAATCACCCGGTACTCTATTTTGGGCCTGATTATATCAATTGGGTCATTACATCTGCTGGCAGCCTTTATATATATATATTTGATTATTTATATCTTATATGTTTTTTATTAATTATTGTTTCGTGTATGACATTGTCTAAATAAAGATTATATATTTTATTGCTATTTTTCGTATTCATTGTGTTTACAACATCAGCAATTGCTGTATTATTTCACATTTCAGCATATGCACTGTTATCAATTTGGTCCACTGGGTGTCTGCTGGTCTATATCCACATCTATTATATAGAGTTTTTCACTTTTCGGATGGTCTACCATCCTACTTCTCTTGAATCACTGGTACTATTCTGTTAGTTATTCCCAGGTGTATAATTTTATAATTATTATATTTTATCACATATTAAGCCTACAACCTGCAATGATCCTCAGTGTACTGAACCATCGCACAACCAGCTCTACCCTCTCCTAGTGTATTCTCACCCATCCCTGTAGACTGTGAGCCCTCGCGGGCAGGGTCCTCTCTCCTTCTGTACTTATGCGTCCCTTGTCTAGCACATGTTTATTGTATCTGTCTATATTTTTCCCCTTTTCATATGTAAAGCGCCATGGAATAAATGGCGCTATATAAATATATAATAATAATAATAATAAAATAATAATAATAATATTAAGAGCATGCTTGGATATATATTATTTACGTTCAATCCACACCAGTTTTTCTTGTGCATTTTTCTCAATTTTTGTAACCAGCAGAGGGAAAGCCGATGACTGGGGTCCGATGTTTATAGCATGTCAGTGATCTGACATTTCATAGTGATGTCCCATACTGGGACAATTAAAAAAAATTAAAAAAATTAAAAAAAAGAAAATTACAAAGTGTAAAAATATTTTTTTAAAAATCCCTAAAGGAAAAAAAAATATTTTACAATACATTTATTTATGTAAATAATAAAAAAAAATAAAAGTACACATATTTGGTGTTGCCACGTCTGTAACGACCCGCTCTATGAAACTGTCCCACTATTTAACCCCTTCAGTGCTCACCATAAAAGAAATAAAAAATGAGGCAAAAAATAATGCTTTATCATCATACCGCCAAACAGAGTGCAATAAAACACCATGAAAAAGATGAATGTAAATAAAAATGGTACCGCTGAAAATGTCATCTTGTCCCGCAAAAACCAAGCTGCCATACAGCTCAATCAGCAGAAAAATAAAAAAGTTATCGCTCTCAGAATAAAGATATGCAAAATAATTATTTTTCCTAAAAAACTGTTTTAATTGTGTAAAAGCGCCAAACATAAAAAAATATAAGTGAGGTATCACTGTAATCGTACTGACCCGAAGAATAAAGTGGTCTTACCAATTATACTACATGCGGAACGGTATAAACAAAAACAAAACTCAATTCCTGAATTTCGGGTTTTGTTCATTCTGTATCCCAAAAATCAGAATAGAAAGCGATCAAAAAATGTCATGTACCCAAAAATGGTACCAGTAAAAATATCAGCTCGTCACGTAAAAAACAAGCCCTCACATGACTGTCGGTCGAAATATGAAAAAATTATAGCTCTCAAAATGCGGTAATTCAAAAACTAGTTTTCGCAATAAAAAGCGTCTTTTAGTGTGTGACAGCAGCCAAACACAAAAACCCGATATAAATCTGGTATCTCTGTAATTGCACCAACCCGAAGAATAAATTCACCTAATGACTTATACCGCACGAGGAATGGCGTAAAAAGTAAATAAAACCAATTGTTCACCTACTGTTGATTTTTTCATTCTGCCTCCCCAAGATCGCAGTAGGGCTTGGCGCACATTTATCCTACGCTCTGCGCTGAACGCTTACATCGGGGTTTCCATGTAAATCTCTGAAATACGTGATTCAGACAGAACCCTGGTGGAAAATTCCCTATAATGAGGCAGATGGAGTCACTGTGGACACCATAGGACCTGTTTCGATGTTTGAAAGAAGTCAAGTATCAGATATCAGACTCATCGAAATCACACAGCAATGAGTTTCAGCCACATGTTTACATCTGATTCTGATGTTTAAAAGAAGTCAAGTATCTGGTATCAGACCCATTCATCGAACTCACACTGCAATGAGTTTCAGTTACATGTTTACACCGACAGTCACATAAGCAAATTGAAGAGTGATATCCTGCAATTGAGAGTATAGCACAGTGGTAAAGTGTGCAAGCTTATACACCAAAGGAGCTTTGAGTTCAAACCCCAGCAATGGAACTTAATTTTTTTTTAATTATTTTTCTTATTATTTTAAACCAAAACCATGTGTGATGCAGATACTTCACCCTTAGGCTATAGATTATTTTATTAGAAGTCAGGAGGATAATAAGAATGTCAGATATTAAAAGTGGAACATAATTGGAGTTTGTGTGGTAACCTGCATAACTTAAAAAAAAAATTCAAACATGGGATTTGAACCCAGAAAAAGCTACACTTTAAAGACAGCAGCACTACCATTGCACCACAAGCTCAAATGATATCAAGTACTATGGTAATTTTCTTTGGCAATGAAATATGCTATGCAAACTCTCAGTGAGTGGAAAAATCATTTGGCTTTTAATTTTGACTTATGATATGTGACTTTCTTCACTCATCAAAGTTAATTATTTCTGAAGTTTGTGTGCCAGGAAGCATAAGTTAAAAAACAAAGCTTACTTTCACTGGGCTTGAAGTCAAGTTTTCTAGTCCATAACCCAGGAGCTTAACCACTCAGCCATTAGCTCAAATGACAGTGAAAGGATTGCTTTTCTTCGCTTATGAGATGAACCATTCAAGTACTGTATTGAAGGTATCTGACAAACCTTCTGATTCTGGTGTTTGAATATTTAATGTATCAAAATCAGGTATCAGAATCAGGTATCAAATTCAGGTACCAGACTCAAGTATCAAAATCAGGTATCAGAGTCCGGTATCAGTCTGGTGTCAGACTCAAGTATCAGAATCAGGTATTAAAGTCAGGTTTCAGAGTCCGTTATCAGACTCAAGTATCAGAATCAGGTATCAGACAGAGTATTTCTGATGTTTGACTTTGATATATGATCATGTCATAAAATGGACACTGTATGTTTGAATCACTACATAAAAGACTAACGTCATACCTCAATGAAAACGAGATGAAAGTTGTGTTTGAATGGGGAGTTTTTGATGCCTATTTTTTCTTATAATTTTTCCCAAAAAATAAGTTTGTGAACTAAAGAAAAAAATTGATGGTTTCAGCACAATCTAAAGCTGAAGTTAGACAGCATGATCACAGCCGTTAAATGACTGCTAATCAGCTACATACTTGCCTGTCTATGGTTGTTTAATAACCTGTATAGATGGTATGACTACACGTCTATGAGCACAGAATGATCGTTAATATGGTTTTGTGCACATAAGAATATACTGATATTGGCAGCATATCACATGTTCACAAGACAATGTGCTATAAGAGCGCGTCAGGCATATAAATAAATCCGAGATAGGACCGCAATACAAGGGCTAGTAGACGAGTCTCCCGACCCGAGCATGACAGCTTCAAATATTTCTATGAAGCTGTCACGCTCGAGTCGGGAGACCCACCGGCCAGTTCATCATTGCTTGCCAAGGCACAGTAGCAAGCTATTCCTGGATAAGGCACTCCTTCCATATTTCTAAAGCTAGGGACACTTTAGCTATCCCTGCCCCCGGGATTACTTCTGATGGTGACGACGCTGGGAGACTTGCCTTACTAAGCTCCTGAATTCATCCTTTTCTGTCCCCTCTCCCAACCAGGGAAGTGGGGAGTTGTTGTGTACATGAATACACAAAATCAGGCTAACAAAAGAAGACATACAGGAATACATGAAAACACCAGTCATACAAATATGCACTCATAAAGAACAGAGTGGAATCCCGAGAAGTAAAGGGAGGAAAAAACAATTAGGAGAGGATGAGGATATGCACACAGACAAATCACCACGCAACAGTCTCCTGAAAAACACTCCAAAACGTCTCCTCACACAACCAACACCTCCAGCTCCCAAACTACAGTAGATAGTATAGAACTAACAATGGCAAAGCCTGCTTGCCAGAGACGCGAATATATGTAGCAGAGGGGGGTGGCAAACACTGAACAGCTGAGATTATCAAAGCAGAAAAGCCAACAGGAACTCTCAGCAGAACAGATTAATTCCTGCACTGCTAGCAGAACGTGCAGTGTTTAATATGAAGGTGAAGTGCTACTATTCAGTGCAGGAGTACAAGAAATCAGACAGTGTGGTTTTCTATCTCCTCTCTGTTTCAGTAAACCTATGACATTGTTGTTTAAAGTTGGTCTGATTTATAACGTCATCTCACTGCACCCTAAAGTTGATTTTTTGCTTAAAAATAACCACACCCGACAAACAAGAATTTATGTTTAGACTGGCCAAGATTTGGGAATGGGCATTCCAATGAACTCTTTTTCCCTGATTATTGTTCCATAAACATGGACTCTAACACTTGAGCAGAATAATATAGTGATATACTGTAGAACTATTTTAATAATAAATCCCTACACAAAATGTCAGTTCTGTTACAATATACTAAATAATTTGTTTTGCTATAGGTGAAAGTATCCCGGTCACTAAGATACCACTTGACCAGGTGACAAACTGTACCCCCTGGAAAATACATAGTGGAGAGGATTACAAAAGGCATGTGCTATTCTGTGGAACGGAAGTGATCCAGACTACAGCATCCGGTTCTGCTCCTGTAACTGCAGTTGTGATGCAAACTGGTTGGTATATTATCTCCCACTTTGTGAAAAGAGAAGAATTTCTTCACTATTAATTTAAAAAAAATCTCTTAACTAACTTTTACTACTATACTGGACAACCCCTTTAAGGTACTAATACTAAGTTAAAATAAAAAATGGATAATATATGGCTGAAAGTTGGATTACATAATGCCAATCCATCATTGAGCCATGCAATATGTATTGAGGCAACTCCTCTACAGCCTGAATTAGTTATCAGATATTTCAAATATACTGTATATCAAGACAAAGAATAAGTGTAAATACCTTGCATTGACAAACACCATGAACCCCATCAATATCATTTCAAAGGTTGTTCCATCTTGCACATTTATTTCCCACTAGCTGTAGTACCCGGCTTCGCCCGGGTTAATTAATAACTGCTGTTAGCTGTAACAAAATAGACTATGTTAACAAAAATTTATTCTGCACATAAAAATCACACACCAAAACGTGCGGGGGTTAAAATTTCCATTCAACACATAGCCTATGATGCTCCTGGGGTTGAGATGTGCGGGCATGCAAAATTTCATGCCCGTAAGTACAACGGTGCAGATTCCTATCCCGGGCCAAAATTATTTGCCGATTTGGAATGCGCGGGGTTAAAATTTCGACTCAAAACCTAGCCTATGACGCTCCCGGGGTCGAGACGTGCGGGTGTGCAAAATTTCATGCCCGTAAATGCAGATTCCTATGCCGGACATACACACAAGCATTCAGCTTTCTCCCCATTATGTAGATAGGGCCAAAATTGTTTGGCGATTTGGAACGTGTGGGGGTTAAAATTTCAATTCAACACATAACCTATGATGCTCCTGGGGTTGAGATGTGCGGGCATGCAAAATTTCATGCCCGTAAGTACAACGGTGCAGATTCCTATCCCGGGCCAAAATTATTTGCCGATTTGGAATGCGCGGGGTTAAAATTTCGACTCAAAACCTAGCCTATGACGCTCCCAGGGTCGAGACGTGCGGGTGTGCAAAATTTCATGCCCGTAAATGCAGATTCCTATGCCGGACATACACACAAGCATTCAGCTTTCTCCCCATTATGTAGATAGGGCCAAAATTGTTTGGCGATTTGGAACGTGCGGGGGTTAAAATTTCCATTCAACACATAGCCTATGATGCTCCTGGGGTTGAGATGTGCGGGCATGCAAAATTTCATGCCCGTAAGTACAACGGTGCAGATTCCTATCCCGGGCCAAAATTATTTGCCGATTTGGAATGCGCGGGGTTAAAATTTCGACTCAAAACCTAGCCTATGACGCTCCCAGGGTCGAGACGTGCGGGTGTGCAAAATTTCATGCCCGTAAATGCAGATTCCTATGCCGGACATACACACAAGCATTCAGCTTTCCTCCCATTATGTAGATAGGGCCAAAATTGTTTGGCGATTTGGAACGCGCGGGGTTAAAATTTCGATTCAAAACATAGCCTAGGACGCTTTCGGGGTCGAGACGTGAGGGCGTGCAAAATTTCATGCCCGTAAGTGCGACGGTGCGGATTCCAATCCCGGACAAACATACCCACATACATACACACATACATACATTTAGCTTTATATATTAGATTGATGTGTGCCATAAATCTGTGATAGATATAGGCTCCACTACTGAAAGATTTCCTAGACTATGACAGCCAGCTTTTTTTTCTTGGAAATCATAGTGTGTAATATGGGTTTTATTTTTTTACCATCTCTGGTTCCCTCCCTGTAGGTTTCAACACAGCAAAAGGAGATATGGTGCGATCAATTTTGTATCCCAAGCCCATGAATTTCAAGCTATATCAAGATGCATCTCGATTTTTAATGTGTCTCGTTGCAATAGCTGTAATTGGATTTATATATTCTGTGGTGCTATTTGTAGTTAAAGGGGTAAGCTATAAGCATAAATTCTGTATTGTAAATTTCCAACATTTCATGTTAGACACAGGAACACTGTCTCTTAAAGACTCTCACCTGTTTATTAAGGGTGCTGTATAAGCCACTGCAGAGTTAGCAAAAATAAACAAGGCTTTTCTGGCCTAAGGAAAAGCAGAACATAACATACTGCACAGCCCTTGTTCAGAAAATTCACATATATAGGTTCAGCTTCCTTGTCAAGACAGCTAGCATTGGAGCTCCACTGAATGACTCAGAACGTCAACTATTTAAACCCCAGACCACACCCTGGGGTGGACTTAAGGTGGACAACCTCTCACCCGCTCTATGGTTGTCCACAAAAAAACAGCCCTTACAATGGCCGATTAACCTCTCTGAACACATAGTGTGCTGGAAAAAACTTCTGGGTTTCACATCTTGAAGCAAATAGCCTCAGTGAAATATATCTCCCCTCCAGCACTCTGCCAATGACTTTGTCACATATCCCCCCTTTGCCCAAATCCGGGGGGTTTGGCACGTTCACTCACTAAGCAGGGAAGTCTGAATAGGGCATCTGTGTTCCCATGTAGTTTCCTTGGCCTATGCTCCACATGGGAGCTGAAGTCCTGGAGCGCCAGAAAACACCTAGTCAGCTGAGCATTCTTCCCATTTATTTCCCTCATACATCTTAGGGGCGCATGATCTGAGACTAACCTAAACTTCTGGCCGGATGTTCTAGATGCTTGTCCCCATCTACTTCCTGGGACAACACAGCTACCAAACTGACCTCGGAGGCGTCCGTCTGGACCACAAACTCCTTAGTGAAGTCAGGTGTGATCAACACCAGTTGTTTGCAACTCCTGGAAGGCCATCTCCGCTTCAGATGTCCATTTGTCCATCAACGTCTTTGTTCCCATAAAATGATCAGTTAGAGGGTGTGGCTGTGTGTTGGGCTCTCCATGCATGTGCTGTGACTGTGACACAGCCACGACACGTGCACCTGTGGTGCCGATCAGCTGATCAGCCAGCGCGATCCAGGTTTCCCCTGCAGCTTATTTGGTAAGCACTATAGCTTGCCAAATAAGAGGGAACCCGAACAAATTCCCTCAATCTAAAGTCACCCAGTCTACCCTAAGAGACCCTAAATAAGTTCCGCACCTATCACTGAGCAGGATATCTAATCCCTGCCAGACCCTAGCGGTAAGCCCTGCTTAGGGAAGGAAGGGGTACATTCTGGTTGAACCCACTAACACTAAAGACAGCTAGGATAAACGAAACAAGGGAGACACTTAGCTTGAGTAGACTCAGAGAGAAAAACAGATGTCCTCCACACTTCAAAGAGGATGCTAGCAGACTGCTACAGCTCCCAGCCTCAACAGGGAAGTGCAAATTGAAAATATCACCTGCAACTCACATCAGGAAGTTAGAGGTTATAAATACCCAGGTCCAAGTGTGGCCATTAGCACCGGGGGAGGTAGCCACTCATATGCAAAGCAAACTACTGAGACCTTCTGCAGACAGATGCAGTGTAACAGTCTCCACCCTCTGACACATCCGTGACAGTACCCACCCTTCTACAAGTGGCCTCCAGACCCTCAAGACCAGGTTTCTCAGGATAAGAGGTGCAGAGCGAACGAACCAACCTGGGGGCATTCACCTCTAATGCAGAAACCCACATCCTTTCCTCTGGACCATAACCCCACCAATGCACCAAATATTGTAGGGAATGACGTCGGAGGCGAGAATCTACAATCCTCGAAATTTGAAACTCTAGGTTTCCATCAACCATTATTGGGGAGGTGGTAGAGGTGAGGGCTCAAGGGGTTCCAAATATCTCTTGAGCAAAGACCTGTGAAATACGTTCACAAGACGTAACACTACTGGACCAGTGACGGCGGTTATCTTATAGGGACCAATGAATCTAGGTCCCAACTTCCAGGAAGGAACCTTCAACCTGAAATTCCTGGTAAACAGCCACACAAAGTAATTCACATTCAGGTCCGGACACATTTACTGACAGTCATACATTTATACCTGTCTCCCCTGACCATGTTAGGAACAGGTAGTGGTGAAACAGGACTAGATGGACAGGTATGCGGTATCTTAGAAAGTGCACAAAAACTGCAGGAAGCCACTTGTTCAACCACATCCTGATGCAACCCTGGCCACCAAAAAGGATGAGAAAGGAGGTCCGTGGTTTCCTTACCACGTGGGAGGAGAGCAAGTACAGAGTTATGAAATTTTCTAGTTACCTTGCGGAGCAATTTAGACGGCACAAATAACCTCCCCAAAGGGCAGGAGGCAGGGGCATCCCCTTAGCCTCCAACACCTTACCCTCCAGATCAGTGTACAAGGCCGAGATGCCTACCCCCTTCTGAAAAATTAGTGCAGAGTCCTCCAAGTGAGACAAAAATGTTGGTAAGGACCCTGTAGATACAGCAGAAGAGGAAACGTTTAGGCAGTTACCATGACAATAATCTCCCCACTTTACAATCTCTCTGGATTGCCAATCCACAGTTGGATTATGCTTCACCAACCAAGGCAAACCCAGAACCATTGGAGTGTGGAAGTCCTTCAGAACATAACTCACCTTGAGTCTTAGGTTATGAAGAATTTGTGTAAGTGTTCTCTGTTCAAGTGGAGCTGAGTCGATGGTGCAAATAGGAATAGGTTTAGCCAAGATAGAGAAGACAAAACCATGAGTTCTAGCAAACTCAGTATCCACAATATTGACTCCAACTCTGCTGTCTACAAACACAGGCATTTCTTCAGACCCTCTGACACATCTGTGACAGTGAACTCAGGTCCTCCATGCTGTCTGACATTGCTTCCTGTTTTATGGCCGCCTTCACCCATAAATATTTATATACATACATATATGTATGCAGCAAAGTATCAAGTTCCATCGAATAAGAAAGATTTCACTTATGACTATAATCATTTACTACAGGGAACCTGCAAGCAGGACGTATCCCTTAAATTCCCCACCAGTTTTGTATCAGCAGCCAAGAAATCCCTTATTATAGTTAAGGAACCAAAAAATTGTGTAAAACTCATTGTCATCCTTTCCCGATCGAGTGATTTTTAATTGTGCTTTTTTTTTCTTACTATCCTTTTGCAAAGAGTCATAGGTTTTTTATTTTTCCATCAATTAAGCCGAATAAGGGGGAGCAAGTTGTAGCTTTTCAAAAGCTGGAAGATTATGCCATTGTTTATCAGGTACCGTATATACTCGAATATAAGCCGAGATTTTCAGCCCATTTTTTAGGGCTGAAAGTCCCCCTCTCGGCTTATATTCGAGTCAAATACCAGGGGGTCGGCGGGGGAGGGGGAGCGCAGCTGTCCTATATACTTACCCCTCCGCCGGCGCGGTCTCTGCAGCCCCTGCTCTTCTCCCACGGTCCCGGCGCCTGTGTTCAGCGGTCAGCTGGTACCGCTCATTAAAGTCATGAATATACACATATTCATGACTTTAATGAGCGGTACCACGTGACCGCTGAACACTGGCCCTGGGACCGTGGGAGAAGAGCAGGGCAGAGACGCGCCGGCGGAAGGGTAAGTATAAGCGATATTTACCTGTCCCGTTCCGCTGTCCTCGGGTCCTCTTGCTGCGATGTTCAGGCAGAGGGCCTGGTCATTCACTGCTGGAGGACCCGGAAGACAGCGGCGAGCAGCGGTGACAGGTAAATGTCTCAGGTGCCGGGGTCCTGAGCGAGCGGTGACACCGGCACCTGTCCCCCATAGCGCGCCGGTGTCCCCGCCTGCTCAGGACACTGGCACCTGGCCCCCAGCAACGACAGGTGAGTATGTCTTTTTTTTTTTTTTCGGTTGCAGCAGCAGCGGCAGCAATTGAGGCCTATACTATGGAGCATAATCTATGGGGGCACAATCTATGGATCATCTATGGGGGCATAATCTATGGAGCATCTATGGGGGCACAATCTATGGAGCATCTATGGGGGCATAATACATGGGGCATCTATGGGGGCACAATCTGTGGATCATCTATGGGGGCACAATCTATGGAGCATCTATGGGGGCACAATCTGTGGAGCATCTATGGGGGCACAATCTATGGAGCATCTATGGGGGCACAATCTGTGGATCATCTATGGGGGCACAATCTATGGATCATCTATGGGGGCACAATCTATGGAGCATCTATGGGGCACAATCTATGGAGCATCTATGGGGCACAATCTGTGGATCATCTATGGGGGCACAATCTATGGATCATCTATGGGGGCACAATCTATGGAGCATCTATGGGGCACAATCTGTGGATCATCTATGGGGCACAATCTATGGATCATCTATGGGGCACAATCTATGGAGCATCTATGGGGGCATAAATACATGGGGCATCTATGGGGGCACAATCTGTGGATCATCTATGGGGGCACAATCTATGGAGCATCTATGGGGGCACAATCTGTGGATCATCTATGGGGGCACAATCTATGGATCATCTATGGGGGCACAATCTATGGAGCATCTATGGGGGCACAATCTATGGAGCATCTATGGGGGCACAATCTGTGGATCATCTATGGGGGCACAATCTATGGATCATCTATGGGGGCACAATCTATGGAGCATCTATGGGGCACAATCTGTGGATCATCTATGGGGCACAATCTATGGATCATCTATGGGGCACAATCTATGGAGCATCTATGGGGGCACAATCTATGGAGCATCTATGGGGCATAAATACATGGGGCATCTATGGGGGCACAATCTGTGGATCATCTATGGGGGCACAATCTATGGAGCATCTATGGGGCACAATCTGTGGAGCATCTATGGGGCACAATCTATGGATCATCTATGGGGGCACAATCTATGGATCATCTATGGGGGCACAATCTATGGAGCATCTATGGGGCACAATCTATGGATCATCTATGGGGCATAATCTATGGAGCATCTATGGGGGCATAATCTATGGGGGCATAATACATGGGGCAGCATATAGGGCATAATCTCATTTTCCACCCTAGTCTTATACTCGAGTCAGTAAGTTTTCCCAGTTTATTGTGGCAAAATTAGGGGGTCGGTTTATACTCGGGTCGGCTTATACTCGAGTATATACAGTATTCTATTTATAGTGTTCATTTTGAGCTACAAAATTACTTGGCAATCTGATTTTTCCGGTCAGTACCATTACAGCAATACTAAACTTATATGGTTCTTTATGTTCTAGTAGTGAAAAAATAATGCCCGATAATGGAATTAAGTAAAAATGTGTAATGTACATTTACACAATAGTAAGGAAAGTCTATGTAAATGCTAAAAATATAAAACATGTACACCACAAGTCAGGAAAGGTTGTTGCACAGCAGATGTACAGTAACTACGTAAGTCTACAGGATAGTATCTGATCCTAGAACAGTCATATCAAATCTATTATACTCATGTCTAATGAGGCAAGATTGAGGGTCTAGCAACTCCAACACCTTCGTCTACAAGCTCTGGAAATCTTGCGCATACATGGCAGCTGCTTTATCTCATTGATAGGAGAATAAGGAATGAAGATCGTTGGAATACCCTTCAGGTTTTTCTTTAACATGATTACAGCAAATTTGGTAAGTTCTGGGATGAGGCCCTTCCCTTGGTTATTTTTGGAGGTACATAGGCTGAGCGAGAATATTAACAAATTATTAATTTTGTATCACTTGGTTGTTTTTCCTTGATTAGGGCATAATATATAGGCTTTCTAGAATGCAAATACTGAACTAGTGGTGAATTTTAGGGTTAAATCACATGAGTGGGCTAAAATATGGCAGAGCACAGTATCTTTACTGCTCCCTTAAAATTGCTGCCTCTAGAAAAAAATACCTTCATACATCCAGAGACTTACATAAGGAATCCATTCAAAAATTCAACTATGTTTTTTATCTACATATATAATTGCCAGTTGGCCGCTGTCACCGAATCCCATAAGGCACCGCGGCAGTGTCACTTTCGCAGGCGCAGTTCGTGGCCGCAAGGCCACTAACTGTGCCTGTGCAAGTGACATACGGTATATACTTGAGTATAAGCCAGCGGGGGAGGGGGAGCTGCAGGAGAGAGCAGCTGTGACAGCATACTCACCCACTCCTGGCACGGTGGCTGCAACATCCCTGCATCTCTCTCTGTTTTCCCAGCTTCCAGCAGCACTTCCTGTATTCAGCGGTCACGTGGTACCGCTCATTAAAGTAATGAATATGGACTCGTCTCCACGCCCATAGGCGTGGATCGCATACTCATTAATTTAATGAGCAGTATCACTTGACCACTAAATACAGGAAGTGCTGCTGGAAGCCGGGAAAACAGAGAGAGATGCAGGAATGGTGCAGCCACCATACAAGGAGGACTGGGGAGGACGGGTGAGGACTGGGGAGGTCGAGTGAGGACCGGGGAGGTCGAGTGAGGATCGGAGAGATCGAGTGAGGACCGGGGGAGCTGAGCCAAGGAAAGCCTTGCATACAGGATGGGACCAGGGAGCAATGCATACAGGATGGGACCAGTGAGCCATGCATACAGGATGGGACCAGGGAGCCATGCATACAGGATGGGACCAGGGAGCCATGCATACAGGATGGGACCAGGGAGCCATGCATACAGGATGGGACCAGGGAGCCATGCATACAGGATGGGACCAGGGAGCCATGCATACAGGATGGGACCAGGGAGCCATGCATGCAGGATGGGACCAGGGAGCCATGCATTCAGGATGGGACCAGGGAGCCATGCATACAGGATGGGACGAGGGAGCCATACATACAGGAGGGGGAGCCACACATACCAGGACAGGGAAGGGGGAGCCACACATACCAGGACAGGATGGGGGAAGCCACACATACCAGGATGGGGGAGCCACACATACCAGGACAGGGACGGGGAGAGCCACTCATACCAGGACAGGGATGGAGGGGGAGTCACAAACCAGGACAGGACGGGGGGAGCCACACATACCAGGACAGGGATGGGGGGAGCCACACATACCACGACAGGGACGCGGGGGGCCATACATAGCAGGACAAGGACGGGGGGAGCCACACATAGCAGGACAGGGATTAGGGGAGCCACACATGACAGGATGGGGGGAGCCACACATACCAAGACAGGATGTAGGGACAATGCATAGCCAGCTTATACTCGAGTCAATAAGCTTACCCAGTTTTCCGTGGCAAAATTAGGTGCCTCGGCTTATATTCGTGTCGGCTTACACTCGAGTATATACAGTACACATCTCTGCTATTCTCATGCAGGCGCAGTAACAGCCACGTTGTTACTACGCATGCTCAAGAATAGCGGTGACGTGTATGTCACTTGCGCAGGCGCAGTTCGTGGCCGCAATTCCCACGCATGCTCAGTTACAGCCACAACTGCATGCTCTACACGCGCTGCTCCTGTCAGCACCACTAAGCATACACAGATGTTAATTTCACCACACTCCCGGTGCGATAGCATCGGGCCTATTTCTAGTAATGAGATAAACAGCAGCCTCATGTATGTATATAGGAGCCAGGCTGTAAAAAAAATTAGCCCTTACTATAGTTGTGCTTTACTAATTAATACTTTATATGGACATTCATACTCTTTAAGGGGTTTTTCCGGGTTTATGATATAGATGTCCTATGATTAAGATATGGCATCAATATGAAATGCGTGGAGGGCCAATACTCATCACCACAATCTGCTGCTGTGATATGTGGTTGCTGACAGATGTAAACATTGGATCTGATCTGCAGATCCCAGATTCGGCCTCTACATTTTGAATGAAGCTGAGCAGTGCAGCTCCATTTGTTTTTTACTACTGTCCACCACTGCAACTCATAACAACTAATTGGCAGTCTGATAATAATTGCATATTTTCATGTTAGCTCATCAGTATCACATGTATAGAACCTGTTTAATTATTGTCTACCTGATCTTTCTGAATGCTGATTGCTTGAAGTGACCTATATATAACACACACCATGCACTGTCAAGCTTTCTCCAGTTAAAGCAGTGGAACTTCCTACTGCACATGCTCACACACATCTGTCCTATTAATCACCTATGACTTATTTCTGTCACAAGACGATGGACATACTCATGTACTATAGTAATTAGCTTCAAAACAAGTGTGATTGCTAGTATTACTAGTCTTTCTTTCAATGTCTTTCCCAATTACATGTAAATCATGTAACAGTGACTCTTATGGCATGGTTTATATTTTAGGGAACAGCTCGAGATGTCATTGTCAAGTCATTAATTGCAGTAACAGTTGCGATACCTCCAGTACTTCCTGCTGCAGTTGCAACAGCCATCATGTATGCTCAAAAACGACTTAAAAAGAAAAAAATATTTTGCATTAGTCCTCAGAGGATCAATGTATGTGGGAGAATAAACCTAGTATGCTTCGATAAGGTAAGAGTTGTCCTGTACAATGTTAAACAATTCCGGAAAATTGGGCCCAGATTACGGTAATCAAGACTGGTGATTTTTGCGGGTTCTTGATGCAGACTGTTATAGTCAGACCCTTCTAATTAATTAATTGAATCTGAAAAATTGTATGTATCTTTGTGCACCTCACCACAAATCTTAATCCACTCAGAGGCTGGAGTAAGATTTCTAGCATAAGGCTGGAGTCACACACACCATCTAAAAAATCAGACCGTTTTTGACGGCCGATAATCGCACAAATGTTTCCTGGACATTGATCCGTCTGTCATCCGATTTGAATGCGAGGATGCGATTTTGACGCATCTGAGCATATGTTTCACATCCGTTTGACATCCGTCTGGCGATATTTTGTCGGTGGCTAGCAAAACCAACATATAATGGATCCAAATGATAGTTTTTAAATCACAAAAGAAAGAATAGATATATACACATAGAATACATATATATATATATATAAAATATATATATGTCATTGAGGCATATATATATACATATATTTATAGTTCATACACTTCTACATAGTATAATAGCTGCTAATTCAATTGCTGGCTTCTGTAAAATTACAGAACCCGACATGAAATGACACATGGTTTACATACAGTTAACCATGTCATTTCATGTAGTTTGATATATGGTTTTCACTAACAATTACATGAGTGTATGTGTGCAAAATTTCATACATGTAGGGGTTAATTAAATGTGTAAATTTGTTGTAAAAAAATGTGTGGGCTCCCGCCGTATTTTCTCCACCAGACAGGGAAAGCCAGGGAGGGTGCATTTTTTTGTGCCCCCCCTGGCTACTAACATCTGGCCCCAGCCACCGCAGAAAAGGCACATCTATGATTAGATGCGCCTTTTCTGGCACTTAGCCCATTTATTCCCGTTGTCCTGTAGCGGTGGCTAATGGGTTAATAATGGGTTAAGGCCACCTTGCTATTGAAAGATGACTTTAAGCCAGGTTAATAATTGAGAGTTGTCAATTAGACAACTCTCAATTATTAATCCTATTGTATGAAATGAAAAAAAAAACACACACATTAATTAAAAATCATTTTAATGAAATAAATAGACAGTTTTTGACCATATTTTATTGTGTTGGTAATCCTTGCGAAGCCCTTGTTCTCCTGTAATAAAAAAAAATAATAAAACAACATTATTCTTACCTCTCTGGCGCTCAGTCAGGTCCCACGCTGCAATCCATCTGAAAGGGTTAACATGTTTACAGCGGGGACCGGAGCTAATGCTGCAGCCTCGATGTAAACCCCCGAATGAATGAGCTCTTCTCCCCGGCTGTCAGGAGAGGAAGTGATTAGCTGGGAAGCTTAATTGATAGCTTCCCGCGGTAATCAGTTCACTTCAGGTTAGCCGGGGACTCCCTCTGATGTCACTGATTCTTTGCGGAGTCCCCGGCTGACCTGAAGTGCAGCTGACCTTGCCGCAGTTTTCCTTTTTGACATAAGTTGGCATAACTGGCATGAAAGTAACAAAAGTCACAACATTTTGCAAACCTCCTGATGTGCTAAAATGTTAAGATTAGTCCAATATATGGACCATATATTGAGCATTGCATGTAAACTACTAAACTAAAACAACTAAAGTTCCTTCCCCAGTCATAAGTATATGCAACTCAATAAATGTAGCACATCTTACATGTAACTTTTTCCATGTCAAGAAAACGCCTACTTAGCACCAAGTAGACCCTTTCTCATTATTACTGTGTCATTGCCAGACTAAAAATACATACAGATTAAAGGGTCATATAGGACAACACATCAATACACAAGGGGTACCACCTAAGAATACATTATATCCTACATGTATTCTCTTTCTGTGGCGTCCAACACTCCTGTCCCTCTCTCAGGAGGGAATCAGTGCGACATAAAAAGTATATTTAGGTAAATCGGAAAGGTCTCACCAAGTGTGGAGGGAGTCAGTCATTCAAACCCTTTATCCAGATACAGCGGTGGACTCTTTCTACCCTTCTCCCCCTTGTTGTGCCTCATCAGGGGAGTACTATGGGCCGATATGGCTATGTCATACTGCTACATTTATTTAGTTGCATATACTTATGACCAGGCAGGAACTTTAGTTGGATTTTACATGCATTCCTCAATATATGATCCACATAACCTGCTATGTCGCAGTCTCTGAATTAATGCATTAATGTGGAATCTACACTAGCCTTGAATTTTTCTATGCTTATTCAGGTATCATTTGTAATTGCTGGGTTTTATATATAAGAATCCAAATACTGATACTGTGCAAGCCTTTAGGACTAGGGGCTCTGTGATAGTATATTTGATTACCCTTTCTTGTTGTGCACTCCACTATTTCTTCGTGTCATTTGTCCTAAGCACCTTGCACTTTCTATTTGTATCTGTTTAAATATCTATTTTTTAAGGTTTTTAAATAAAACTTATATTTTAATCCAAAACGCTGATACTGACTAAACAAGTTGGATTCCACCATTTCCTACGCAAATTTGTTAAGCCTTTTTAAAAGCTTTGATGAATCAGGGACTTCATTTTGCAAAACTATTGCAGATGTACAGTATATTAGCAAATTCAATATTGTTAAGTGTTAACGTGTATCATGCTACTGTTTTCATTATACTTATTGAGATCACAAGACATACAAGCATGAAACTCTCTACTTTAGATTAATATACTAAAGGATAAAATAGTCTTTTGAGAGAATTATACATAAAAGAAAGAAGTGTCATGCTTATGCAGTGAGTAAAAATAAAAGGACTTTATTTTAAGCTTCCTGCCAAGCAGTAAGTAAAAAACCTCTTGCACTCCAAGAGTGAAAAAAAATTTTTTTCACCCATGTCAAATGTACTAACTGTATTATTTTTACATTGAAGCTTAGTGCTATGTCATATATACTGTTTGTAGAGTGTGTGTACAATATATATATATAGCGGGTGAAATAAGTATTTAACATGTCACCAATCTTCTAAGTAAATATATTTCTAAAGGTACAATTGACATGAAATTCTCACCAGATAGCAGTAACAACGCATTCAATCTACACAGAAAAATAAATCAAACTATAGATTTTCATAAATTGTAATGTGTAATAATCAGATATGACACAGGGTAAAAGTATTGAACACAGTAAGAAAGAGAGGTATAAAAAGCCATGGAAAAATATGATACCAGCTGAAATCTATTAGTAATTACTTTGTGAAAAATAATATCAGCTGATTCAACTGACGGCCTATAAAAAGGATTTTCATTACCACGGTGCCACACAAGAAACATCTCATGATGGGTAAAACCAGTGAGCTGTCTCAAAACCTTTGCAACCTTATTGTTGTAAAATATACTGTACTGATGGCATTGTTTACAGAAGAATTTCTAAACTACTGAAAGTTCCAGTGATCATTATTGTGACCATAGTCTGAAACTGGAAATAATTCCTTTCTTCATCATTGCATATATACATACACACAAACACATGCAGGCTGTAAAACCACTTTAACTTTGTGCTTCTGTTTTATCCAGACAGGTACTTTAACTGAAGATGGCCTTGATTTGTGGGGAGTAGTTCCAGCAAATGATAGCAGGTGAATATTATATTTTCAGTTATAAATGATCTACTTATAAATAAGCCTAACAATTAAAAGGGTTGTCCACTACCTGGATAACCCCTTCTCAATCCCTGTGTTTTCCCTTTATTAAATTAATAAAACTTATACTAATCTTCGATGCCAGCACTGTTCCAGTGATGGTAGACACTAGCTCCCCTTGGAATCACATGACATTATGTAAATCTAGGAATTAAATAACTGAAGGATGATGTGAAACTGTAAATTTGAGATAGTTAGGATTAGAATTGTTATGTTTGATAAATTGCGGTATAACAGATATATCTCCTCACTATATTAGGCACTTAACATAATGCCAATTCTTTTAATGAATTTTGAAATGTCTCAATAAACTTTGGAATTTGTATTTAGAAGCTGGAATCTTCCTTATTTTCAAGATTGTTAAAATGTGAAGGCCACGCTTACTCTAGGATCTGTTAGAGTTGCTAGAGCCAATTCTGTTCATGATAGCCTTTTAGGGCTGACTGCTTCTGACTTACTTCACCCACATGTCTCATCCACTGGTCTTGAGACAACTATAAGAAGTGCTGTCAGTGGATCAGGCTGTCGAGGAGACAGAAAAGAGGAGTAACAAAATTTGGCAGAAACATTTAGCATTAAATAGGTGATGTACTAAGTGGATTTGCATTTTTTAATTTACCAAATTAACAAATATTGATACCTGTTTACACTTATTTGGTTTTTATTTGTTCCATGCTCTACTGCATTGAGTTTTATATTTTGGTACTTGGACACATTCACAGGTCTGTTAGCATGTTTTATCCTTTATAACCTTCATTTTGTGCTTTTACTTGTACCAAATTTGAAAAAGAGCAAGATTTAAAAGAAGATATAAAATTGTTTCTAAAATCTTTTTAAATCATTTGAAAATCAAGTTCACCAGGTTCAAAAATGTTTTCTACAAAATTTGATTTGTGGTGATTAAATTTGCTGTGAATTGTATGTAGTTCAGCTGCCTTGAAAAATGCTTATAATACTCTGAGGTCTCCTAGGACTGTATCCAACCCCATTCAACCTCTTTAAAGTGAATATGTCATCAGGATTGTGCTCAGTAACCTGCAGGCACTGTCATATTGACGCTGTTATACTGATTAAAATGATATGTTGGATGATAACATACGTTTTGTGGTTGTTGTTTAATCTTTATTTGTAATTTTCTGTTAATCAGATTTTTGTGCTCCGGTGTGGCCTGTTGGGGGTTTTCATGTGGTGCTCTGCTTACATATTCATCTGTATGGGCTTTTGATAGGTCACTGATCCCTCAGTGAACTGCCCCTTATTTTTCATACTGTATATCTTGTTTGTAAAAAAAATAAAAAATTACATGCGCCGGCACCTGCGATGTAGCATGATTGGATCTATAGTATCCATATATTAGTTTTATTTCATTATATAAATTTTGCAGACAGTAGCATCTATCACGTTCCAAATTATGCCACCGTCTGCACAGGCTAGGCCAGCGCCGTTTTGGAGAAGAATTTTTTTTCCTCTAGCAAAAACGCACCTTTGGTGGTGCCTGTACATTAGCATCTATTGTGTTCCGAATTATGTTACTGTGCAGGCACAGTGAGCACCATTTAGAGGAAGAAATTTTTTTTCTAAACAAATTTATATAATTAAATAAATTGAATATATAGTTGTGCTCAAAAATTTACATACCCCGGCAGAATTTTTGCTTTCTTGGTCTTTTTTTCAGAGAATATGAATAATAACATCAAAACTTTTTCTCCACTCATGGTTAGAGGTTGGGTGAAGCCATTTATTATCAAACTGCTGTGCTTTCTCTTTTTAAATCATAATGACAACCCAAAACATCCAAATGTCCCTGATCAAAAGTTTGCATACCCTGGTGATTTTGGCCCTATAACATGCACAGAAGTTGACACAAATGGGTTTGAACTGCTACTAATGGTAACATCCTCTACTGTGACCTGTGACAAATGCCAGGAAAATTGTTTGAGATGCAAAGAAAAACTGACAAAAAACATCAGCTGAAATACTGGACTCTCTGAAAACTAGCGGTTTGGCTGTTTCAAGATGCACAATAAGGAGGCACTTGAAGAAGAATGGGCTGCATGGTCGAGTTGCCAGAAGAAAGCCAATTGACCCTGATCAAAAGTTCACGTACCCCATTTCTTAATATCGTGTATTGCCCCCTCTAACATCAATGACAGCTTGAAGTCTTTTGTGGTAGTTGTGGATGAGGTTCTTTATTTTCTCAGATGGTAAAGCTGCCCACTCTCCTTGGCAAAAAGCCTCCAGTTCTTGTAAATTCCTGGGCTGTCTAGCAAGAACTGCATGCTTGAGATCTCCCCAGAGTGGCTCAATGATATTGAGGTCAGGAGACTGAGATGGACACTCCAGAACCTTCACTTTTTCTGTTGTAGCCAATGACAGGTTGACTTGGCCTTGTGTTTTGGGTCATTGTCATGTTGGAACGTCCAAGTATGTCCCATGCACGGCTTTCGGGCTGATGATTGCAAATTTGCCTCCAGTATCTGCTGATAACGCGCTGCATTCATCTTTCCTTCAACTTTGACCAAATTTCCTGTGCCTTTATAGCTCACACATCTCCAAAACATCAGCAATCCACCTCTGTGCTTTACAGTAGGAATGATGTTCCTTTCATCATAGGCCTTGTTGACCTCTCTCCAAATGTAACATTTATGGTTGTGGCCAAAAAGTTAAATTTTGGTCTCATCACTCCAAATTACCTTGTTCCATAGGTTTTGAGGCTAGTCTCTGTGCTGTTTTGCGAATTATAGGCAAGATATTTTGTGGCATTTGCGCAATAATGGCTTTCTTCTGGCGACTCAACCATGCAGCCCATTTTTCTTCAACTGCCTCTTTATTGTGCATCATGAAACAGTGACACCGCTACTTTTCAGAGAGTCCAGTATTTCAGCTGATGTTATTTGTGGATTTTTCTTTGCATCCCGAACAATTTTCCTGGCATTTTTCACAGGTCACAGTTGAGGATGTTACCTTTATTAGCCATTCAAACCCATTTGTGTCAACTTCTGTGCATGTTATCAGGCCAAAATCACCAGGGTATGTAAACTTTTGATCAGGGTCATTTGGATGTTTTGGGTTGTTATTATGATTTGAAAAGAGAAAACATAGTAGTTTGACAATAAATGACTTCACCCAGCCACTAACCATAAGTGGAGAAAAAGTTTTGATGTTATTATTCATATTCTCTGAAATAAGGCCAATAAAAAAGTCTGCCGGGGTATGTAAACTATTGAGCACAACTGTATGGATATTATAGATCTGATCATGCTACAGTGCAGGCACCTTCATGATGCATGTAATTTTTTATTTTTTTGCAAAAAATAAGATATACTGTATGTAAAATAGGGGGCAGGTTACTGAGGGATCATTGACCTGTCATAATTCATACAGATGCACATATAAGCAGACCACCACATAAAGACGCCCCACAGGCCGCCACGAAGCATGAGAATCTCATCAACTGAAAACTACAAATAAAGATTAAACAACAACCACAAGATGGATTTCATCATCCACGGTATCATTTTAAGGGCTCATACTCACTGGCGCCGAAAACGGATGATATTCAGGCGAAAAAAAATCGGCTTCAAATCTGACCAATGTTATTCAATAGGTGAGTTCTCATTTGCGATTTTTTTTCTCATCAGAAATTGGTGTGAGAAAAAATCGCAGCAAGCTGCGATTTGATGCGATTTTGGGATGATAATCGCCAATGCAAGTCAATGGGTGCGATTAAAAAACGCACAGCACTCGCACCATGCAAGTGCTGTCCGATTTATACGCACCAGTCTCCTTTGAAAAGCCGGCAATTCATCCCCGGCTACTGTAAAATCACACTGACAGCTCACAAAACACTAGATACATACACATAGAATACATATATATATATATATATACATGTCATTGTAACACATACATATATATATATTTATAGTTCATACACTTCTACATACTGTAATAGCCGCTAATTCAATTACCGGCTTTTGTGAAATCACAGAAGCTGATATGAAATGATACATTGTTTCCACACAGTTAACCATGTCATTTCAGTACAGTTGTAGTTGTTGTATTAGTCTATGCCTGATGAAGAGACCTGAGTAGTCTCGAAAGCTTGCAATTTGTTACCATCTTTTCAGTTAGCCATTAAAAGGTATCAACCACTGAGGACTCTCAACTCTAAATATTTTTCCATGTCATTTCATGTATTTTGATATATGGTTTTAACTTACAATTACATAAGTGTATGTGTGCAAAATTTCAGACATGTAGGGGTTAATTAAAGGTGTCAATTCGTTGAAAAAAAATGTGTGGGTTCCCGCTGTATTTTCTCCACCAGACAGACAAAGCAAGCGAGTGGGGGCAGATAATAATAGCCTAGGGAGGGTACATTTTTTTTGTGCCCCCCCTGGCTACTAACATCTGCCCCCAGACAGCCCAGAAAGGGCAAATCTCTAATTAGATTCGCCCTTTCTGGCACTTTGCCCGTAATTTATTAAAGTGTGTGTGTTTGATTTTTTTATTTCCTTCAATAGGATTAATAATTGATAGTTGTCTAATTGACAGCTCTCAATTATTAACCTGGCTTAAAGTGACCTTTCAATAGCAAGGTGGCTTTAACCCCTTATTAACCCATTCGCCACCACTACAGGGCAATGGGAATAGACGGGCAAAGTGCCAGAAAGGGCAAATCTAATTAGAGATTTGCCCTTTCTGGGGTGTCTGGGGGCAGATGTTAGTAGCCAGGGGGGACACAAAAAAAATGTACCCTCCCTAGGCTATTATTATCTGCCCCCACTCGCTTGCTTTGTCTGTCTGGTGGAGAAAATACAGCGGGAGCCCACACATTTTTTTTCAACGAATTGACACCTTTAATTAACCCCTACATGTCTGAAATTTTGCACACATACACTTATGTAATTGTAAGTTAAAACCATATATCAAAATACATGAAATGACATGGTTAACTGTGTGTAAACAATGTATCACTTCATGTCGGCTTCTGTGATTTCACAAAAGCCGGCAATTGAATTAGCGGCTATTACAGTATGTAGAAGTGTATGAATTATAAATATATGTATACATATATATGTCACAATGACATATATATATATATATATATATATATATATATATATATATATATGTATTCTATGTGTGTATATGTATTGTTTCTATTCTTTATTAAAGCTATCAGTGTGATTTTACAGCATAGCCGGGGATGAATTAGCGGCTATTATACTATGTAGAAGTGTATGACCTATATATATATTTTATATATATATATATATATGTATATATATATATATATAATTATTTGCTTTTTGTGTACATTTTTTTTACAATGTGATTTTTACATTACTTTTTACATAGAGATAACTGCTCTATGTAAAACTTCATGTTAAAATCGCATTGCATACAGATGGAAAACTGATGGAAAACGCACGGTGCGATTTAAAATCGCATGCAAATCGCATGCCTTTTTACAACAAATGTACCGTTTTTTTCCTGCAGAAAACAGACCGATTTTTTTCCAGCCAGTGAGTATGAGCCCTAATCAGTATAACGGTGCCAACCTGACACTGTCTCTAGTTTACTGAGCACAATCCTGCTGCTAAATCCTTTAAGGGCTCATGCCTACTTGCGATTAAATTGGACGAATTCAATCCGATAAAAAGTCGGATTGAATTGGGACCAATGTTAACCTATGATGGTGTATTCATCTGCGATTTTTTTTCCAGTCTGGATCAGATCACAATGGGACTGTAAAAAAAATCTCAGCATGCTGTGATTGTCAGAAAAAATCTGATTGCATCCCACAATAGAAATCAATGGGTGCGATAAAAAATCGCACAGCAATCGTACCATGCGAGTGCTGTGCGATTTTTATGCTGACCCCGGCAATGGAAGAGATGGAGATATTAATTTCTCCACCTCCTCCGCAGCTGTGCTCCAATCCTCTCTGTGCGAGAGGCTCGGAGCACAGTCACATGACTCTTGGCTCCTGCTCGCAGCAGAGCAGGAGCCAAGGGTCATTAGCATATCGCATCCGATGCTCTCGCATCGAATGCCATACGCTAATGTGACCCCGGCCTAACACAAACACTGCCTTAATCATGTCAAATTGGTTTAACCATAGAAATAGATGGTAACCTGGTAGTAACAAACATTTAAGGCTGGTTTCACATTAGCGTTTTTGTGCGCAGCGAATCGTGCGCATCCGATCACGTCTCATGCGCCCCTATGTTTAACATGGCGTGCGCATGGTCTTGCGTTTGCATGCGATTGTCAGCGTTTTCGTGCGCATGCATTATTTCTAGGTGAGCGTCTAGTCGCGCCTGTTGCATTTTTTGGTCCACCGAAAGGCGTCAAAAAACGCATGCATTCGCTTTACGCACGGAATGTGTCAAAACAAAGCATTACAGTCTATGGGGACGCTGGCGTGCGCATGGACATGCGCACGCCAGCGTTTTAGAACGCATGCGTTGTAAGAGTAAACATGTCTAGACACTGGTTTCTAAACACTGGTTTAAACCACCCCCTACATAAAGAAACATTGTTTGGGGGGTAGTGTATAAATTAGAAGGTGTTGGCACTGGCAGTCCACTATTCTACAGCCTGCAAGAGAGGAGAAGCATCAACTGGAACAAATGTGAGTATATAAACCTAATGTCTGCCTGTCCTTTTTTTCTCAATTTATTATGTACTAATGTCTCTTTTTTTTATTGCAGCATGTCTTCAGGAGAGGAGTACAAGCCAGCCCCTGGTGAACTGGCACAAGCAGAGAGTGAAGTGAGTACCTTCCTTCCCTAATGATTGGTAAGTAATAGCTGTCGCATCTACACATGTGGCAAGTTTTTTTATTCTTTTTCAGACATCATCGTCCACAGCAGTGGAGGAAGAGCAGGAGCAGCCAGTGAAAGTGCAAGCGGGGAGACGGCAGGTTAGTATAGACTTTTTTTCCTCACTTTTTTCCGGCCTGTTTTTCCTCTTCAATTTTGCTTCTTTTCTGTCTTGTTTTCTATCTTTTTCATTTTCAAATCTGTCCAATATTAATGTTTTTCTTTTCTTTTCTAGGCTCCACAATGGGATGAATAACTCACCCTGGACAATGACTCTGTGATCCAGTTAGTCCAGGAGCGAGTCCCGTTGTGGGACAGCCGTGATCCACTGCACTCAGACAGTGTGGTGATCCGGTGGCTCTGGAATGAGGTGGCCGCAGCGCTGATGGATGGCTGGGACAACGCCTCTCCAAGGGTCCGCAAGGAATTTCGTAAGTATTTCAATGCTATGTGATGCGCCAGTGACCTTGGTCGGGATCACACAACTGTTTGTGATGCTAGTAACTCCTGTGAGTTTCTAGCATCACACACATTTGTGTTATCCCGGCCTACAGTGCATTGTCTAATTTTTTTTTTTTCCCACAGTGAACAAAGTCAGAACCCATTGGCGCTCAATGAAGGACTGCTTCAACAGGGATGTCTGTCAGGAGAGCCAGGGTCGCAGTGGTGCTGCAGCAAGGACTACCCGAAAATATCGATATCATCGGGCTTGGCCTTCTTAAGACCAGTCCTTGCCACCAAAGTGTAAGTATTTTGTTGTTGTATTGTATTGTGTTTACTCTGTGTTTTTCTATTCCACAGGAGTTGGCGTTTTGACTATTGTAAATGCATGATACTAATGTATTTCTTTTCTTTTCACAGCACCTGGAGCAGCACCCTGCAACCTGGTCCTAGAGCGGTCCTTCATTTAGCTGCCTCGGACCAGTCCCAGCCATCCGACAGCCAAAAAGCAGCTTGCGGGTCGGCACCACAGACAGCTGGAGACAAGGAAGCTGGTCCATCAGGTGTTACCCTGTCCCAGGTCTCTGCCACTGGTTTTGCAGGCACTTCCCGCCAGCGGCAGAAGGCCTCGGACAGGACTCTCATGCCCGAGTTCATTCACTTGAGCTCGGTTTTTCAGAATGGCCTCAAGGTGCTGACCCACAGACTGGAAAGTGGTTTTACCCTAATGGAAACACACTACCAGGCTGTCGACCGTCGCCTTGACCGTCTGGAAGCCGACCTCAACAGACCAGCACACCATTTCTTCCACCAAATTGAACGGGGCATGGCGGAATGTGATGCAGGCCTGCAACACTGCCTACATGCAGGCTATGCAGCAGAGTCAGTACGTGCAGCAGCCAGTAGTGGCATTTCCAACTGACTCGCTTCACCTCACTACCGACTTCTGCAGCATACCACTGCACGGCCACCTGCATTCCAAGCCATGCCGGACACCACTACACCACCCCAAGGCCGAGTGCAGCTGGACACTCCCCCCACCTCCATGCCAAACACTGCTCCTGCTTGGACCTCCACCACCACCGCCAGCACTACCCCTGCATGGACCGCCACCACCACCTAGCAGCAGCTGGGGGAACCACATTCCTTATTCACCACCACGGACCCTGGCAGGACCTCCACCACCACCAGCATACCGCAGCAGCTAGAGGATCCTGCCAGGCGGTCCCCCAGCTCCAGGAGGTCCCCCAGATCCAGGAGGTCCCCCAGCTCCAGGGGGACCACCAGCACCAGGCGCTCCAGGCAGGACACCACGCCGATGGGCAGCAGAAGAAGCCATAAAAGTGGCCACAAAATAAAAAAAGACTGTAACAATCCCTCCCCCTCACCTCCCACTGTGTCTGACCCGCTCCCTTCTATCACACAACTTTCGTTGCCCCTTCCCCTAGAACCCCTTCGTTGCCTTCATTAAGCCATTTCTCGTCCCTCCACACCCCCAAGTTTCCATCATCTTCCCCCAAACGTCGCTCCCAGTAGTTTTTTTTTTGTGGTTTTAAATAAATGTAATTTTGTTTTCCCCTAATACTGTTTGGTTATTGTGTCTTTCACCGCCTACACACACTGCGCCATACACTTTGTGTTTTTGCCACCACATAGCTCCAGTACTGCACATGTTTCTTGTGTCAGTCCTGGAGCTATGTGTTGTCAAAAACACAAATATATGACTTGTATTTTCACCACCAGTCTCTTCAGTCAGCTAATATTAGTCAGACTGAATAGAGGATGGTGGTGAGTGCAAGGCATATCTATTCTCACCTTGCCAGGTATCATAAAGAGTGAATTGAGGATGGTGTGTTTTGGTCATCATCATTTCACTCTTTGTGACACAAGGCCAGGGGATTCTAGATATACCTTGGAATTAACCACATAATCTATTCAGTCTGTGGCGAATAGACTGAAGAGATGATGGAGAAAATACACGTCATATCTACAATACCCTGGCCTGGTATCATAACTGTTGTAAACATTCTGGATCTGAATTCTGAGTTTGGGCTCCCCCTGATGGCTGCTGATAGTATTGAAGCTGCTTTGGTTAATAGAAGTCCTTCATCAGCTGGCAGCGATGATTGGCAATCTGGTGTTGATGACTGGGAGATTTAAGGAAGTAACCTTCCCATGATCCTCACCTGTGATTAGTTGTTCTTCCTGGTCCCATTTGGAAGTCAGCCTGCTTCCTGCTGTCTCCTGCGACCTTCAGATAAGTTATTTGCTGCTTGTTTCTGTGGCTTTTGTTTTCTTTTTGTTTTTCTGCCCTGCTGGAGTGAGGTCAGCCAGGTTCATTTACCACTGTTTATGTGTTCAGTCCCTGTTATTTCAGTATCTGCTGGTTAGCTACCTGTTCACACCAGAGTTCTGATCTAGCGGGGGAGAGATCGTGTGGTCTCAGTATTTTTGGAAATCAGAAGTGTTGGAATTTTTCCTAGGGTTTTGCTGGATTGCAGACATTATTCTTTCCTGTCCTGTCCTATCTAGATAGTTTTGAGCCCCAGCGTCTGCTTACTCTATTTTCTGCCTGCGTTTGTACGTCAGCTTGTCTCACCACCAATATATGTGTGGGGGCTACCTATTCCTTTGGGGCGCTACTCCGGGGCAGTTAGCTTTCTCCTTTCTATCTTTAGACTTAGTTAACTCTCCGGCTGTGTCTAGGTGTCTAGGTCATCGTAGGTACGTCCCACGGCTACTTCTAGTTGTGCGGTTAGTTTAGGGGTCTGCAGTCCACTAGTTACCAACCTCTCTGTGTGTCTTGCTGCCTTGGCTATTTTTGTTACTGTCCTCCTCGGCTACCAAATCATAACAAATAACTATTTAGCACACCTAGCCAGGTGACTATACCTATGAGTTGTCATCTGCAACGTCACTTAAGTCTGCATTATCTATTGCACGCAGACTGGAGAGATGCTGGAGATTAACTCATATGTGTATTCACCTGCCCAGGTGTCATAAAATTCTGAAGTCAGGATGCATTTTTTTTGGCATCTCCATTTCAGCATGACACCAGGCCAGGGGATTGTAGAAGTTGTATAAACTTTATCATCTCTCCAGTCTGCATGCATGCTGAATCCACAGTGCAGATACAACAACTAATATTTATATTCATATAGTCAGGTGTCATAAAGCGTGAAGGATGCTAGTGCATCCCAAAATCATTATTTGTAACATCAGTCCAGGTGATATAAATATTAGTTGTATTATCTCCACCGTCACTGCAATCTGCCTTATTGAACACAGACTGGAGAGATGATGAAGGTCATACAACTTTTCTCCGTAGACTCACCTGGTCAGGAGTCCTAGCAAAGTCAGGATGCACAAAACACAGCATCCTTACTTTACTGGGACACCTGGGCAGGTGATTATTGTATTGGAGTGTGTAAAGACAGAGTGCACTTGGTACAGGTATCAAAACAGGTTTTTTATTTACATACACACAAGAATTTTTTTTTACACCATTTGATCTTGCCATGCCACACGTCCTACATCAGAGGTAAAGTATGCCGCAAATCGGTCCCTCATTTGGCCTACTTCAACTGATGACCTTAGAAGGTGCTGAGTGAAATCGGGCAATGGGTTGGCAGCTGGTTCATCTAGTTCAAAGTTAGGGCGCTCTTTAGCCATAACAAAATTGTGAAGAACCACACATTCTTTCACCACCTCATCCACTGTTTCCAGTTTAATATTAATTGCTGTGCCAAGAATGCGCCATCTGGACACAAGAATCCCAAAGGCACACTCTACAGTTCTTCGTGCCCTTGTGAGTCTGTAATTAAATATTTTTCTTGTGTGGTCCAAGTCCCGGCTGGAGTAGGGTTTCAGCAGGTTTTGGCACATTTGAAAGGCCTCATCCCCAACCATTACAAACGGCAGTGGCGGACCTTCAGTGTGGGGAAGAGGCCGTGGCAGGGGGAAATTTAAATGGTTGCCATACAACCTACGGCCCATGTCCGTGTTCTTAAAAGTCTGGGAGTCATTGCCCTGGCCAAATGCCCCAGTGTCCACCGCAACAAACTGAAAGTCTGCATCCGCAATGACCATGAGTACTGTAGAAAAGTACTTTTTATAGTTATAGTACTCCGATCCACTTTTTGCGGGTTTGGTTATCCTTATGTGTTTCCCATCCACCGCTCCCAAACAGTTGGGGAAATTGCAGACTGTCAAGAGTTGTTTAGCTATTTCAATCCACTTTTCCGTGGTGGGCAGGGGCATAAATTCTGGACAGAAAACGTTCCCCAAACCCGGCAGGTGTCCGCAACTATTCCCGACAAGGTAGAGATTCCAAGCCGGTACTGGAAGTGGAGTGATGATAAGGTCTCTCCAGTAGCCAGAAATCTGCCAAACAGAGAAAGAAAAAAAATTATATTTTTGTCTAGGGTTTTGCAAAACACTGACATGAAAAAAATGTAAGTACATGGCATAACAATAATTCTGCAGGCTTTTGTTGACTAAATGGCAGAACAATAATTCTGCAGGCTTTGGATTAGTACATGGCAGAACAAAAACAATTATGCAGGCATTGGTTTTTAAATATTACATACCGTAATGTGACCAGGACCCATTCCTCAAGAGGAATCTCACGACGGAGCTGTGTGTCCTGTCTCCGGATGGCTCCTTGAACACGACCAAGCAAATCCATGAAGCTTTCTTCGGACATCCGGGTATAGTCACTAAATTTCACTGGGATTGCCTGGAGCTCGCTGTAGAGGGTGTGGTACGCTCCACGGCTCTCCCGGACTTCAATAATCGGATGTATCCAAAAACTCTGCCGCTGCTTTCTTTGCTGTCTCTCTCTATGCCTTTCTTGCTGGCAAACAAATGCAAAAGCCTGAGACAGCGCGATGTCCAGATCCAAGTTGAAGCGAAAACTCTCCCAGCGCAGATACATGGTGACACAGGAAACAGCAGCAAAATCTGAAGAATTCAGCTGTAACAGGGTCTATATAAAGAATTCCCATAACACTCGCCCACTGGTGTCCCATTGGTGGAGTCTGCTTCAAGGATTTTCCTTCTGTGAAATGTGACACCTAGAGAACGCATGCGCCTAAAAAACGCAAACGCATGCAAAAACGCATGAAAACGCATGCAAATGCTGCGATTTTTGTCGTAATGCGTACATTGATGCGTTTAAAAAATGATACGTTTGCATGCGCTTTTTCAGGTGTTTCTACTTGCGCACGATGCGCAGCGCACAAAGACGCAAATGTGAAACTAACCTAATAAGAAGGTACACTAACAGATTTTTATGATTTTTAAAATAAAAAAAGAATGTTTCAAAAATTATCCCTCCTAGTAATTTGTGATCAGGATGATCATTCTGTGTAAAGTATGGACTTAAACTGACGCTGTTAGGGTATGAGCATACAATCAAGAATGGCTCACTATTTGCTCAGACTTTGACGCAGTTGAAATCTGCACCAAATCTGCATCATAGGTCACTGGCAGGTCACCTGCATTTTTTACATGCGTTTTTGATGCGTTTTTTTCCTTATGCATTTTTGATTATGCATTTTTTATGCGTTTTTTCATTGCATGCATTTTTTTTGTCACTTGAAATAAAGCTAATTGAAAGTTGGCTTCTCGGAAGGAAAAAAAAGTGATTTCCAGTTTGCAGATATATTGGGGTATGTTCCTACTGTCAGTAAATGCTGCAGGTTGGATGCTGTGAACATCCACAAAGTCCAACCTGCAGCGTCCAGCTGTTACAGCATAGTCGATGGGATTTCAAGAGATGCCCTCAGCTGACCGCCAGAGACGGACATGCGGTGTGTCTTTCAAGACTGCAGCATGTCAATTTATGTAGCGGAGATGCTCCATCTCCACTGCGTAAATTACACATTCCCTATCATTAGATGCGGTAAAACCACATTATCTTCCTACTCACCTGCGTATTAAGCGCGGGAACGCAGCTTACTACGAATGTGTACTAATTTAAATAATGGTGAATCTTGTGATACAGTCAGAAGTACACGACACAGGAAGTGGAGTAAAGCACAGAGAGAGGTCCCCTCCTTTTTAATAAATAAATAATAATTAAAGAAATAGCATTGGGTCCCCCTATATTTGTTAACCAACCAGAGTAAGCAGACCACTGGGTCTGGTATTTCAGGCTGGTAAGGATCTAATATCCATGAACCTTACCAGCCTGATAATACCAGGCAGCAGCAGTCTGCTTACCTTGGATTGTTAACAAAAATAGTGGGATCTCCTCCCAAAAAAATGGCGTGGGGTACCCCAATATTTCTTAACCAGCCAGAGTAAAGCAGACTACTGGGACTGGTATTTCAGGCTGGTAAGGATCCAATATCCATAAACCTTACCAGCCTGATAGTACCAGGCTGCAGCAGTCTGCTTACCTTGGATGGTTACCAAAAATAGTGGGATCCCTTCCAAAAAAATAGCATGGGGTCCCCCTATTTTTGTTAACCAGCCAAGGAAAAAGCAGACAGCTGCAGCCTGGTATTCTCAGGCTGGCAAGGTCCATAGATTTTGGCCCTCACCAGTCTAAAAATAGCAGCCCGCAGCCACTCCACAATTGGTGCTATCAAAGATGTGCCAATTGTGGCACTTTACCCGGCTCTTCCCACTTGCCATGTAGTGATGGCAAATGGTGTAATATTTGTGGGGTTGATGTCACCTTTGTATTGTCCGGTGACATGAAGCCCACGTGTTAGTAATGGAGAAGTGTCTATCAGACACCTATCCATTACTAATCCTATGGTTACATGGTAAATAAACAGCCAGAATAAAGTCTTTTAATTGAAATAATGACACAGACTCCTTTAACCCCGTAATCCCCAAGGGAGGTTTGCACGTTAATGACCGGGCCAATTTTTACAATTCTGACCACTGATGAGGTTATAACTCTGGAACGCGTCAACGGACGTTCGCGATTCTGAAAATGTTTTCTCTTGACTAGTGTTGAGCGATACTTCCCGATATCAAGAAGTATCGGATCGGATTGGGTATCGCCGATACCCAAAAAGTATCGGCGATACCCGATTCCGATACCGGAAATCCAATGCAAGTCTATGGGACAGAAATATCGGAACTAAAAAAAAAACCCTTTATTTCCTTGTAAACACTAAATATACACACATAGAATACATATAATAAATATATTGAGAAATGGCGGGGCGGAAAAAGATGGTGGGATGCGAGAGAATGAATATAAATGAACTAATTAAAACAGTGAAATAACCTAAAATATGAAATACACATAAAATGAGAATAAAAAATAGGCCTTTATTGACAATTGGCTGAATACAGATACCACAAAAATTGTATATATATTTTAAAAGGTTAATACAGATAGTAACAAATATTGATATAAAAATAGACAATGGCACACTCACAAATATAGCCAAATAGGCAAAATTTATAGAGGCTAGTAGGTGTAACCTGGTGGTAATATACACATATGTTCACATTGAGTTTTTTTTAAAAAAACTAAAAAATAATAAAGTGCAAGTGAGCAATTACTCAAAATGTGTGTGTTAAACCTGAATAAACACAATCAGTAAGCAAAAATAATGAAAAAGATGCAAATCAGGCAAAATTGATGTGCTCAAAAAATAAAAAATAAAAAAATATATGATATGAAAAAAACCAAAAGAGTGTATTATGTGCACATAATTTGCTAATCACTCCACAAATGTGTGCAAAACACCACCGCACATAGACAAAGTGTCAAAATATATAAAAATGCATCAAAGTCCCTTAGAAAATGGTACAGTGTGCATTGTGCTAATATAACCAGGGAAAAAGGAAAAAATCCACAATGCACTATGTGCCAATGATATACCTGAAAACCAATACAGTACTGGAGTGTGCCACAGATCCGTCCCCCTACGCACGTTTCGGAACTTGTTTCCTTCGTCAGGGGGATGCAGAAATGAGAAATCATGGGCTTTTTATATGTCTTTGTCTAATGAGCTAGTACCGATCCAGCTGTAGCATTGGCGCATGCGCAATTGAGGAAAACAGAGGCGGCATCACACGCAGCGTCACGTGTGGGACGTAGAGACGCCGCTGCCATGCCAACCGTCCATTCCTGAATCGGGCATGCGCACCAGCACGGATCAGGAATCTAGCAAAGAGAGATGTTGGCCAGCTGACAGGAGCTGCAGACAGAAAAGATGCAGCTACCCGATGATAGTAGCGATCGCCATATCAAGATCAGGAATCTAGCAAGGAAAGATGTTGGCCAGCTGATAGGAGCTGCAGACAAAGAAAATTCAGCTACCCGGTAATAGTAGCGATCGCTATGACAACCATCAGCCAATAAGGCCAGCATAACAATGTATATATAAGATCAGGTGACGATTTGGGACAAATGAACTCTCTCATCTAAGATAATTTTTTGCATACATGTATATATACCAAAGGAGGAGTGTGCATACACACCACTATGTCCATGTGTAGACATGCCGCATATACAACAATTGGCATGTAGTTGGCGATGTGAATCAATGTATCACAAAAATTGAGCAAAGTGTGCATTAACAATGGATATATGAATAATGCATATTACATCATATTTACAAACAATATATACATGAAACAAATAATAAAGAAAATAATAATAAAATAATACGCAAAAATAAAAATAAATATAAAAAAACAAAAAATGAAACCTATATATATATGTATATCAATGAATCTACTCATACTAAATGATATACTTAATCGTAATAAAAAATATAAAATGAAAAATAATAAATAATAAATAAATAAGACATATATGTGAATATGATAATGATAATAAAGATAATAATGACTGACAAAACATATATCCATTGAAGAATACACACACGAAGGTAAGTATGCTAATAAACATGAACGTGGATGCATCAGGAATACATGATGCATATATGATGTTTTTCTTCAGTATGTCATAATGCAGATCAATTCATAAGTAGAAAATTCCCATGAAAACTAAAAGAGAAAAATTATTGATTAAAATCAATAAAATCTAACATATAAAATTATAAAAACGGAACAGAAGATAGACTCTCATTGAGGCCAAGTGGAGATACGGTCCGAAGAGTCCAAATCCACTTGGCCTCAAGTTGAGCAAGACGTTTACTGACATTTCCTCCCCGTACACCACAGTGAAGCAAGTCAATACCAGAAACCTGGAGTAAAGATGGATCACAATGGTGATATACTTTGAAATGCCTCGGCAGTGTTTTGAGGGAGGAAATGTCTTCAATGTCCTCTGCCGCCTTAATCCCCAAAACATGTTCACGAACTCTCACTTTGAGCTGACGAGTAGTGAGACCCACATAGATGAGTGAACAGGGGCAGGTCGCATAGTAAATAACGGCAGAGGAAGTACATGAAATGTTGTGTTTAATATCAAACGTACGCGATTTGTCATAGACACATAGAATACATATATATACATGTCATTGTGACATATATATACATATATTTATAGTTCATATACTTCTACATAGTAAAATAGCCTCTGATTCAATTGCCGGGTAATGCCGGCTTTTGTGAAAATACAGAAGCACCAGACATGAAATGACACATGGTTTACATAGAGTTAACCATGTCTTTTCATGTAGTTTGATATCTGGTTTTCACAAACAATTACATGAGTGTATGTGTGCAAAATTTCACACCTGTAGGGGTTAATTAAAGGTGTAAATTCGTTGTAAAAAAAATGGACTTTTTTGCTACGAATTTACACCTTTAATTAACCCCTACAGGTGTGAAATTTTGCACACATACACTCATGTAATTGTTAGTGAAAACAATTTATCAAACAACTTGAAATGACATGGTTAACTCTATGTAAACCATGTGTCATTTCATGTCGGCTTCTGTATTTTCACAAAAGCCGGCAATTGAATTAGCGGCTATTATACTATGTAGAAGTGTATGAACTATAAATATATATATATATATATATATATATATATATATATAATGTCACAAATTCAATGACATGTATATATATATATATGAGGTGTAAAATTGTTGAAAAAAAATGCGTAGGCTCCCGCCCTATTTTCTCAACCAGACATACATAGCCAGCGAGTGGGGGCAGATAATAATAGCCCAGAGAGGGACCATTATTTTTGGCCCCCCCCGGCTACAAACATCTGCCTCCAGACACCCCAGTAAAGGCAAATCTATAATTAGATTCATGCTTTCTGGCACTTTGCCCGTCTATTCCCATTGCCCTGTAGCGGTGGCGAATGGGTTAATAAGGGGTTAAAGCCACCTTCCTATTGACAGGTGACCTTAAGCCAGGTTAATAATTGAGAGCTGTCAATTAGACAACTATCAATTATTAATCCTATTGCATGAAATAAAAATAAAACACACACACTTAATTAAAAATCATTTTAATGAAATAAACACACGTTTTTGACCATCTTTTATTTTACTGCAAAAACCATTTCCTGTAATAAAAATAAAATAAAAAAGCAAAATTATTCTTACGTATCCGATGCACAGTCAGGTCCCACGGTGTAATCCATCAGAAAGGGTTAATGTTTACTGCAGGGACCGCAGCTAATGCTGCAGCCTCACAGTAAACCCCCGACTGAATCATCTCCTCTCCTGGCTGACAGGAGAGGAAGTGGAAAGCTTAATTGATTGCTTCCTACTTTCACTTCTGGTCAGCCAGGGACACCATCAGTGACGTGAGAGGGAATCCCAGCTGACCTGAAGTGAACTGATTAACAAAAATAGGGGATCCCCTCGAAAAAAAAAATGGCGTGGGGTCCCCCCTATTTTTGTTAACCAGCCTGATAAAGCAGACTACTGAGGCCTGGTTTTTCAGGCTGTTAAGGAGCCAAGATCCATGGACCTTGCCAGCCTGATAATACCAGGCCACAGCAGTCTGCTTATCTTGGCTGGTTGACAAAAATAGGGGATCCCCTCGAAAAAAATGGCGTGGGGTCCCCCCTATTTTTGTTAACCAGCCAGATGAAGCAGACTGCTGAGGCCTGGTTTTTCAGGCTGGTAAGGATCCACTATCCATGGACCTTGCAAGCCTGATAATACCAGGCCACAGCAGTCTGCTTAGCTTGGCTGGTTAACAAAAATAGGGGATCCCCTCGAAAAAAAAATGGCGTGGGGATCCCCCTATTTTTGTTAACCAGCCAAGTAAAATGCAGACTGCTGCGGCCTGGTATTAAAAGACTGTCAAGGCCCATGGATTTTGGCCCTCAACAGCCTGATAATACCAGGCTACAGCAGCCCCACATTTGGCGCATCAAATCGTGGCACTTTACCCGGCTCTTTCCACTTGCCCTGTAGCACTGGCAAGTGGGGTAATAAGGGGTTAATGTCACCGTTGATTGCACGGTGACAATAAGCCCGGTTAATAATGGAGAGGCGTCAAAAGACACCGATCCATTATTAATCCCAAAGTTTTTAAATGTTTAAAAAAAAGACACAGCAAGAAAAAAGTATTTTAATGAAATAAAAGAGACAACACAGTTTTCATTAATTTTATTACACTCTCATTCCTGCGACGCCATCGATCTCCTGGAAAAAAAGAAAAAAAACAAACCAACAGTATACCACCTGTCCGATGCAGTCCATAGTAACGAGTGTCCCACGACGATCCAGCTCTGCTACATCGGAATGTCAGGCTGAGCCTGACATCCCGACGCAGCACAGCTGCTTAGCGGCTTCCCCGGCAGTGACGTCATCGGACTGCTTTACGGCCGCGATTACCCAGCAGCACGTGCAGTTATCACGAGAAACTGCACGTGACCTCCAGGGAGAAGATAATGGCAGCCATCAAGCAGTCCAGGACGTGACCACCGGAGATCTTCTGCCAGGTATGTGCCGCTGACTCCTGACAAACACACGACCGAGGACACTGACAGTGACAGGAACATTCCGATTCCGGTATCCGATATGACAAAAATATCGGAACTCGGAATCGGAATTCCGATACAGCGAATATCGGCCGATACCTGATATTTGCAGTATCGGAATGCTCAACACTACTCTTGACATATTGTACTTCATGATAGTGGTAAAAAGTTTTCGATTTAACTTGCGTTTATTTATGAAAAAAATGGAAATATGGTGAAAGTTTTGAAGATTTTGCAATTTTCAAACTGAATTTTTATTCACTTAAAACAGAGAAATATGTCGCACAAAATAGTTACTAAATAACATTTCCCACATGTCTACTTTACATCAGCACAATTTTGGAACCAAATTTTTTTGTTAGGAAGTTATAAAGGTTAAAAGTTGACCAGCGATTTCTCATTTTTGCAACAAAATGTACAAAACCATTTTTTTAGGGACCACCTCACATTTGAAGTCACTTTGAGGGGTCTATATCGCAGAAAATACAAAATAAAACCATTCTAAAAGCTGCACCCATCAAGGTACTCAAAACCACATTCAAGAAGTTTATTAACCCTTCAGGTGCTTCACAGGAGCTGAAGCAACGTGGAAGGAAAAAATGAACATTTAACTTTTTAGTCACAAAAATGATGATTTACCAACAATTTTTTATTTTCACAAGGGTAAAAGGAGAAAATGGACAGAAAAAAAAGTTGTGCAATTTCTCCTGAGTACGCTGATACCCCATATGTGGGGGAAAACCACTGTCTAGACCAGGTTTCCCCAACTCCAGTCCTCAAGGCCCACCAACAGGTCATGTTTTCAGGATTTCCTTTGTATTGCACAGGTGATGCAATTATCACCTGGGCAATACAAAGGAAATCCTGAAAACATGACCTGTTGGTGGGCCTTGAGGACTGGAGTTGGGGAACCCTGGTCTAGACGCATGGTAGGGCTCGGAATGGAAGCAGCGCTGTTTGATTTTTTCAAACCAAAATTGACTGGAAATGAGATTGAACACCATGTCGCATTTGGAGATCCTCTGATGTGCCTAAGCAGTGGAAACCTCCCACAAGTGACACCATTTTGGAAACTGGAACCCCTAAGGAACTTATCTAGATCTGTTGTGAGCACTTTGAACCCCCAATTGTTTCATTAAAGTTTATAATGCCTGGGTGTGAATAAAAAAATTCCACAAAAATTATTTTTTAGTCCCCAATTTTTGATTTTTCCCAAGGACATTGGACCCCAAAAGTTGTTATCCAATTTGTCCTGAGTACGCTAATACCCCATATGTGGGGGAGAAACAGGGCGAACGGCAGGGCTCATAAAGAAAGTAATGACGTTTTGGAATGCAGACTTTGATGGGTGTCACGTTCAGTTTGCAGAGCCCCTGATATGCCTAATCAGTGGAAACCCCCCACAAGTGACCCCATTCTGGAAACTAGACCACCTAAGGAACTTATCTAGATCTGTGGTGAGTAGAGTTCAGCGAAACAGGTCGGTCAGATTCAAAAGTCGCTGACTTTTGCCAAAGTCGGGTTTCGCCGAGCGAAGTCATCAAACCGAGCGCCAAAGTTGGTTTTCCCATGATGCTTGCAGGCGCCTTTTCTCAGCCAATGAGCAAGGACGTACACTGTGGGTAACGAGATGACATGGGCAGCGGCCACCACAATCTTAGAGAAGGGCATTGCAGTGATTGGCTTGCTTTGTGTGGCGTCACAGTGGCTATAAAAGCCCTGACCGCCGACCACCATTTTACTTCTGCCGATCTTAGCATAGGGAGAGGTTGCTGACGCTGTTTACCAGTAGGGAGAGAGTTAGGCAGGAAAGAAAAGTTATTCTGTGCTTGTGCTGATAGTAATTGTGCTGTACAGTTAGTGTGCAGTGACTGGGAAGGATTTTGTTGTGTGCAGCAGCGCTGGTTATTAGGCTGCCTGCCAGTGACAGGGGAGGATTTTCTTCTGTGCAGCAGCAGAGCTGGTTATTAGGCTGCCTGCTAGCTGTATTGCTGTGTGTACACTGCTGTGCAGACTGCTTTTAACACAGCACTAATACTTTTATTTATTTTTTCTGCACAGTTACCGTGCATTCATTTATTCCCACACCGTATAGAGCTGAACGCTCCGCACACACTACTGTGTACTGGCTGGTATCACGGACAAATACATGCTGACTATCTGTGTGTGACTCCGGAAATATATACGGAGATTTACAATTACCCCTAGACTGTATACAGCTCTATGCTTTTGATACAGTACCCTTTTTCTGCTTTTTATATTCTGGTCTAATCCATACTGAGCCTGTGAGCGTCTGTGTCTGACTCCGGAAATATATACGGAGATTTACAATTACCCCTAGACTGTATAGAGCTGTACGCTTGTGATACAGTACCCTTTTTCTGCTTTTTATATTCTGATCTAATCCATACTGAGCCTGTGAGCGTCTGTGTCTGACTCCGGAAATATATACGGAGATTTACAATTACTCCTAGACTGTATACAGCTGTACGCTTCTTATACAGTACCCTTTTTCTGCTTTTTAAATTCTGGTCTAATACATACTGAGCCTGTGATGAACGTCTGTGTGTTACTCCGGAAATATATACGGAGATTTAAAATTACCCCAACACTGTATACAGCTGTACGCTTCCGATACATTACTCCTTTTCTACTTTTTATATTCTGGTGTAATCCATACTGAGCCTGTGAGAGTCTGTGTGATACTCCGGAAATATGTACGGAGATTTACAATTATCCCTAGACTGTATACAGCTGTACGCTTCTGATACATTACCCTTTTTCTGCTTTTTATTTTCTGGTGTAATCCATACTGAGCCTGTGAGTGTCTGTGTGTTACTCCCGAAATATATACGAAGATTTACAATTACCCCTAGACTGTATACAGCTGTACGCGTCTGATACATTACCCTTTTTCTGCTTTTTATATTCTTGTCTAATCCATACTGAGTGTGTGAGCGTGTGTGTGTTACTCTCGAAATATAGATGTGTAGCCCAGCTGTGTCTGGAGCCACATGTTCCCAGGAGGATGCAACAGAAGGTAAACCCACAGTAACATATATGCATACAACACATCTGCACTATTCTCTATATCCACCAGAGGGAGCCCTTCCGCAGTTTATAAAGGCAGTGTAGACACGTGAGTTACCTCAGAACGTCTAGTTACCTCAGACTAGATCAGATCTCAAGTTACCTCAGATCTCCTCAGACGAGCTGAGACACGGCAGTTACATCTTAGAGAGCAGTGAGTAGTTGTATTTTTACCTCAGATGAGCTGAGAGAGAGAGAGTTACTGAAAGACTGAAGATTACAGCTTGAACTTAGTTTACAGTTTGGAGTCCAGTAATAGTGGAGGAAGATAGCCACTTTAGCCTGGTCAGAACTGAGTCAACTGAGGTAGTTTCAGTGAGCAAGCGTGCCGACGCTTTGAGAGCGGTGAAGAGAAAGGAGAACCAGCTATCTACTGCTAGTGTGCTTATGCTGAAGGTCGAAGTAGGACGGAAGGCGAGTGGAAGGAAAAGAGAGTGACAGAGGTTGAAACAGCATTGATCGCTTACCTCTACTCTGCACCACCGGACACCGGGTCCGAGCTTGCTAGCATCTACACGACTAGTAGGAGATACCGGAGACCCTGCGTGACTACAGGTCGCAGGGGCCCACAAGTGTTGATATGTAGCCGGGGTCAGGAAGACAGGAGTCATGTCAGCCAACCATTAGAGACACTGTTCTATCCCAGAGAAGACCTCACCACAAAGTCAGCCGGGCGTATAACTGAAGACAGAGTTAGACTTCGTTTCATACAGGTCAGAAACTCACACAACTGGAGTAAGGAGGCCCTACACCTACTCAGTGGGATTACTGGACGTGCATCCTCCACCCTGCCAGCTTCCCGGGACGTGCCTGCAACTACCATCAGTAAAGGTACAGAAAGAGACTTTCGTGTGTGTGTCTGCCTTATTGATCCTACACCCCTACACCGCCATATACCCTGAGGGACCCAGTCTTGCCTGTGGAAGACTTAACACCTTGCTGCCCAGTAACAACCCCTCAGAGGATTTACCCTGCAGCGCTGGTCATCCTGATCAGGTACAATAGGTGGCGTCACAAATAAACTGACTGTATATATACTTTAATCCCCTGTAAATATCCCACATTTTATGGTGATCGCCCAGGGCAACGGACCAAGCTGTGCTACCTGTGACATCCTCCATTGAAGTGAATGGGCTCGGTGCCGAGTACCCCACAGGCCCTGGCTGTGGGACTCATCTAACTTGGCGTCACGAACCGGATACGAAGCTCGCTATATGTGAGTCCTGTGTGCCTGAATTGGACTGTTTTGTGCAAAAAGACTGTATTGCTATTTCTGAGAATTTCCCGCCAATTGTCCGCCATTGCCCGCCAAATTGCAGCGCTACAGCGCGAAGAGAAGGGGGCGTACCTGCAGAAAGCGCGCTGAGTCCAGGACACGCCCCAACCCTGACGCGGCGGCAGGTCCTGTGGAGAGCTTCGGTGAACACTCTAACGTCAGAGCGCCGGGGACACAGGTCCTTCTACATCGCTGTGCCCTGCAGAGCTGCAGCATTCAGAGGAGGTAGGCCACGCTTAACTAGAGGGGCGCAGACATGTCGCAGCCGCAAGCTGACAGCGCGGCCGAGGGCGACCGCTCCAATGACTTACCCGCCGGTGCTGCCGCGCAGGATGGAAACTCTGGCACCTCACCAGATCCTGTGGCCCTGATAATACCGCTGACCCTGCCATACCTGCCTGGAGCAAAGTGGCTCCCTCAGTATAGCGGTAAGCCAGACACTTTGTCAGGGTTTAAGTGGAAAATATGCAGCATAATGGACATGTACCCTATGACAGAGAAACAAAGAGCTGCAGTGGTAGTGGGACAACTGACTGGTGCTGCAGAAAGGGAAGTAGAGACATGGTCAGCTGCAGACCAGGAATCAGTGCTTGCAATTTTCTTAAAGCTACAGACTATTTTTGAGGACCGCACTGAAACAGATCTCCGGATGAGGTTTTACCAATGCTCCCAGAAACCAGATGACAGTATTAGGGACTATGCCTGCCGACTACAGGGGGCCCTGCGAGCTCTCAAACAGGTCAACCCCATAAGTGTCCTCAATGAAAACAAAATGCTAAAGGAACAATTTGTACGGGGACTGAGGTCCCAAGCTGAAAGCAGAACTGTGCACTGATGGTCCTTGGATCATCTGACGCTACCTTTGATGCCCTAAAAGATATGGCTATAAAAGGACTGCGACCCCTGGAGAAGCCCGAGGTGGCAACCCAGTGTCACCCGGGTGAAGCCACTCTAAAGCCAGCAGCATTCACCTTTTCCCCGCTGGTGGCGGAAGCCAAAACGCAGGTGGCGCCCCCTACTGAGTTGGACTGTCTGCGCTCAGAAGTGCGCCAGCTGACCAAAACCCTGGCCACTGTAATGAGTGCCCTGCAACGGAGGAAGGAGGAAAGATCCTGCTAGCTGACTGCCAGAGGAAGTCCCTTGGATGAACCGGAGGAGAAGGAGGACGTCGCCCCACCGAGGAGGACAACGCCACCCCCAGGAGCGACCCCTGATCAGCACCATCCTCGCCGAGAGATCATCTGCTACCGTTGCAATAGAGAAGGTCATCTAGCTCGACAGTGTCCTTTAAACGAGCAGATCCTGGGTCCGAGGGCCAACACCCAGGACTTGACTCTTCAGGCCCCTCAGACTGGAACCGCAGGTTTGTGGGAGGAAGACCATACCTGTCCATCATCTTGGACGGGATCGCAATCCCTGCCCTGCTGGACACTGGATCTCAGGTGACCATCATACCTGATGATACCCCCAATGAGTGAAATGCTTATATGGTGTAGAGCAGCAATAGGTCTGAGAGGACAGAACTACCAAGCAGTAGTAGAGCCCCATTGTTCAGAACATAGACCTACACTCTTGACTGCTAGAGGGGTAGTAGAGGTACGAAATGGGAGGGTACCAGTACGTCTTCTCAACTGGGGAGAAGATGAAGTGAACTTATCACGATATGCCACTGTTGCTAAATTACATACTGTAGATAACAACTCCATTCTCACGACGGAGTCCTTAGCCTCCCCCCAACCAGCGGAGGATAACGACCCAGCAACCCAGGTGGAGGATTGGTGTCAGCAGCTCCATGTCGCGACAGACACTACTCCAGCACACCAGAAACACGGAGTACTTCGAGTGATACAGGAGTACACACAGGTATTTAGCAAACACCCACTTGACTTTGGGACAATTAAGGGAGTGCAACACCATATCCCTACAGGCAACCATCCCCCCATTAAAGAGCGGTACAGGCCTATACCTCCAGCACACTACCAGAAAGCCAAGGAGATGTTGCGTGACATGAAGGAAGCAGGGGTGATAAGGGATAGTTGTAGTCTCTGGGCAGCACCTCTAGTCCTAGTCAGGAAAAAGGACGGAAGCATGAGAATGTGTGTAGATTACAGACAAGTGAATCGCATTACACATAAGGATGCATACCCTTTACCACGCATTGAGGAATCCTTAGCTGCCTTAAAAGCTGCTAACTACTTTTCCACCCAATAGTGGGTACTGGCAAGTAGCTGTGGCTGAGGAGGATCGGGAGAAGACGGCTTTCACCACCCCGATGGGACTCTGTGAGTTTGACAGAATGCCGTTTGGACTCAGCAGTGCCCCGGGAACGTTCCAGAGAGTGATGGAGAGTTGCCTGGGACATCTCAACTTTGAAACCGTGTTGCTGTACCTGGACGACGTAATTGTGTACTCCAAGACGTATGAGGATCATCTGAAGCACCTGGTAGAGGTATTCGAGTCACTGTCCAAGTATGGGATGAAACTGAAGCCTTCAAAGTGCTATCTGCTCAAACAAAAGGTACAGTACTTGGAACATATTGTCAGCTCAGAAGGAGTAGCGCCAGACCCCGAGAAGGTCACCGCCATCCAGAAATGGCCAGAACCGAGGAATCTCAAGGAGGTGCGCCAGTTCCTGGGACTGACAGGTTACTACCGGAGGTTTGTAAAGGACTACACCAAGAAAGCAGCACCTCTGCAGGACCTCCTGGTAGGACAATCCCTCAAGAGCAGAAATTCTCCATTCCACTGGGGTAAAGAACAAGCTGAGGCATTCAAGGAGATGAAGGAGATCCTGACAGGTGATGAGATCTTGGCCTACCCTGACTACAGCCAGCCGTTCCTGCTGTACACTGATGCCAGCAACGAAGGATTGGGAGCTGTCCTCAGTCAGAAGCAAAATGGCCTGGATAAAGTCATCGCATATGCAAGCAGGAAGCTCCGGCCGACCGAGAGAAACCCAGAGAACTATAGTAGCTTCAAGTTGGAGTTCCTGGCACTGGTCTGGGCCATTACAGAAAGATTCAAGCATTACCTAGCCTCCAGCAAGTTCACTGTTTACACTGACAATAACCCCTTGACACACCTTGAAACAGCCAAGCTGGGAGCCATGGAGCAACGTTGGATGGCTCGGCTGTCGAACTATCAATTCACAATCAAGTACAGGGCGGGCCGTAAGAATGCCAACGCTGATGCCTTGTCCAGAATGCCGCATGAGTCCGACACGGAAGAGTAATTGGATGACCTAGAAGAGATTGAGCTACCTGCATTCCACAGAAATGGGATGATCCACGAGCAACGAGCCTGCAGGAGGCAGCGTGGTAAGACGTTAAACCCTTTACCTCACCACAGCTGGAAGGAGACCCAGGACAGTGACCCGGTTGTCAGCCGTATCAAGGAGCTGATAACTCAGGAAGGTTCCTCCTTAGAGAAGGATGCGTCTCAGCAAGCAAAACAGCTGTGGAATGAGAGAAGCCGACTGTTTATCTACCGAGAGAAGCTGTGCCGAAGGTACGTCAACCCAAGAACCCATGAGATGGTATGGCAGATAGTAGTCCCCAGAACGGACATCCAGATGGTGTTGGAAGCTTACCACGATCGAGCGGGGCACTTTGGCTGGAAGAAGCTGGAAACCCTGCTGAAGTGTCGTTTCTACTGGGTGGGAATGCGCAGTTCCATCGAAAAATGGTGTAAAAACTGTGTGTCCTGTAGCCTCCGAAGAAAAGACTACAGCAGCCAGAAAGCACCCCTGCAACCCATCAAGACGACTCGTCCCTTGGAGATCGTGGCCCTGGACCATGTCAAGTTGTCACCCAGCCAGTCAGGATACTCATATGCCCTGACAATGGTGGATCACTACTCCAGGTTCCTGGTGGTCTCCCCTGTCAAAGATCTGACAGCTGAAATAGCAGCAAAGACGTTTCAAGCGTATTTCTGCAGGCCCCATGGATATCCAGAGCAAGTGTTAACTGATCAGGGTTCTGCCTTTGAAGCCGAGTTGTTTAAAGAGTTCTGTCATTTGTACAGATGCAAGAAGATAAGAACCACACCGTACCACCCCCAAACAAATGGTCTCTGTGAAAAGATGAATCACATAGTCATTGATCTGCTGAAGACGGTACCACTTGAGGAGAGGAATCGGTGGCCAGACCTACTACCTGACCTGGTAGATCTGTACAATCACATACCTGTGAGTTCCACCAATTGCACTCCAGCCTACCTTATGCGAGCAAGACCAGGAAAGCTGCCCATGGATTTGGAACTTGGTGTTGTAGAACCAGAAGCTGATGTTACTACTGAAGATTGGGACACGAACCGACAGGAACAGTACAGGAGAGTACAAGCCTGCGTGGAAGATAGTCTCAGTAAAGTAAGGGAAAAACAAGAGGAAAACTACAACAAATGTGCGCCAGCTGAACCTTTTGTACCTGGAGAAATTGTGTTGAAAAGAAAAAGAAGAATGCACAAATTGGATGATCAATGGGAAAAAGAGCCATATGTCGTGCAAAATTCAAAGTTTGACAACAGGAAAACCTGTACCATTAGCAAAGATGGAGGAAAGACGACCACCACTGTATCAAGAGACCACCTAAAACTGTGTCCAGACATGTTAAAACTTCACGAAGAAGAACTTGTTATAGACAAAGAGAAACCAGGTGAAGTCATACACACAGACTTAGGAGATTTTCCTGCAGATTGGCCTTGTATCGGAGACACTGTGATTATTCCAGTACTTCAATTTTACCAACCACAAGAAGCACTCCAACGTCAAGTTGAGTCAGGTGCCGCAGCAGAAATAGTTCGAGAGGAACCTGCTCCTGAAGCATCTCAAGAAGTAGCATCTCCAGAAATAGAGTCTCGAGAAGTGGAATCTCAAAACGTGGAACTTCCAGATGTTGGGTCTCAGGAAGAAGAATCCCCTGGCGAAACAGAACCGCATCGCCCAGCTGCTAGTATGCTTGCCAGATCCCTAGAGAGGTTAAGGCAGTATTACAGTTTACCGGCACGTAGGACAGATAGGCCAAATGCTACCATACCTGACGCAACACCATGTAGGTCAGTACGCACGACAAAAGGGAAGTTACCTGTTAGGTACCAAGAGTAGGCCTAGCAAATGTAAGCCAGTAAACAAGTGTCCAAGTGTAAAAATGTATATAAGAATTGTGTAAATACTGTATATATGTTACTTGTATTTATTGCAACGTTTGAAGTGTCCTCACCTCCCGCAAGGGACGAGTTATTGTTATTGTTAATGTTGATGTTATAAAAATGTATTTCTTTTCAGCCCGGGAGTGCTGATGATAACTAGGGGGGGACGTGTAGCCCAGCTGTGTCTGGAGCCACATGTTCCCAGGAGGATGCAACAGAAGGTAAACCCACAGTAACATATATGCACACAACACATCTGCACTATTCTCTATATCCACCAGAGGGAGCCCTTCCGCAGTTTATAAAGGCAGTGTAGATACGTGAGTTACCTCAGAACGTCTAGTTACCTCAGACTAGATCAGATCTCAAGTTACCTCAGATCTCCTCAGATGAGCTGAGACACGGCAGTTACATCTTAGAGAGCAGTGAGTAGTTGTATTTTTACCTCAGATGAGCTGAGAGAGAGAGAGTTACTGAAAGACTGAAGACTACAGCTTGAACTTAGTTTACAGTGTGGAGTCCAGTAATAGTGGAGGAAGATAGCCACTTTAGCCTGGTCAGAACTGAGTCAACTGAGGTAGTTTCAGTGAGCAAGCGTGCCGACGCTTTGAGAGCGGTGAAGAGAAAGGAGAACCAGCTATCTACTGCTAGTGTGCTTATGCTGAAGGTCGAAGTAGGACGGAAGGTGAGTGGAAGGAAAAGAGAGTGACAGAGGTTGAAACAGCATTGATCGCTTACCTCTACTCTGCACCACCGGACACCGGGTCCGAGCTTGCTAGCATCTACACGACTAGTAGGAGATACCGGAGACCCTGCGTGACTACAGGTCGCAGGGGCCCACAAGTGTTGATACGTAGCTGGGGTCAGGAAGACAGGAGTCTGGTCAGCCAACCATTAGAGACACTGTTCTATCCCAGAGAAGGCCTCACCACAAAGTCAGCCGGGCGTATAACTGAAGACAGAGTTAGACTTCGTTTCATACAGGTCAGAAACTCACACAACTGGAGTAATGAGGCCCTACACCTACTCAGTGGGATTACTGGACGTGCATCCTCCACCCTGCCAGCTTTCCGGGACGTGCCTGCAACTACCATCAGTAAAGGTACAGAAAGAGACTTTTGTGTGTGTGTCTGCCTTATTGATCCTACACCCCTACACCGCCATATACCCTGAGGGACCCAGTCTTGCCTGTGGAAGACTTAACACCTTGCTGCCCAGTAACAACCCCTCAGAGGATTTACCCTGCAGCGCTGGTCATACTGACCAGGTACCACAGGTGGCGTCACGAATAAACTGTATATATACTTTAATCCCCTGTAAATATCCCACATTTTATGGTGATCACCCAGGGCAACCGACCAAGCTGTGCTACCCGTGACATCCCCCATTGAAGTGAACAGGCTCGGTGCCGAGTACCCCACAGGCCCTGGCTGTGCGACTCATAGACCACTCTCAAGTCCAGCTCAACCTAGCAGACACTCTGAGTAGGACAAGAAAGTACTCATCCTCTCATCCGTGTACACTGGATTTGAATGCCTACATTGCCAAATTGATCTCATTAGAGATGATGCCCTTCCGTTTGGTTGAAAGCGCAGCGTTTCGAGAGCTCATGGCCTACGCTGTCCTCCACTATAACCTACCCAGTCGGCACTTCTTTTCTAGAAAAGCCATCCCTGCCCTCCACCTGCATGTGAAAGACCGCATTGTCCATGCATCAAACAATCAGTGAGTGGAAAGGTGCACCTCAACAGATGCATGGGCCAGTAGGCATGGCCAGGGCCATTACGTGTCCATCACTGTGCACTGGATTAATGTGGTGGATGCAGGGTCCACAGGGGACAGCGGCGGTGGGACAGTGCTGCCTAGCCCACGGTATAGGCACAGTTGGCTGTAGGCGTTCGACCCTCCTCCTCCAGAAGCCAAAGTTCGTTGACCGAGCGCTGTCACACGAGCACTCCATCCGCAGCTGCCAGTGTTGCACACGAGGTGTCCCACTATCGATCAGCTAGTGGTAAGCGTCAGCAGGCTGTTTTAAAGATGATGTCTTTGGGCGACAACAGACACACCACGGAGGTACTGGCTGACTACTTGCAGTGAGAAACTGAGTCATGGCTGTGCAGTCTACATCTTGAGCCAGGCAAGGTAGTCAGTGATAACGGCCATAATTTTGTGGTGGCCATAGCCCTGGGAAAACTCAGACACATACCTTGCCTGGCTCACACCTTGAACCTGGTGGTGCAGTGCTCCATATATAATTATCCGGAGTTACCAGCCCTGCTCCATAAGGTGCGAAGACTGTGCTGCACATCCGTCGCTCGCCCGTAGACTCCAGTAGTATGCAGAGGCTGAAGCGATCGCTCCACCTCCCCAAGCACCACCTAATCATAGACGTTGCAACATGGTGGAACTCCACCATGCACACAGTTGAGAGGCTGTGCGAACAGATGCAGGCTGTAATGCATTTGTGGGAGGATACACAGTTCATTCCCCTTTGACTACTGGGCCTGTAAACGGGACACCTGGCCTGAATTGGCACAATATGCCTTACAGGAGCTTGCTTGCCCTGCTGGTAGTGTGCTATCAGAAAGAGTCTTCAGTGCAGCTGGATCAATCCTGACAGAAAGAAGGACCCCACTGTCGGCCCAAAATGTTGGTGATCTCACCTTCATTAAAATGAACCATGCCTGGGTTTCAAAGGATTTTGTACCACCTTCCCCTGATGACACATAGGTTGCCAGCAAAATGGCTCCCTTTGTCCTCCTCTTCCTCCAACTTCTCCAATTCCTCCATTTGCAGCTGCTGAACGTCCAGCCTACAACATTTGCCAGTTTTTCCACCACCCTAACTGGACTTGTCCCCCCCCCGGGCCAGCGTCAGCACCTGGCGCACCCGGGCAAGGGCCGGTGCCATGAGCAGATGGGGGGGTCCACTTGTGGGCGACATCACTGACACAGGGCCCCTCATAGTACTCCGGTGTCTCTGACGGTGGGGGGGCCCACTCGCTGTCAGACACAACGGCGTACTATGAGGGGCCCTGTGCCAGTGCCGTCGCCCACGAGTGGGCCCCCCCTGCTTGCTCAGGGCCCCAGCACTTGCAATACTTACCTCTCCCTGCTCCACTGCTGTGACGTCTTCCGCGTTTCCCGACAGTGACATTCAGGTCATAGAGCGCGATGACGTCACGTCTGTACACCCTATGCCTGAACAGTCCAAGTGCAGAGAGCTGGAAGATGGCGATGCTGAGGAGTCCAGAGTAGAGCAGTGCCCAGCGAGGAGAGGTATTTCATTTTTTTTAATGTTTGGAGCAATATATGGGGAGCATTATACACTGGAGAATGATATATGGGGCCCATCATACACTGGAGCATCATCCATGGGGCCCATCATATACTGGAGCATTGTAAATGGGGGACATCAGACACTGGAGCAGCATTTACGGGGCCCATTATACACTGGAGAATTATATATGGGGCCCAGCATACACTTGAACATCATACATAGGGCCCATTATACACTGGAGCATTATAAATGGGGCCCATTATATATGGAGCATTTTATAGGCCCATCATACACTGGAGCATCATCCATGGGGCCCATCATACACTAGAGCATTATAAATGGGCCCATCATACACTGGAGCATCATATATGGGGCCCATTATACACTGGAGCATTATAAATGGGCAGCACGGTGGCTCAGTGGATAGCACTACAGCCTTGCAGCGCTGGAGTCCTGGTTTCGAGTCCCACCTAGGACAACATCTGCAAGGAGTTTGTATGTTCTCCCCGTGTTTGCGTGGGTTTCCTCCGGGTTCTCCGGTTTCCTCCCACACTCTAAAAAACATACTGATAGGGAATCTAGATTGTGAGCCCCATCGGGGACAGCGACCATAATGTGTGCAAACTGTTAAGCGCTGCGGAATATGTTAGCGCTATATAAAAATAAAGATTATTATTATGGAGCATTATATAGGCGCATAATTCACTGGAGCATCATACTTGGGGCCCATCGTATACTGGAGCATCATATCGGGTTCATTATTTATGGGGCATCATATAGGGTATGGAGCATCATATGGAACACATATGGGGCCTATTCTGTATGGAGCACTATATGGAGTCCATTCTGCATGGAGCAATATATGGGGCTCATCATATACTGTATGGAGCTTTATATGCGACTCATTCTACTGTATGGAGCAATAAGTGGGGCTCATTATTTTACCTATGGGGACCGTCCTATACTGTATGGCACATTATATGGGGACCATCATATACTGTAGCATTATGTGGAGCTCATTATATACTGTATGGAATATTATATGGGACCAATTATTCTGTATGGAGCAATATATGGGGCTCATTATTCTGTATGGCACACTATGTGGTGGCCATAATACTATATGGAGGACTATACTGTCCATTTTTTGAGCTATTGTAGAATTTGCAATAGATATCACTCATGTAATGTAAGAAGTGAAGTATTTGGCATTGTACTCATTGTATCGGAGCATCATGAATTGTGGTATGTGTTAAAGGGGCCCACTGAGACTCTTTCGCCCGGGGCCCACGAAAACCTGGAGCCAGCCCTGCCCCCCCCAAAACTTTAGCCAAATAACCCCCAGTTTTCAATGCATTACTATTATTATAAAGTAAATTAAGGTTGACAAGCTTAAGTAATAAGAATTGATGTCGTTGGCATTGAAATGGGCACTGTAGGTGTGTTTACTGTCCTCCACTCTCTGCCGACTTTTATTCCCCATTGACTTGCATTGGGACCTCTGACTTTTCCCGATAGTCGGCCGATTTCGTTCGACTCGACTTTTGAAAACGTTGGGTTTAATGAAACCCGACTCGACCCTAAAAAAGGCAAAGTCGCTCATCTCTAGTGGTGAGCACTTTGAACCCCTAAGTGCTTCACACAAATGTATACAGCTCGGGCATGAAAATAAAAAATCCTATTTTTTTCCCACAAAAATGATCTTTTAGTCACCAATTTTTTTATTTTCCCAAGGGTAACAGGAGAAATTGGACCCCAACAGTTGTTGTCCAATTTGCCCTGGGTTCGTTGACACCCCAAATGTAGGGGGGAACCACTGTTTGGGCGCACAGCTGAGCTCAGAAAGGAAGGAGCGCCATTTGACTTTTTCAAACCAAAATTGGCTGTAATCGAGATTAGACGCCATGTCTCGTTTGAATAGCCCCTGATGTGTCTAAACAGTGAAAACCCTCCACAATTTTAGAAACTAGACCCCCTAAGGAACTTATCTAGATCTGTGGTGAGTAATTTGAACCCCCAAGTGCTTAATACATGTTTTATAACTTAGAGCCTTAAAATTAAAAAATCATTATTTCCACAAAAATGATCTTTTCACCCCAATTTTTATTTTCTCAAGGGTAATAAGACCTCAAATGTTATTGTGCAATTTGTCCTGAGTACACTGATACCCAATATGTGGGGGTAAACCAATGTTTAGGTGCATGACAGAACTCGGAAGGGAAGGAGCGCCGTTTGACTTTTTCAAAGCAGAATTGGCTGGACGCCATGTCGCGTTTGGAGTGCCGCTGATGTGCATAAACAGTGGAAACCCCACACAAGTGACACTATTTTGGAAACTAGACCCCCTATGGAACTTATCTAGATCTGCTGTGAGCACTTTGAATCCCCTAGTGTTTCACTAAAGTTTATAATGCCTTGGAGTGAAGAAAAAAAAAATTCCACAAAAATGATTTTTTAGTCCCCAATTTTTGATTTTTCCCAAGGAAATTGGACCCCAAAAGTTGTCCAATTTGTCCCGAGTGCACTGATACCCCATATTTGGGGTTAAAACTGTTTTGGCGCATGGCAGGGCTCGGAAACGAAGTATTGACGTTTTGGAATGCAGACTTTGATGGGTGTCATGTTCAGTTTACAGAGCCCCTGATGTGCCTAAAAAGTGAAACCCCCAACAAGTTACCCCATTTTGGAAACTAGACCCCCTAAGTAACTTATCTAGATCTGTGGTGAGCACCTTGAACCTCCAAGTGCTTCACACAAGTTTGTAATGCCTGTGCACGAAAATAAAAATTCCTATTTTTTTCACACAAAAATGATATTTTAGTCACCAATTTTTTATTTTCCCAAGGGTAACAGGAGAAATTGGACCCCAAAAGTTGTTGTACAATTTATCCTGAGTACGCTGATACCCCTATATGTGGCAGAAAACTACTGTGTGGGCACATGCCAGGGCTCGGAATAGAAATAGTGACGTTTTGTAAGCAGACTTTGATGGAATGGTCTGCGGGTGTCATGTCGCGTTTGGAGAGCCCCTGATGTGCCTAAACAGTGGAAACTCCCCACAAGTGACCCCATTTTAGAAACTAGACCCCCAGTGGAACTTATCTAGATGTGTGGTGAGCACTTTCAACCCCCAAGTGCTTCACAGAAGTTTATAACGCCCGGGCGTGAAAATTAAAAAAATCATATTTTTTCCACAAACATGATCTTTAAGTCCCCAGTTTTTTATTTTCCCAAGGGTGACAGGAGAAATTGGACACCAAAATTTGTTGTTTAATTTGTCCTGATTTCGCTGATACCCTATATGTGGGAGAAAACTACTGTATGGGCACACGTCGGGGCTCTGAAGCGAAGTAGTGACGTTTTGCATTGCAGACTTTGATGGAATAGTCTGGGGGCTTCATGTTGCGTTTGGAGAGCCCCTGATGTGCCTAAACAGTGGAAACCTCCACAAGTGACCCCATTTTGAAAACTAGACCCTCCCAAGGAACTTATCTAGATGTGTGGTGAGAACTTTTAACCCCAAGTGCTCTACAGAAGTTTATAACGTAGAGCCATAAAAATAAAAAATCATTTTTTTCCTCAAAAATTATATATTTGCCCCCAATTTTTTATTTTCCAAAGGGTAACAGAAAAAATTAGACCCCGAGAGTTATTGGGCAATTGGTCCTGAGAATGCTGATACCCCATATATGGGGGTAAACTACTGTTTGGGCGCATGGCAGATCTCAGAAGGGAAGGAACACCGTTTGACTTTTTCAACGCAGAATTGGCTGGAATTGAGATCAGATGCCATGTCACATTTGGAGAGCCCCTGACGTGCCTAAACAGTGGAAACCCCCAATTCTAACTCCAACCCTAACACCAACACACCCCTAACCCTAATACTAACCATAACCCTTGCCACAAAGCTAATACTAACACACCCCTAACCAAAATCCCAACCCTAACCCTAATCCTAACTTTAGCCCCAACCCTAACCCTAACTTTAGCCACAACCCTAACCCTAATGGGAGAATTTAAATAAATCCTTTTTTTAAATTGTATTATTTTTCCCTAACTAAGGGGGTGATAAAGGGGGGGTTTGATTTACTATTTATAGCGGGTTTTTATGTTTGGCAGCTGTCACATGCTAAAAAATGCTTTTTATTGCAAAAAATAGTTTTTGCATCACCACATTTTGAGAGCTATAATTTTTCCATATGTTGGCACACAGAGTAATGTGAGGTCTTGTTTTTTGCGGGACAAGTTTTCACATTTAATACACATGTGACTAAGAAGATAATGTGGATTTACTGCATCTAATGATATTGACAGGGTAATTTATGCAGCTGAGACCGAGCGTCTCAGCTACATAAATAGACATGCTGCGGTCTGAAAAGACGCGCCATATGTCCGTTTACGCAGGGCAGCCATAGGCGTCTCAGGACGCATAGTGGGCATGGGATTTCTTGAAATCCCATCCACTATGCTGTAACATCTGGCCAATTGTGACCTACGTTTGGTAGTGCTGCTACCACAGGTTTAGACATGATATGTTTTTACATTTTGTACAACACTATATTTAACTTTTTACAATCTTTTCAAACTCAATTATTAAACCCTAACCAAAAAGAACATAATGAAAAATGCTAGACACGTAGGTACAAGTACAGAGAGCAAAACATTGCTGCAGGCTAGAGTATAGGTGTAGCGTGTAAGGTTGTGAAATTAGATTAGAAAAACAGACATGCACAGATAAATGTCTACATATTTTTCTATTTTATAAACAAAGTACAACTGTTTCCTAATAATGACAAAGTAAGAAATTGCTATGTATAGATGTAAAATTTGACTAAATAGATGTGCAAAACAAATGTTTGCAACACGCACACTTCATGGGGTAGATGGACACGGTTAAATATCTGGATTCTGGGAAATTTTCTTTTGGAATGTTAAAATAAAATCATTTTCCCCTTCACAAAAACTATTGTCCAAGAAATGCAAAAACAGTACAGTTGCTTGCAAGCACACCATCTGACACTGATTTTAGATGTTTTTTTCAGTAAAACTATTGAGCTGTCTTAATTCTGCTTTTTATTGCATTAAGAATGAAGAAAAAATTGTGTAACGATAATTCAAATGCAATAGGACAGCTGCCAGCTACACAATATCATTGATCAATCACACGAGTCTATCATTGTTGTTGACACCTTTTCTATCTCTCTCCTGCCTAACAATTGAATCTGTATATTATTCAGAAATTACCACTCATTGTCGTCACTGCTGCAGTTATTCCACGAATTGCTGTCTGGAGTTTTTGTACAATGTTTTAAGGCCTTTCTCTTACTATTTTTATTGAGTTGTGAGCTCGGATAACCTTTTAACTACTTCTAAAATCACAGTAAAATGCATTCACTGCTTAGGCTTTTATACAGTCTACGATAATCCCTACTGATTGGCTGCGCTATACCATGTGATGTCATAGCTACAAAGCATTTTGTGGAGCCTGTGAAGTTTCATCTGAGGTCATTGCATCAGTCACTGAACACAGACATCTCCTGCATTGTATAAAATGGGGGCAGGCAATATTTTAGTGATTCACATGAATCAAGTTACAAATTGTTAGAATTCAGCAGGACATTCAAATTTCATAAAATGTAACTCAAATTTGATTTCCTTCAAATTGATTCAATCACCTCTAGTGAAGTGTTAAAACATGTCCCTGCATCTTCATAGAAGTAAATAAAACATTACTTTATCACCAGTAATTTTTTTACTCTTCTGATCTGGTACGTGCAACACAGTATTTCTGAAAGAGTCAAAAATTATAAGTTTTCAAGTGGAAATCACTTGAGGAAACACTCCTTCTTTGGGGAGATAGGGGAGATATTGGAGGCATTTTTTGAAGTGTTTTGGTAGAATTTTTGAAGTGTTTTGATAGAATTGTTTTTCCTGAAGTATTTTTGCAGCGTTCCTATTTTAAAGTGCTTGATTTTGAGCAGAACCCATCAGAAACCGCTTCACAGAAGTGACATGCACTTTCTTTTTTCCCACCAGGTGGAAAAAAAGTGGAAAATAAACATAAAACATTAAATAAATGAACCTTTGAGTTGTTTTGAAAATAGAAATTGATACGAAGAGGCTTTCAAGTTTCTTTAGACCAAATTTTCAGATGTAGAGTCACTTCCAAAAAAAAAATCCACCAAAAACTCAGTGTGAACATATTCTTAACTTCCCTAGATAATTCTAATATTATTTACTAATACATATTTCCTTAACTTTAGATTCCAGGAAGTTCATGTGTTTACAAATGAAAATAATTTATCCTGGTGCCCACTTCTAGCAGCAATGACATGCTGCCACTCATTGATCATTTTGGATGGGAAAATTCAAGGAGATCCTATGGACCTGAAAATGTTTGAAGGCACAAACTGGGTAATGCTGCCATCTAATGGGAGAAAATACAGTTTACAGAGATCTATTATTGCTATCATGAATGTATTGTAAAAATAAAAAAAAACTATGGACCCAATTCATCATTGTTGTTTCTCTAGATTCTCTGGTGTAATTTCCTTTTTTTAGTGTCTTTAGTATTTCTGCTTTATTCTCTACACACTTTGCGCCACTTTTTAGTTCTGTTTCCTTTTTAAGTCTTTTTTTTTTCCTCACCAACATTGCGTATCCAGATGTTTTAATAGGATTGATGAAATCCGGCTTGTACCAAATGTCACACTAATTTTTGTGCAATCTACCCTGGTTCTCCACTTTCCCTCTCCCCGGAGTAAGGCAGAAATTTTCATTTTGGCACTCTTTTGCAACTTTGTAAAAGATTTGTGACTTTTGATGGTAAAAAAAAAATCACAAAACGGATACAGAAAAAAGAAAGAGCATTTTTGATTTTGCACAAAATTCATGAACCACGTGCTATTTTGAAGAATTTGGGGCAAAAAACTTCAGATGAGCTAAGATGACTACAATGAGAAACTGTTACATCCTCAAAACTATTTATTTTACACAGACAAAAGTAGATAAAGATATATATCTTTAGCATAAAGTACACATGTAATCGACTGAACTCAGCTGTGGAGAGATATCTCCTATGGACTTCCCCTTTCTATAAACATTTTTAAAGTGAACACATGTTAGAGGCTCCTTAACTAGGGATGAGAGAACCCAAACGATAAAGTTCGGAATTCATAGCAGACACCTAGTATCCGGTCCTGAACCCCGAACATGGAATTCTTACTGAACGTCCATGATACTGCTCGGGTTTGACAGCCTAATAAAGCTTGTTGAAAGGCTGCAGTGGAGTTAATCAATGAACTTTAAGGCTGTGGGCACTTCAGGACCCATCACAGCCATGCCAAGTAGTGGCATGGCTGTGATTGGCTGGCGCACTATGTGATCCAGCCTGACAGTGTAAAATAAATAATTTAAAAAGAACGACATGTGGTTCCACCTATATTTAATAACCAGCCAACCAATTGTGGGCTGGTCTTATCATGCTGGGAAGGGGCCAGTATCCATGGACCTTCACAGCCTATTAATATCTGCCCCAGATGTCTGCTTTTCCTAACCTGGTTATTGAAAATGGGGGCACCCAAAAAAAAATGACGTGAGGTCACCGTTATTTTAATAACCAGCTAAGGCAAAACAGATAGCTGTGTGCTGATATTAATAGGCTGAGAAGGGCCATGGATATTGGCACTTTCCAAGCATAAGACCAGCTCACAGCTGTTTGCTTTTCCTTGACTGGTTATTAAAACAGGACGGACTCCACATTGTTTTTGTCATTATTTTTTTTATTTATTAATAAATGCAGTAAAATACACATGCAAGCCACTGCTCCACCCCTACACTTGGACCTTTGCCTCCTGATTCAAGATTATAATTTTTTATCTTTTTATTATATGTTAATTTAAGTAATTTCCCTATCAACATTTGTTTGCAGGGCAATTGTCATGCTCTTCCCCCATTTTGCTCCCTTTTTCAACCCCCCTAGACCTTATTACGACCATTTTACAGCCATTTTTCAGTACCAAAGTATGCGTCCCCATTGACTTATATGATATTCAAGTCCGGGGTCAGGTTCAGGTGAAGTTCTAGTACGCGAACCAAACTTTGAACTAAAGTTTTGCTGAACCCGACGAACCTGAACTTCAATGGGTCTGCTCATCCCTATCCTTGATTAAAATTAAGTTAATTTAGTGAAAGGAATGTTAAGTTATTTCTGAATATATGAAGCATGTGTATAAATTTCTGCAACCCTGTTCAGATGAATAAGACAAAGACATTTCTTAGAAGTAGAAATTTGGCAAACCTATCCCATGCATAACATAGAAATTCCAAACTGTCTATACACATTACATCACCAATCTCTTTTTACAAACATTTCCATTGAATAAATATCTAACATTTTGTTGAATTATTTTATAGGACATTGACCAGTCCTATCAAACAGATGGTAATGAAAATATGCCAAGAAAACACCATCTCATTGTAAAGCCTGGTTTGCAGTCTGATACAGTAAGTGCAATTAGTTAATAATAACAATTAATAATTAATCATTATTTTTGGATTGTCTTTGCTTATAGTTTTCAATGTATCTATTGTATAAACATATTAATTATCAGATGCTAAAAGTCACGGCTAGAGATTGTATTAAGATATTTCAAATGGCTGAGCGAAAGGGAATCCAGAGATAGCATGTAACCTGTGGCGTATTGTCCGAGGATTCTTACAGGCTCTTCTGACAAATAAGAAAACATCAAATGGCAAGAGATTTTCAACCTTCACCTGATCTATCTTCACATTTTCTAGGTGGGAAAGTGGGTTGTTACTAGTGCGCACATGAATGTCTGACCCTGACAGATACTCCGCAAACTCCTCAGTCATGGCCCACAACGGCTCCGGCAATTCCAGTTTGAATGAGCTGTAATATTTGGGATTCTTCTCCGTGTCCTGTAGGGATCGACTAGCATAGACAATGACCCGTTCCTGCTCCTCCTGGACCTGGCACAGCTCCCAGACTGTAAAGACCCCCATCTATATAACACAACTGGTTGAGAGAAGTCTACATAGACCAATATAGGACCATTTGTCAAAACGAGCTTTAGTGCCTGGAAGGCCTCTTCTTGCCACGTCCCCCACTGGATCGGCCGACTATTGGGATCCCCTACTGTCACCCCAGCAGTTCATGCAATGATTCCCCAGTCTTCACAAAATCCTTGATGAATGTTCTATAATATCTTGACAGACCCAGGAATGCTCTGAATTCTCTCAGTGTCATGGGCATAGGCCACTTCTGCGCAGCAGCCACTTTTATCGTTTGTTGGGCAGACACCTTTACTGGACACTATATGCCCCAGGTACTCAATTTCCTTCAGGAACAGGTGACACTTTTGAGGATTTATTTTAAGTCCATGTTTCAAAAGCCACTCTAGCACCTTCTTGAGTCTAGCAAGATGCTCTTCAAATGTGGTGAAATATATGAGAATGTCATCCATTCTCCAAGACACCTCTCCATCAATTGCTGACACATCCCCGGGGCTTTCGTTATCCCAAACAGCATGTGATTTAACTTGAATAGTTCCATAGAGAGGATGAAAGCTGTCTTCAGCCTGTCCTGCTCTGCCATGGAGACCTGCCAGTAGCCAGGGAAGTATCTAGCTCTTCCTAATGCCGACACAGATTTTTTTATCCTCTGCAAAGCGTATGAATCTCAAACTATGAATGCATACAACTGCCCATAGTCCACACAGAACCTCAGAGTCATGGCCTTCTTCTGACCCAACATAATGGTCGCAGCCCAAGAGCTCTGACTTTCTCGTATCACTCGGTTTTATAACATATGGGCCAGCAGATCCTTCACTTTGAGATACATTTTAGGCTGAAATGGATGATACCTTTTTCACTATGGGGGTCGTACTTCTTGTAGGGATCTCAAGCTGGATGGATTCTGTAAATCCAAAGTAGTCATTATGATGAGCAATCACTTCCTGTCCCACTTGCCTCGAGGAAAACTTGGATACATCTGCTTCCTTCTGCTCCAGGATATCATATCCATCTCTCAATTTGTTCTCGCTTTTCTTCCAGTCTACAGACACTGGTAGTGTCCACAGATCCCCATTCACAGGGGTCAATTTCACCACATTCAATCTTGAGAGATTTCCCTGCATCACATAGACTTGTGCCACTCTCTTCCTGGGATCCAACCATAGGCATGTGAAATTAATGAATCTCACCTGCACACATCCCTGGCATATTGTTGTATTGTTGTCAGAGTGCAGGCGATCAGTAATCCGAGCATCACTTCTCCTGTCCCCTGGGGTTCAACCTGCAATCCCACTAACTCCAAAGACATCCGGGCCTTGACCGGCATAGTGACCACTGTCTGAGCATGCAGCAAAGTCAGGGCGGTATTAGTGAGTATCACCTCTTTTCCCAGGGCCTAGGAGGTGACTGGCAACCTCTGGTTTGGCCCCAATTATCTGTTAGAATACTCTTTTACATCGTTGTCATGTAGCACACCTCCATTTCCTTTCTTTCCAGCTGTCAACCTGTGATTGTCCTATTTTCTTCAGGGCATTTATCCCCAAATCATGACTGGTCCATTCCCAATGGGGCCCTTCACCAGCACGATCGTCATCTTTCCTAGGTCCTGTCCACAGACACGTATCTCCATTCATACGACGCTACTGTGATGGGTAATTGATTGGCTGTCATCACTTGAATGGTCTGATCCCCTCTTGATTAGACAACATTTGGGCAGTGATGAGGGATTTATAGTTCTGGCACCGTGGTCACCTGGGACCCTGTGTCCATTAGGCAACAAATTATCTGTCTGTTTAGCTCAGCCCACATAGTAGAACTTTTGGAAATGACATCTTTGGAGCCTTCAATTCTCAGTTTAATGGGACCTAGCCCTGCGGTGTGCTTCATGACCGCAAGAAGCTGTAGATTAATAGCCGCCCCCACTGCTGGCTGCCTCAGGTGGGAAATTCCTCGATATATTCCTTAACATGTGTCCCATTCCTCCACAAGTCTATTTGCACTAGTCTAGTTGGCACCTAGACCTGTATCACTGATCTCTGGGAGGGTGATACCCCCTTCTGGTTGCTCTTCATACTGGGGTACAGGGTTTGATTCTTGGGTGGCAGAAGGAGTTTTTCATCTGCACAACAGCTCCCCCTGATCTCTCGCATCTCCTGTCTCTTAGGCCAGCAACCAGCTGATTCCTTAATACTTCATCTTGGAGTCCTTATCCACTTTATTCACCTTCCGTTACTTCCTGCAGAGACTCTAAGTCAGGTGTCATAGGGTGCATAAATCACATGCTCTTTAGTAATTCAACCCAGTCCCACATCATTAAATTGTCACCCATAAACTTTGGTATATTGCTTAGCAACATCTCGGACCTAATAGTTTGACACAGGGTGCGTCACCATCCCTAAAGGGCCCATCACCGTCATCACTCCTTAAGCAATAAGAGCCGTAAAGTCCCTTATCGATGAGTCACTTGGCACACCCGACACACTGGCCACCTCTGTTTTCTGAAACATACCCTTGATCTCCCATTCTGTACCCGATGACAGCACTGGGGGTTGAAGCCCACACGAATGTCCCTCTTCTGCAGCTCGGTTGCTTCTCCAGGTTCTGGCCCTGCTCACACTACTCAAATCTCCCAACAGTCTGTGCAGCATGTATTAATACTATATAAAGAAGTAAAGGGTATTAGCCCTATGCCAGCTCACCAACCACCACCGGAGCACGAGACTGAAAGTCCGGACAAAGACATGCAGCAGCAGAGAAAATGAAGGGAGCAGTCCAGCTTCTGTAGAAAGTGCAATTCTTTATTCAATTCAAAAATAAAATCGTCACATAACGGTGTCCTCCAAATGCAAAAAGTGGAGAGTATGCACTACCAGCTGTACCAGCAATGCGTTTCGACCTTAGATGGTCTTTGTCAAAGCTGAAAATGAATTACCCGCCTGCATTTTTAAAGCTATCTGAGACTCATGGGTGAGCTGCTGAAACGTCATATAATTAGAAACAGATGTTTCTTGATTTAACCCTCAGGTGTTTGAGCAGAAATTCTGCATATATCCATTTCAACAGAAACACCCATGACATCTAGTATACAATAATTATACATTTGAGTGCTTAAAGATATTAACAGTGCACCAAAAACAGTAACATATATTAAAAACATAAAACATTGTAATTTCAAGTGATTTTCTTTCCGCATCAGTTCTTTTGTCATGTATAGTGTACAGTTCCTATAGCATCTTGTGCTTGGGTGCGAGGAAAACACAGGAGACATAGGTTGAAATGAAATGACTTGTATTACTTCATACAAGCATGCTGAAAAGTTCACACAGTTTGCAGGAACAGCGACAGGAGACACAGCAGGCCAGAGTAACTTCAAGCACTACAATAAATCTCCAAAGCAGGTTCAGGATCTCTTCTCTGTACCGTAATTCCTCTGCAAACATGGATTCACCAAACAGCAGGTTTCCAGAGTCCAAAAGTGTTCCAAGGTTCCTCAGTAGGGAATAGCTGGAGTACAAGTCCAAGGCTTCCAGGAGTCAGGTCACAGACTGACTGAGGCTTGATTCAGGAGCACTGATTGTTCAGCTGAGGCTGCTTAAGAAGCAAGAGGGAAGAATCAGGGCGGGAACATGAAAACTGGAAACTCCATATTAACTGAGGGCAAGAGCTGCAGAAAGACAGAAAGCAAAATGGCCGACGGAAAACTGAGTTTCAAGGAACATGTCAACAGAGACAAAGAACCTTACATTACTCCCCCCTTAGGGACAACCTCCGGATGACCTCAGACCAGGCTTGTCAGGGTACCTCTGATGAAACTGGCGGAGCAGGCGAGGAGCATTTACATTATTGACTGGTTCCCATGAGTTGTCCTCCACTGGGTAGCCCTGCCATTTAATCAAATATTGCAACTGATTTCTGTACAACCTGGAATCTAGAATCCTTTCCACCATAAATTCTTCCTGACCATCGACCAGCACTGGGTCAGGGCAAGGAGAAGAACGTCCAGGAAACGTATTGGGTGTTGCAGCCTTTAGTAGGGATACATGAAAGACAGGGTGGATTCTCATAGTTCTGGGCAGTTGAAGACGACAAGCAACAGCACTTATAATCTTATTGATCTTATAAGGTCCAATGTACTTATGTCCCAATTTAGACGATGGAATCTTTAATTTAAGATTTCTGGTTGACAGCCAGACCAAATCTCCTACCTTGAAAGCTGGTGCAGGTTTACGAAATTTATCTGCTGCTTTCTTGTACCTTTCCTGAGCCAATTCTAGATTTTCCTTTAGAAGATCCATATTCTTTTGTAAAGAAGTGATTCTTTCAGCCACTGCCGGCAAGGGCGTATCTATGGGAAATCGAGGAAGAATGTTAGGATGATAACCTAGATTGGAGTAAAAAGGAGACTGCTTAGTGGAGGCACTCTGAGAGTTGTTATAAGAGAACTCAGCCAGTGGAAGTAGATCCACCCAATCATCCTGTAGGTGGCAGATAAAACAGCGGAGATACTGCTCCAGGGTCTGATTGGTTCGTTCTGTCTGTCCATTAGTCTGGGGATGAAAAGCAGAAGAAAGGTTTACTTTAATGTCCAATGCTGCACAGAAATTTTGCCAAAACCTTGAAGTGAATTGCACCCCTCGATCCGAAATGACCTCATCTGGTACTCCATGTAAGCGAAACACATTCTTAATCATCAAGTCTGATGTCTGTTTTGCAGTGGGTAAGCCGACACAAGGGATAAAATGAGCTGCCTTTGTTAGACGGTCAACCACCACTAGAATGGTGTTCTTCCCTTGAGAGGTTGGTAACTCCACAATGAAGTCCATAGAAATGGATCCCCACGGGCGGGACGGGGTGGGAAGAGGTTGCAACAGACCAGTTGGTGAGGAGCGAGGTGTTTTGCATCTTGCACAGACTTCACATGAAGTGACATAGTTTAAGACATCTTTCCTGTAAGTGGGCCACCAAAAGAAACGAGAAAGAAATTCTTGTGTCTTTAGAATTCCCCTATGCCCGGCTATCTTGGAATCGTGGATGAGTTGCAATACTCTCAATCTGACTGTTTCAGGTATATACAGACGTTGTCCCTGAATCCACACACCATTCTTAAAGACAAGACTTACGTCCCTTGGGGGTTGAGCCAACAAAGAATCCGCATGGTATGCTTCCTTGATGTCCTTAAGTAGGTCTTGATTATGAATCACTCCCAGGAATCTAGAGTCAGGAAGAATAGTCTTAGGAGGAGTAAGTGGACGTGTCTCTGCTGAATGAATCCTAGAGAGTGCATCAGCCTTTCCATTGCGCGATCCTGGTCTATAAGAAATGACAAAATTAAATTGGTTTAGGAAAAGATTCCAGCGAGCCTGGCGAGGAGTCAGGCACTTAGCCGACCTGATAAATTCAAGGTTACGATGGTCTGTCAGGACGACTATTTGCTGTGCAGCTCCCTGAAGAAGGTGTCTCCATTCCTTGAAGGCGGCAATAATGGCCAACAATTCTCTATTGCCCACATTGTAGTTCCTCTCAGCCGAAGACAACTGCTGGGAAAAGAAGGCACAGGGATGCAAGACATTCTTCTCACCTGTTCTCTGAGAGAGTATAGCTCCAACGGCACAGTCTGAAGCATCCACCTCTATTATGAAGGCAAGCTCAGGGTTGGGATGTACTAAGATAGGTGCGGTGGTAAATTTATCCTTTAGACAGGAAAATGCTTCCTGAGCTTGCGGGGTCCAGGAGAACCTAGACTGTTTCCGGGTAAGTTGGGTGATAGGTGACACTACCTCAGAAAAATTCTTAATGAAACGTCTATAGAAGTTGGCAAACCCGATGAAACGCTGCACCTCCTTCACATTTCTAGGAATTGGCCAATCCTTGATGGCTTGGGTCTTGCTTCCATCCATACTAATCCCTTGCGTAGATAGTACATACCCCAGAAATTGAATTTCGGTCCTATGGAATTCACATTTTTCAAGTTTGATGTAGAGATGGTTTTGTCTTAGGCGTTCTAAGACCATTCTCACATGTCCATGATGTTCCTCTGTGGAGTTAGAAAAAATTAGAATATCATCCAGATAAATCACCACAAATGTATCTAGGAGATCCCTGAAGATATCATTCACGAAGTGTTGGAAAGTGGCTGGGCGGTACTCAGACCAAAAGGCATAACTAAATATTCAAAGTGTCCATAGCGTGACCTGAAAGCAGTCTTCCATTAATCCCCAGGTCTAATACGGACCAAGTTATAGGCCCCACGGAGATCCAGTTTAGAGAAAATTTTGGCATGCCGCACTCTCTCCAACAATTCAGGGATTAAAGGCAATGGATAACGGTTTCTAATAGTAACCTTATTGAGTTCCCTATAGTCTATGCAGGGTCTCAGAGATCCATCTTTCTTCTTCACAAAGAAGATGTGTGCACCTGCGGGAGATGAAGAGGGGCGTATGAAGCCCTTGGCTAAATTTTCGTCTATATAATCCTTCAAAGCTTTTAGCTCGGGCCCCGTTAGGGGGTAGATCTTACCAAAAGGTATCTCGGCTCCAGGCAATAATTCAATTGGACAATCATATGGACGGTGAGGAGGAAGCTGATCAGCGTTCTTCTTGTCACATAAATCCACATAGTCCTGGTATACAGCTGGTAGTTCAGGGACTGACATGGTTCCTTTAGGAACAGAGCAAGCTGAAACTCCTTGACTCATCTGTTTCTCCGGAAAGTGTAATTCCTTGGTCTCCCAGTTAATCGTAGGATTCTGAGCCTGCAGCCATGGTAGCCCTAGAATAATGGGAAAGTGGGGAGAAGAGATAAGCATAAAAGACATTTTCTCCTGATGATCTTTACCCATAAGGACCCTCAAAGGCTCTGTTTCTTGATCCACTGGTCCAGAAGTCAGTAGAGAGCCATCCACAGTCTCCATCTGTACTGGAGTAGCCTTCTTCACTGAACGTATCCCCTGTTTCAGAGCAAAGGAGATATCCATAAAATTTCCACTTGCTCCTGAGTCGATCATAGCAGAGCTAGACACCCAGACTGAGTCAACCCAGAGTTTGATGGAAAGGAAGCAATGAGAATTGTTTCTTTTACAACTCAGCTGGGACACCGCTGAGGAAACTTGAAAAATTGCAGCGTTTATACCGTCATCGTCCCCAGAACTAACAGAGTTTAAGTCCGAGAAATCAAGATCTCTTGCAGCAGATCTCTCTGGAGCCTGAGGCTCGGACATGACAGAGCTCCTCTCGCAACACTCACAGTGAATGACTGCTGCAGTAGTCTTACGAGAACGGCTGGGGCAGTTTATAATGAAGTGCCCTGACTTACCACAGTAGAAACATAGATTTTCCTTTATACGATGTTCTTTGCGTGCATCACTAACCCGTCTTTGTAAAGAGTCCACCTGCATGGGTTCAGGTTCTGGTTCCCTTGTGATCCTACTCAAAGGTTCCTTAGCTGAGGAGGGAGGTAGTAAAAGGTTAGTGCGATTATTTTCGAACCATCTCTCTTATCTGCGTTCAGTCAGACGAGCATCAATACGAATACAATAGTTAATAAAGTCACCTAACGCAGTGGGAGGGTCGGCACGAGCAAGTTCATCCTTAATCAGTGGAGACAACCCTTTCCGAAAAATAGATTTTTTAGCGGAAGTGTCCCAAGTGGTATCAAGAGCCCATCTCCTGAAATCCAGGGCATATTCGGCTACTGAACGCTTACCTTGGCGCAAAGTTAACATGGCTGCTTCAGCTGTTGCACCTCGATTGGGGTCATCAAACACCTGCCCCATGGCTGAAATAAAAGCATCAAGGTGATTCAAACAATCATCCTCAGTCTCAATCAGAGGGTTTGCCCACATCAAAGCCTTATTGGTAAGCAACATGATTATAGTAAGCACTTTGGATCGTTCAGTGGGAAATTGTGAAGCATGTGCAGAGAAAAATAAATTGCATTGATTAATAAATCCCCTGAATTTCTCACGTTCACCGCCAAAACGAAAAGGAGGTAATTTGGGGATCCCAGAACTTGGGGTTATGGCAGAAGCCTGGGCTCGTTCCTCTAGAGCCTCAATCCTGGCTCGCAATTCCTGGGTAGTCTGTCCAAACACTTGCAAATTATGATTAGTGAGGTCCTGTAGGCTTGCAAAACGGGTTTTTAAAGTCTGTACATCTGAAAGGATTGTATCAGTCACTCCGCAAAGTTCCTTTATGCGGGCCTCCATCTTCCAGATCTTTTAAGGCAGAAGTGCTGGAAGGAGAAGAGGAAAGGAAAAAAAAAAAAACAATAGTGTTTACCTGTGGTAACACTCCAGAGTAAAATTTTAAGGGAATGCGCTCACCTGGAATGGTTATGAGAAGTCACAACCACTGTCATCACATAAGGTATTAAACGGACATCTGATATCCACAGTCAAAGCAGACACGGCTTTCCCAGACCCAGCAGACACTAAACATTGGCTCCTGAATCTTGTCATGTATAGTGTACAGTTCCTATAGCGTCTTGTGCTTGGGTGCGAGGAAAACACAGGAGACATAGGTTGAAATGAAATGACTTGTATTACTTCATACAAGCATGCTGAAAAGTTCACACAGTTTGCAGGAACAGCGACAGGAGACACAGCAGGCCAGAGTAACTTCAAGCACTACAATAAATCTCCAAAGCAGGTTCAGGATCTCTTCTCTGTACCGTAATTCCTCTGCAAACATGGATTCACCAAACAGCAGGTTTCCAGAGTCCAAAAGTGTTCCAAGGTTCCTCAGTAGGGAATAGCTGGAGTACAAGTCCAAGGCTTCCAGGAGTCAGGTCACAGACTGACTGAGGCTTGATTCAGGAGCACTGATTGTTCAGCTGAGGCTGCTTAAGAAGCAAGAGGGAAGAATCAGGGCGGGAACATGAAAACTGGAAACTCCATATTAACTGAGGGCAAGAGCTGCAGAAAGACAGAAAGCAAAATGGCCGACGGAAAACTGAGTTTCAAGGAACATGTCAACAGAGACAAAGAACCTTACATCTTTTATCTTTACTTTGTAGTGACTTTCTGGAGACTTTTAATGTCCTACTGATGTCATTTCTTCACATTTATTCAGCGATACTATATCCAGAAACAAAAGGGAAGAGTTTTTTTCCGATATATCTGAATAAATCAATTTTACGAAATCCAATAGAAATAGTGCATATATATTTTTATACACATAGATTTTTATCAATCAGATTTATTCAAAGCGCTATATATATATCACCGATCGAAGATAGGATATTTATCATTCTCTCTAAAGAAAAGTGAATACAAAAAAAAAATTGTTTTTTTTGTTTTTGTTTTTTTCCCCCATAAGAGAGATCCAATTGAATACATATAAATTTATAGTCTCATAAGTCTATGATTAAATTGCATTTATTTTAGGAGAAAGCATATATAATCCCCCAATCAAAAATAAGGTATCTCTCAGAAAATGCTACACATACATACCCTACATATCTCTCAAATATCGATATTATATTTAAGTTACATTTATTTTGGGGAAAAAAAATATATATTTGTCAAAAATACTACATACAAATATCCTGCATATTTCTCAGATATGTTTATGACAGGCTCCTTTGTCCCAATACACATTGTGCAGATGATGCGTTTTATGGAGCATAGATGGTGGATTAGAGGTCACACAAATGGTGGTGATATGCACGATTTTCTGATGGAACCAGGATAAGCATTAAATGACAATACCGATATCTGAGAAATATGCAGGATATTTGTATGTAGTATTTTTGACAAATATTTTTTTTTCCCCAAAATAAATGTAACTTAAATATAATATCGATATTTGAGAGATATGTAGGGTATGTATGTGTAGCATTTTCTGAGAGATACCTTATTTTGGATTGGGGGATTATATATGCTTTCTCCTAAAATAAATGCAATTTAATCATAGACTTATGAGACTATAAATTTATATGTATTCAATTGGATCTCTCTTATGGGGGAAAAAAACAAAAAAAAAATTTTTTTTGTGTTCACTTTTCTTTAGAGAGAATGATAAATATCCTATCTTTGATCGGTGATATATATATATATATATAGCGCTTTGAATAAATCTGATTGATAAAAATCTATGTGTATAAATATATTCATGCACTATTTCTATTGGATTTCGTAAAATTGATTTATTCAGATATATCGGTATATCGGTGTTGGAATTTTATTGCTATATTACTAAACATATACCGTATATACTCGAGTATAAGCCGACCCGAGTATAAGCCGACCCCCCTAATTTTGCCACAAAAAACTGGAAAAACTTACTGACTCGAGTATAAGCCTAGGGTGGAAAATGAGATTATGCCCTATATGCTGCCCATGTATTATGCCCCCATAGATGCTCCATAGATTATGCCCCATAGATTATTCCCCCATAGATTATGCCCCATAGATTATTCCCCCATAGATAATGCCCCATAGATTATGTCCCCATAGATAATGCCCCATAGATTATGCCCCCATAGATAATGCCCCATAGATTATTCCCCCATAGATTATTCCCCCATAGATTAATGCCCCATAGATTGTGCCCCCATAGATAATGCCCCATAGATTGTGCCCCCATAGATAATGCCCCATAGATTATTCCCCCATAGATGCTCCACAGTATAGGCCTCAATTGCTGCTGCAACCGAAAAACAAAGAAGGTATACTCACCTCTCGTTGCTGGGGGGCCAGGTGCCGGTGTCCTGAGCAGGCGGGGACACCGACGCGCTATGGGGGACAGGTGCCGGTGTCACCGATCGCTCAGGGCCCCGGCACCAGCGATATTCACCTGTCACCGCTGCTCGCCGCCATCTTCCGGGTCCTCAATGAACAGGCAGAGGGCGCTGCGCACAGTAACTACGTCATCGCGCCCTCTGCCTGATCATAACAGCAAAAGGACCCGAGGACACAGTGGAACGGGACAGGTAAGTATCGCTTATACTTACCCTTCCGCCGGCCCGGTCTCTGCAGCCCCTGCTCTTCTCCCACGGTCCCGGCGCCAGTGTTCAGCGGTCACGTGTTACCGCTGATTAAAGTCATGAATATGTGCATATTCATGACTTTAATGAGCGGTAACACTGAAGGCTGAATACTGGCGCCGGGACCGTGGGAGAAGAGCAGGGGCTGCAGAGACCGGGCCGGCGGAAGGGTGAGTATACAGGACAGCTGCGCTCCCCCTCCTCCGCCGACCCCCTGGTATATGACTCGAATATAAGCCGAGAGGGGGACTTTCAGCCCTAAAAAATGGGCTGAAAATCTCGGCTTATATTCGAGTATATACGGTATTTATTTTTTTCTGAATAGAATGAACAGCTGTGATATCCTGTTTCCATTATTCCGGTATCTTATGAATGAGATTTATTGTCATATATACAGAATATGATCGAATTAAGAAAAACCTCTCCCCTTTTTTTTCTGGATATATTATCGCTGAATAAATGTGAAGAAATGACATCAGTAGGACATTAAAAGTCTCCAGAAAGTCACCACAAAGTAAAGATAAAAGAACTGATGCGGAAAGAATCACTTGAAATTACAATGTTTTATGTTTTTAATATATGTTACTGTTTTATGTGCACTGTTAATATCTTTAAGCACTCAAATGTATAATTATTGTATACTAGATGTCATGGGTGTTTCTGTTGGAATGGATATATGCAGAATTTCTGCTCAAACACCTGAGGGTTAAATCAAGAAACATCTGTTTCTAATTATATGACGTTTCAGCAGCTCACCCATGAGTCTCAGATAGCTTTAAAAATGCAGGCGGGTAATTCATTTTCAGCTTTGACAAAGACCATCTAAGGTCGAAACGCGTTGCTGGTACAGCTGGTAGTGCATACTCTCCGCTTTTTGCATTTGGAGGACACCGTTATGTGACAATTTTATTTTTGGATTGAATAAAGAATTGCACTTTCTACAGAAGCTGGACTGCTCCCTTCATTTTCATTAATACTATATACTTCATTCATCTATTGCATTCATCCCTTTAAAGCCTGAACCCTCATCTTAATCTATGCAGCATGTATTAATGATATTTACTTCATTCAGCTACTCTCTTTAATCCATCTGAAGGCTGCATCACATTCCGATGTATGTAAACATATTCATTGTTACATATATTTCATTTATCTGCGGAGACTGTAAGGTCATCTCACTTACTTTTACAGTTTATGTTGAGCTGCAAGATTGTTTGCTTGTTTGTGCATTTTATTTTCTCCTGCTGTCTTAAGATAGTTGATTAATTGGTAACAAGTTAAATTAGAGTTAGATTTAACACATACTTCCCTATATATCTGGCCATAGCCAATTAGATGCACTTGTGCAGGGGACACTTGTGCAGATTTTATCAAAGTGCCATTTTTAAAAGTGCCAGGGCAATTCAACATGGCAGTTTAAAAGTGACAGGGCAGTTAAACATGGGACTTGGACAGGTCAGGACTCAGGAGACAGGTAAGAAATGCAAGACACTCAAAGAAACCTATTTGTAGGTCATCTGAATTGCAAAAAGTATTCACCATATGCAATTGTGCCATTTATGTTCTGGCTGCTGCAATCACTCACACCTTTCTCAAACTCTGTGCACTCCATCCATATAAACCCCTCTCTCCTTTCTTCTCCCATGTACAGCTCTCATGTACTCTTTTAAACCACACAGATCCATTCATTCCCACCATACAACACAAGAGGCGCTCTCACAAATCATTCAACCAACTGCTCACTCTCTCTATTCTCCTTCTAGTCACAGGAGATATCTTTCCTAATCCGGCCCTTCTTGTAGTAAGAAGACTAAAAGAATAATTGCTCCCCTGCTACACTCAGAAACCCAGTTCCTCTCATTAATATTTTTTGTTTGCCTTCTGTATCTTTTAATTGTGCCCTCTGGAACACATGGTCAACATGTAACTCTCTTACATCTGTGGAGCCCAGCTGTGCTTGGAATCCTAATCTCCAGAAGGGTGCACTGAAGGTAACCACCACTAGAGGTCCTGTATACACATTCACACACCTTCACCCATCCCTAGAGCCACCAGAGGGAGCTGTTTAGCCATATATAAGGAGGGTGAAGACACTGAAGAAGTCAGTCTACTCCTAGACACAGAAAGTCTAGTTGTCTGAGGGCTGCAGCCTGCAGTGTCACCTCAGTGAGAGTCTAGTTTTCAGTCACCTCAGAGGGTGAAGTGAGAGCAGACGGTCTAAGCTTTGAGAGAGAGTTGTGAGCGCAGAGAGCGCAGAGAAGAAAGTGTGCAGTCTAGCACACGGAGCAGAGCTCAAGAGAAGAGTTCAGCTGTTTAAGAAGGAACCTGAAGTCTGCAGCTTGAAGCTTAGTTCAAATGTGTGGAGGCTAGTACAAGTGGAACAGAAACCACTCCAGCCTAGTCAGAACTGAGTCAACCGAGTGCAGTTCAGCGAGCAAGCGTGCCGACGCTTAGAGAGCGTAAAGAAGGAGAAGAAGCAGTCCACCATCTGCTAGTATGTGATAGTGTGAGGATCCAAGTAGGACGAAAGGCGAGTGGAAAAGAAGAGAGTGACAGAGGTGGAAATAGCATTGATAGCTTACCTCTACTTTGATTTACCGGACACCGGGTCCGAGCTTGCTGGATTCTTCACGACCAGTAGGAAATACCGGAGACCCTGCGGGACTACAAGTCGCAGGGGCCCATAAGTGTTGATACGTAACTGGGTCAGGAAACGGGAGTCTGGCAGGTACCGCCATCATAGACTGCGTTCTTTAAAGAGAAGGCCCTACCACAAGGTCAGCCGGGCGTAGAGTTGGAGACATACTTAGACCTTGTTTCACACAGGTCAGAGACTCACATTATAGAAGTAAGGAGGCCCTACACCTACTCAGTGGAGGAAACTGGATGTGCACCCTTCACCCTGCAGTACCCCGGGACGTGCCTGCAATAACATCTTCAGTAAAGGTACAGAAAGAGACTTCTGTGTGTGTGTCCATCTTATTACTTCTACTGTCGGATTCTCCTCCGTCTGGCACCCCTACACACTCTATTTACCCTGAAGGACCCAGCCTTGCCTGTGGAAGGCTTAACACCTTGCTGCCCAATACCAACCCTTCAGCGGATTTATATAGCAGCGCTGGTCACAATGACCAGGCACCACAGGTGGCGTCACGAACATTTCAACAAACCTTTTAATCCCCTGTAAATATCCCACATTTAAGGTGAGCCCCAGGGCCACGGACCGAGCTGCAGCTACCGTGACATCCCCCATAGAAGTGAACGGGCTCAGTGCCGAGTACCCCACGGCCCTGGTGGGCGGCTCACATCCATAACATTTTCCTTTCAAATTCCCTTAACCTTTTGACTCTTACTGAAATCTGGATTCGCATATGTAGTTATTCTCCAGGTAGTAAGCGCTCCCGACACACAGTAGGTAGGATACGATGATATGTTCCAAAACCAAGTTTTATTAACACAACATACCTGTCTCAACTCTTATGAGCCTTCTTCAGGTATTACATATCCGTTATTACTGCTTTGTGCATTTTATATATAAAGGAAATCAGTGTCTATCATTTTTGGGCAGGTGCCATACCAGGGTGTAACCCTTTTTAGACACACCCATATCACTCCAAAGTTATCAAGAGCTTTTACACGCATAAAAGCATAAACATTAAAAAGCTAATCCAAATCAAATCCAATTTCTAATGGCATATACGAAATTCATGAAATTTTTTTTTATCGCAATAGAAATTATTTTCTTTTTTTATAGGAAAGATGTGTATCTTCGTACCGTGTTAGCCAGTAGATAGAAAAATATTTAGACTTGAGAGTCCTCAGTGGTTGATACCTTTTAATGGCTAACTGAAAAGATGGTAACAAATTGCAAGCTTTCGAGACTACTCAGGTCTCTTCATCAGGCATAGACTAATACAACATCTGAAGAATCACATATTTATACACAAGATAGCACAGAAAAAATGCAATAGGTAGGACAAGTGACATGAAGCAGAACTGTCATTATGGCAGAGGGATTAACATAAATATGACTAGTTCATAGATAAGGAGTGAAGGTTTTATTACCCTCTGATTGGGGTCTGGTATTGTGTTGTGATGACCCTAAAAGGTCAGGGAGGCAGATTCCTTAATTGTTGTAGAACGACATAAAACTCTGGGATATATTCATCCCAGCACTAAGAGTGTCAAAGGTCATCATAAGTTTATATTCCCAGACTTTTCTATCCTTCTCAGATTTGAAGTTAGATTTTAATACAAGTAATTCCATATCTGTCATGCTATGACCGGGCATACAAAAGTGTTTGGCCACAGGTAAATCCATTCTTTTTTCTCTTATCGTGTGGCGATGAGAATTCATCCTTGTTCTCAGTTTTTGCCCGGTCTCCCCCACATACAGACCCCCAGTTGGACATTTAGTACATATAATTAGGTACACCACATTAGATGTGATGCAGCTGAAAGTACCTGGTATCTTGTAGTCCTGATGGGAGTTGGGGATCTTTATCCTGTCCGTGGTCATTATAGATGTACAGGTCTTGCATTTCTTTTGTCTGCAAGGAAAGGTTCCTGCAGCTGTTGGGGAGGACAGGGAGCTTCTGACAATGATGCTTCTTAGATTTGGGGGCTGCCTAAAACATAGTAGTGGGGGGTCTGGAAATATGGATTGTAATCGGGCATCTTTTTGTAGTAAAGGTTGTAGTTTCCGTGCAGCTCCCCTTAGCATCTCCAGACTTGGATTGTAGGTGACCACTAAATCTAACTTCAAATCTGAGAAGGATAGAAAAGTCTGGGAATATAAACTTATGATGACCTTTGACACTCTTAGTGCTGGGATGAATATATCCCAGAGTTTTATGTCGTTCTACAACAATTAAGGAATCTGCCTCCCTGACCTTTTAGGGTCATCACAACACAATACCAGACCCCAATCAGAGGGTAATAAAACCTTCACTCCTTATCTATGAACTAGTCATATTTATGTTAATCCCTCTGCCATAATGACAGTTCTGCTTCATGTCACTTGTCCTACCTATTGCATTTTTTCTGTGCTATCTTGTGTATAAATATGTGATTCTTCAGATGTTGTATTAGTCTATGCCTGATGAAGAGACCTGAGTAGTCTCGAAAGCTTGCAATTTGTTACCATCTTTTCAGTTAGCCATTAAAAGGTATCAACCACTGAGGACTCTCAAGTCTAAATATTTTTCTTTTTTTAATAATATATGTATAAAGTGCTATAAAGCTATATATGTACATATATATATATATATATATATATATATATATATATATATAATATTTTCTAAAAGCAAACCTTTTCTATAAGAAATAAAAAGTCCTGTACAAAAAACCTTTCTGTTCAAAAAATTTGATCACGTTTTTATTTGTCTCTTTTTTGGAAAGTAGAAAAAAAGACAGATGTGGCATAAAGGGATAATGGAACTTCCATTTTTTCTCTTATTTCCTTCAACCCTAAAAAAATAAAAAATAAAAATATATATATTTTTTTTAATTTTTTTAATTTTCTTTTTTATTTATTAAACACCTTTTACCACATAATTTAATCCATCAGGATGTAATGTTCTTAATCAAAAGATCCAAAAGGATTCTTTCCGATTAATCGTTTGTATTTAGTTTAACAATTTGGAGTTATTTGTTCAACTGGATTGACAATAATATTGAATTGTTTATTATGTTTTAAACATAGGTGTCTGGATAAATTGTGTTCTAGTATTCCATTTTTTGCATTCTGCTTGTGGGAATTCATTCGGGCCCGCAAAGATTGTGTTGTGCGGCCCACATGTTGTAGGCCACAGGCACAAGTAATCACATATCCTTCTGAGGCATTCATCCTGATTTATTTTCCAAATTGGATTTATATGCGTGCATTACAAATTTTTTAGGGAATTTTTTGCTCATGAATAGAGTTGAGCGATACTTTCCGATATCCCTAAGTATCGGAATCGGAATGGTATCGCCGATACCATTAAAATATCGGCGATACCCGATACCGATACCGGAAGTCCCATGTAAGTCTATGGGAACAAAATATCGTAACTAAAAAAAACCCATTCTTTCCTTGTAAACACTAAATATACACACATAGAATACATATATATATATATATACATGTCATTGTGACATATATATATATATACATATATGTATAGTTTATACACTTCTACATAGTAAAATATCCTCTGATTCAATTGCCGGGTAAAGCCGGCTTCAGTGAAAAGACAGAAGCACCCGACATGAAATGACACTTGGTGTACATAGGGTTAACCATGTCTTTTCATGTCGTTTGCTATCTGATTTGCACAAACAATTAAATCAGTCTATGTTTGCAAAATTTCACACCTGTAGGGGTTAATTAAAGGTGTAAATTCGTTGTAAAAAAAACTGACTTTTTTGCTACTAATTTACACCTTTAATTAACCCCTACAGGTGTGAAATTTTGCACACATAGACTGATTTAATTGTTTGTGCAAATCAGATAGCAAAGGACATGGTTAACCCTATGTACACCAAGTGTCATTTCATGTCGGGTTCTGCATTTTCACAAAAGCCGGCAATTGAATTAGCGGCTATTATACTATGTAGAAGTGTATGAACTATAAATATATATATATATATATATGTGTCACAAACTCAATGACATGTATATATATATATGAGGTGTAAAATTGCTGAAAAAAAATGCGTGGGCTCCCGCCCTATTTTCGCAACCAGACAGACAAAGCCAGTGAGTGGGGGCAGATAATAATAGCCCAGAGAGGGACCATTATTTTTGGCCCCCCCGGCTACTAACATCTGCCCCCAGACACCCCAGAAAGGGCAAATCTCTAATTAGATTTGCCCTTTCTGGCACTTTGCCCGTCTATTCCCATTGCCCTGTAGCGGTGGCGAATGGGTTAATAAGGGGTTAAAATGACCTTGCAATTGAAAGGTCACTTTAAGCCAGGTTAATAATTGAGAGCTGTCAATTAGACAACTATCAATTATTAATCCTATTGTATGAAAGAAAAATCAAACACACACACTTTAATAAAAAAGAAGTTTAATGAAATAATCACACAGTTTTTGACCATATTTTATTTACCTGCTAAAACCATTTCCTGTAATAAAAATAAAATAATAAAGCAAAATTATTCTTACCAATCCGATGCACAGTCAGGTCCCACGGTGTAATCCTTCAGAAAGGGTTAATGTTTACTGCAGGGACCGCAGCTAATGCTGCAGCCTCACAGTAAACCCCCAAATGAATGAGCTCCTCTCCTGGCTGACAGGAGAGGAAGTGGAAAGCTTAATTGATTGCTTTCCACTTTCACTTCAGGTCAGCCAGGGACACCATCAGTGACGTCAGAGGGAACTGATTAACAAAAATAGGGGTTCCCTTCGAAAAAAAAATGGCGTGGGGTCCCCCCTATTTTTGTTAACCAGCCAGATGAAGCAGACCGCTGAGGCCTGGATTTTCAGGCTGTTAAGGAGCCAAGATCCATGGACCTTGCCAGCCTGATAATACCAGGCCACAGCAGTCTGCATATCTTGGCTGATTAACAAAAATAGGGGATCCCCTCGAAAAAAATTAGCGTGGGGTCCCCCCTATTTTTGTTAACCAGCCAGATGAAGCAGACCGCTGAGGCCTGGTTTTTCAGGCTGGTAAGGATCCAATATCCATGGACCTTGCAAGCCTGATAATACCAGGCCACAGCAGTCTGCTTAGCTTGGCTGGTTAACAAAAATAGGGAATCCCCTCGAAAAAAAAACGGCGTGGGGATCCCCCCTATTTTTGTTAACCAGCCAAGTAAAATGCAGACTGCTGCGGCCTGGTATTAAAAGACTGTCAAGGCCCATGGATTTTGGCCCTCAACAGCCTGATAATACCAGGCTACAGCAGCCCCACATTTGGCGCATCAAAAGATGTGCCAATTGTGGCACTTTACCCGGCTCTTCCCACTTGCCCTGTAGCGGTGGCAAGCGGGGTAATAAGGGGTTATTGTCACCGTTGATTGCACGGTGACAATAAGCCCGGTTAATAATGGAGAGGCGTCAATAAGACACCGATCCATTATTAATCCCAAAGTTATTAAATGTGTAAAAAAAAGACACAGCAAGAAAAAAGTCTTTTAATGAAATAAAAGAGACAACACAGTTTTCATTTTTTTTATTACACTCTCATTCCTGCGACGCCATCGATCTCCTGTAAAAAAATAAAAAAACCAAACCAACAGTATACCACCTGTCCGACGCAGTCCATAGTAACGATTGTCCCACGACGATCCAGCTCTGCTACATCGGAATGACAGGCAGAGCCTAACATCCCGACGCAGCACAGCTGATTACCTGCTTCCCCGGCGGTGACGTCATCGGACTGACTGCTTTACGGCCGGGATTACCCAGCAGTCACTGCAGTTATCGCGAGAAACTGCATGTGACCGCCGGGGAGAAGAGGATGGCGGCCATGAAGCAGTCCAGGACGTGACCGCCGGAGATCTTCTGCCAGGTAAGTGCCGCTGACTCCTGACAGACCCGACCGACGGACACTGACAGTGACAGTGACATTCCGATTCCGGTATCCGATATGACGAAAATATCGGAACTCGGAATCGGAATTCCGATACAGCCAATATCGGCCGATACCCGATATTTGCAGTATCGTATCGCTCAACACTACTCATGAATCTACTGTACAATATTTTAGATTGTTCTATATAGTCTTTGTCACTAGTGTTGTTTCTTCGGATGCAATGAAACTGACTAAAGGGAATATTTTGTTTCCATTTTGGATAATGGGAACTGCAATAGCCAGGAAAACCATTAGTATCAATTTTTTAAAAAAGGTTTTAGTAAAGATTTTTTGTTTTCATGGTGATTTCTAGGTCCCAAACATTTATTTTTTTTTTTGTTTAACTCTGCGGAGAAGGATATCCCCCAGGTGTTCATGTTCATTACTCTAATGAACATGAACACTAATGCTAATAACTTTAATACTCCACCTTCTCTTCAAACCCCTTTCCCAAAAAAGATCAAATTGTCTATATAGTGACGATTAGGGTTGAGCATTCCCATACTGCAAATATCGGGTATCGGCGATATTGGCTGTATCGGAATTCCGATTTCCCAGTTCCCATATTTAGTTTATCGGATACCCGGATCGGGATTGTCACTGTCACTGTCAGTGTCCGTCGGCGGGTCTGTAGGAGTCAGCGGCACTTTCCTGGCAGAAAAATCTCGGCGGGCAAACCCCCCACGCTTCTGGCCGCAATTTTCTTTCCCGGCGGCACATGCATTTTCGCGATAACTGCAGTGATGCGGGGAAATCCGGCCTTTAAAAGCTCAGCCGATGCGTCCCCCCGGGGGGAAGAGGAATTTCCTGTGCTGCGTCGCGATGACGGCTTGCCTGTCATTGCGATGTAGCAGAGTTGGTCGTGTGGGCACTGTTTTTTGGGATGCGTGGACGGTGGTTTCTTTTGGGTTTTGTTTTTTTTTTTTTTTTAAAGGAGTCGTGGCGTCGCAGGAATGGAGACAATAAAAATTAATGAAACTGTGTTGTCTTTTTATTTCATTAAAATACTTTTTTCTTGCTGGTTTTTTTTTTTTCTCATTTAATAACTTTGGGGTTAAAAATGGATCGGGTCTATTGACACCTCTCCTTATTAACCGGGCTTTTTGTCACGTTTTCAATCAACGGTGAAATTAACCCCTTATTTCCCCCCTTGCCCCCGCTTCGGGCAAGTGGGAAAAAAAGCCCGGGTAAAATGCCACAATTGGCACATTTTTGTGCGCCAAAAGTGGGGTGCTTTGCCCGGGAAATTTTCAGGCTGTTGAGGGCCAAAACCATGGGCCTTGACAGTCTTTTTTTAAAACCCGGCCGCGCAGTCTGGGATTTTTCTTTGGTGGGTTTAACAAAATTTTGGGGGGATCCCCCCCCGTTTTTTTTTTAGGGGATCCCCCTTTTTTGTTAACCGCCAAAAATAAGCAGCTGCTGTGGCTGGTATTAGGCTGGCAAAAGTCCATGGTATTGGGTCCTTCCAGCCTGAAAAAAACCCGGCCCCCGCGGTTGCTTCATTGGTGGTTAAACAAAAAAAGGGGGGACCCCCGCCAATTTTTTTTTTGAGGGGATCCCATTTTTTTAATCAGCCAAAATGCGCTGCTGTGGGCCCGGTATTATTAGGCTGGCAAGGTCCATGGATCTTGGTCCTTAACAGCCTGAAAAAAAGGCCTCAGCGGTCTGCTTA
>JARQOD010000005.1:188755255-188845360 GCA_033576555.1 Oophaga sylvatica
GAAAACACGTACCCCTGTTCGAGGTCTCACGAAGCACGCGGGGTTAATGTGCCGGGGAGGCCTGACTGTCCTGGCACATAGTGCCAGGTGTCAGCTGTGATAATCAGGGAGCGCGTCCGATCGCGAGACATACAATCCCCGTCCATGGTCAAATTGGCCCAAGTCACATGGAGGATAGTACGTCCGATGGCAGAAAGGGTTCAAAGTAATAAAATAAAAAATATATATTTTTCTATTGTTTGCAATTAGAGTTGGGTGGGCCTAGGGTTAAGGTTGGGGTTAGAGCTAGGGTTACTGTTGCGGATGGGGTTTAGGGTTGGGGCTAGAGGTAGGGTTGGGGCTAGGTCAGGTTGGGGCTAGGGTTAGGGTTGGGATTAGAGTAGGTTTGGGTTGGGCTGGGGTTAAAGGTTGGGGCTAAGGTTTAGGGTTGGCTGGGGTTTAAAGGTTTTTTTGGGTGTTAATGTTGTTTGGTGCAACGGTTGGGGGTTTATGGTTGTGGTGTTGTGGTTAAAAATGTGGTGTTGGGGGCCCTGGGGTTGAAGATGGGGTCGTGTTGGGGTGGGCTTGTGTTTGGGATTAGGGCGTGTAAGGGATATGTTTGTGTTGGGGATACGTTTGTTTTGGGTTACGGTTGTGTTGGGTGTTGTGATTACGGTGGTTTTGGGACTTAGGTTTGGGGTTTAGGGTTGGGATTGGGGTTTCAAGCTAGGGCTGTGTTCGGGTTGGGTGTTAGAATTGGGGGTTTCCACTGTTTAGGTACATAAAGAGGTCTCCAAACGCGACATGGCGCCTGCCTTTGATCCAACAATTTTGAGTTCAAAAAGGTCAAACAGTGCTCCCTCCCTTCTGACCCTGCCATTTCCAAAACAGTGGATTTCCATTACATATGTGTATCTGGTACTCAGGAGAAATTGCACAACAAATTTTGTGCATTTTCTCCTAATACCCCTTATGAAAATAAAAAATGTTTGGCTCCAAAATAATTTTTTTGTGAAAAAAGTAAAGTGTTCATTTTTTCCTTCCACATTGCTTTAGATCTCGTGAAGCACCTGAAGGGTTAATTACCTTCTTTAATGTGGTTTTGCGCACCTTGAGGAGTGCAGTTTATAGAATGCGTTTTTTTCTGTCATATTGATCCCCAAACTTACTTCAAATGTGAGTGGTCCCTATAATAAATGATTTTGTAAATTTTGTTGGAAAAAAGAGAAATTGCAGGTCAAATTTTAACCCTTAACCCCTCTCTGCCATTGGACGTACTATCCCGTCCATAAAACCCGTGCCAATCTGCCCATGGACGGGATAGTACGTCCAAGGCGATCAGCTGCGCTCCCGGGGGGAGCACAGCTGATCGCCGCCGGGTGTCAGCTGATTATCACAGCTAACACCCGGCACTATGTGCCAGGAGCAGTCACGGAACGCTCCCAGTGCATTAACCCCTGGCACACCGTGATCAGACATGCCTCCGTGCTCCCTTGAGGCCCTCAGAACAGCGCAATGTGACCGCGCTGTTCTGAAGGCCTCATCCCTGCAGGACCCCAGATCCAAGATGGCCGCCGGGTCCTGCAGGGAGGCGGTTTCCTCAGCGCCTGCTGAGAGCAGGCGCTGAGGAAGCGTCCTGCACTGCCTGTGAGATCGCTAGTTAACCCTTTTAGTGAACCCCTTAAAAAAAAAACAAAGCAAAAAATCAATGCTTTATCATTATACCGCCGAACAAAAAGTGGAATAACACGCGATCAAAAAGACTGATATAAATAAACATAGTACCACTGAAAACATCATCTTGTCCCGCAAAAAAATGAGCTGCCATACAGCATCATCAGCGAAAAAATAAGAAAGTTATAGCTCGCGATGCAAAAATAATTATTTTTTATATAAAATTGTTTTTATTGTATAAAAGCGCCAAAACATAAAAAAATGATAAAAATGAGGTATCGCTGTAATCGTACTAACCTGAAGAATAAAACTGCTTTATCAATTTTACCACATGCGGAGCGGTATAAACGCCCCCCCCAAAAGAAATTCATGAACTGCTGACTTTTGTTCATTCTAACCTCCCAAAAATCGAAATAAAAAGCGATCAAAAAAGTCACGTGCTCAAAAATGGCACCAATAAAAACGTCAACTCGTATCACAAAAATAAGACCTCACACGACTCTGTGGGCCAAAATATGCAAAAATTATAGCTCTCAAAATGTGGTGATGCAAAAAACTATTTTTTGCAATAAAAAGCGTCTTTTAGCGTGACAGCTGCCAATAATAAAAACCCGCTATAAATAGTAAATCAAACCCCAATTTATCACCACCTTAGGGAAAAATAATAAAATTAAAAAATGTATTTATTTCCATTTTCCCATTAGGGTTAGGGTTAGGGTTGCGGCTTAAGTGAGGGTTAGGGTTGAGGCTAAAGTTAGGATTAGGGTTAGGGTTGGGATTAGGGTTAGGGGTGTGTTAGGATTAGATTTGTGGTTAGGGTTGGGACTAGGGTTAGGGGTGTGTTGGTGTTAGGGTTGGAGTTAGAATTGGGGGGGTTTCTGCTGTTTAGGCACATCAGGGGCTCTCCAAATGTGACATGGCATGTGATTCTGCGTTGAAAAAGTCAAACGGTGCTCCTTCCCTTCTGAGCTCTGCCATGCACCCAAACAGTAGTTTTACCCCCACATATGGGGTATCAGCGTACTTAGAAGAAATTGGACCCCAAAAGTTATTGTGCAATTTGTCTTGTTACCCTTGGGAAAATAAAAAATTGGGGGCGAAAATATCATTTTTGTAAAAAAAAAAAGATTTTTTTGTTTTTACGGCTGTACGTTATAAACTTCTGTGAAGCACTTGGGGCTTCATAGCGCTCACGACACATCTAGATAAGTTCCTTGTGGGGTTTATTTTCCAAAGTGGGGTCACTTGTGCGAGGTTTCCACTGTTTAGGCACATCAGAGGCTCTCCAAATGCGACATGATGCCCGCAAACCATTCCATCAAAGTCTGCAATCCAAAACGTCACTACTTCCCTTCCGAGCCCCGACGTGTGCCCATATAGTAGTTTTCTCCCACATATTGGGTATCAGCGCACTCAGGACAAATTGGACAACAACTTTTGGGGTCCAATTTCTCCTGTTACCCTTGTGAAAATAAAATATTGGGGGCGAAAAAATAATTTTGTAAAAAAAAAAAAAAGATTTTTTATTTTATGGCTGTATGTTATAAACTTCTGTGAAGCAGTTCGAGGTTCAAAGTGCTCACCACACATCTAGATAAGTTCCTTGGGGGTCTATTTTCCAAAATGGGGTCACTTGTAAGGGGTTTCCACTGTTTAGGCACATCAGAGGCTCTCCAAATGAGACATAACGCCCGCAGACCATTCCATCAAAGTCTGCAATCCAAAACGTCACTACTTCCCTTCCGAGCCCCGACGTGTGCCCATACAGTAGTTTTTCTCCCACATATGGAGTATCAGCGTACTCAAGACAAATTGGACAACAACTTTTGGGGTCCAATTTCTCTGTTACCCTTGGGAAAATAAAAAGTTGGGGACTAAAAATCATGTTTGTGGAAAAAATATGATTTTTTTATTTTCATGCACGGGCGTTATAAACTTTAGTGAAACACCTGGAGGTTCAAAGTTCTCACCACACATCTAGATAAGTTCCTTGAGGGTCTAGCTTCCAAAATGATGTCATTTGTCGGGGGTCTCCACTGTTTAGGCAGATCAGGAGCTGTCCAAACACGACATGGCATCCAACCAATTTTGCGTTGAAAAAGTCAAATGGCGCTCCTTTCCTTCCAAGCTCTACCATGTACCCAAACAGTGGTTTACCCCCACATATGGGGTATAAGCATACTCAGGACAAATTGCACAATAATTTTTTGAGTCTTGTTACCCTTGGGAAAATAAAAATTGGGGTGAAAAGATCATTTTTGTGGAAAAAATATGATTTTTTAATTTTATGTTATAAACTTGTGTGAAGCACTTGGGGGTTCAAATTGCTCACCACAGATCTAGATAAGTTCCTTAAGGGGTCTAGTTTCCAAAATGGGGTTTCCACGGTTTAGGCATATCAGGGGCTCTCCAAATGCAACATGGCGTCCAATCTCAATTCCAGCCAATTTTGGTTGGAAAAAGTCAAATGGTGCTCCTTCCATTTCGAGCTCCGCCGTGCACCCAAACAGTGGTTCTCCCCCACATATGGGGTATCAGCGTACTCAGGACAAATTGGACAACAACTTTTGTCATCCAATTTCTCCTGCTACCCTTGGGAAAATAAAAAATTTGTGACTAATAGAAAAATTTTGTGGGAAAAAAATAGGATTTTTTATTTTCATGCCTGGGCATTATAAACTTGTGTGAAGCACTTGGGGGTTCAAAGTGCTCAGCACAGATCTAGATAAGTTCCTTAGGGGGTCTAGTTTCCGAAATGGGGTCACTTGCGGGGGGTTTCCACTGTTTAGGCTCATCTGGGGCACTGCAAATGGAACATGACCCCCATCAATGTCTGCATTCCAAAACGTTATTACTTCCTTTCCAAGCCCTGCCGTGTGCCCAAACAGTTTCCCCCCCACATATGGGGTATCAGTGTACTCAGGACAAATTGGACAACTTTTGGGGTCCAATTTCCTTGGGAAAAATAAAAAATTTGGGACTAAAAAATCATTTTTGTGGAAAATTGTTTTTTTTCACACCCAGGCATTATAAACTTTTGTGAAACACTTTGGGGTTCAAAGTGCTCACAACAGATCTAGCTAAGTTCCATAGGGGGTCTAGTTTCCAAAATGGTGTCACTTGTGGGGGTTTCTACTGTTTAGGCGCATCAGAGGCTCTCCAAACGCGACATGCCGTCCAATCTCAATTCCAACCAATTTTGGTTTGAAAATGTCAAACGGCGCTCCTTCCCTTACGAGCTCTGCCGTGTGCCCAAACAGTGGTTTTCCCCCACATAGGGGGCATTGGCGTACTCAGGAGAAATTGTACAACAATTTTATCTGTCCATTCTCTCCTTTTACCCTTGTGAAAATAAAAAAAAGTTTGCAAAAGATCATTTTTGTGACTAAAAAGTTAAATATTAATTTTTTCCTTCCACGTTGTTTCAGCTCCTGTGAAGCACCTGAAGGGTTAACAAACTTCTTGAATGTGGTTTTGAGTACCTTGAGGGGTTCAGTTTTTAGAATGGTGTCACTTTTGGGTATTTTCTGCCATATAGACCCCTCAAAGTGACTTCAAATGTGAGGTGGTCCCTAAAAAAATGGCTTTGTAAATTTTGTTGTAAAAATGAGAAATCGCTGGTCAACTTTTAACCCTTATAATTTCCTACCAAAAAAAATTTTGGTTCCAAAATTGTGCTGATGTAAAGTAGACATGTGGGAAATGTTATTTCTTAACTATTTTGTGCGACATATTTCTCTGTTTTAAGGGAATAAAAATTTAAAATTTGAAAATTGCAAAATTTTCAAAATTTTCGCCATATTTGCACTTTTTTAAAAAATAAACGCAAGTTATATCAAAGAAATTTTACCACTAACATGAAGTACAATATGTCACGAGAAAACAGTCTCAGAATCGCGAAGGTCCGTTGAAGCGTTCCAGAGTTATAACCTCATAAAGAGACAGTGGTCAGAATTGTAAAAATTGGCCCGGTCATTATGGTGCAAACCACCCTTGGGGGTGAAGTGGTTAAAAATTCCTAGCAAAAAAATTATGTTTCCAAAATTGTGCTTGTGTAAAGTAGACGGGTGGGAAATGTTATTTATTATCTATTTTGTGCTATATTGCTCTCTGATTTAAGGGCACAAAATTTAAAAGTTTGAAAATTGATACATTTATCATAAATATACGGAAGTCATATCGAAGCAATTTTAACACTAACATAAAGTACAATATGTCACAATAAAAGTCTCAGAATTAGTGGGAACCATTAAAGCGTTCCTGAGCTATAACCTCATAAAGTGACAATGGTCAAGATTAAAGTGGTCAAGGTTAAAGATTGGAGATGAGCAAGCATGCTCTGTAGTGCTCGGTGCTCGCCCGAGCATCGCGCTGCTCGCCATGCTCGGCGAGTGTCAAGCATTTCCCGGGTTGCTCGGCGGGAGCTCAGTTCCCCGCCCTGCATGTAGGGATTGTCTGCCACGCACTGTAATGCCGCGGCCATGTTGGTTGTGGCATTGCAGTGATTGATTGGCCGCGCAGCGTCATCAGGTCTACGTCAGACCTGGTGCCGTCCTGCTCGTCCCAGTCAGCTCCGGACTTATTCAGTGTAGCTAGAGTTGCTTCAGAGATAGGGACATAATTGGTGGTGTATAAGTTAGTGTGGGTATACCATTGTTGAATACACAAATCCAGCTAAACCATCATTCCTTCTAAGGCCGGGGTCACACTTGCGAGAAACTAGAAATACATGCAGCTGCACACTCCGGTCCCAAGTGCCGGCGGCAGTGATGGGTATTGAGGTGCGAGACTCGTGTGAGTTTCTTGCAAGTGTGACCCCGGCCTAAGGACTAATTACGGGGTATATAGATATCAGTGCTAGGTAGGCAGGAAGTGTATGTTTCTATATAAATATATATATATATATATATCAGTGCTAGGCAGGCAGTGTATGTGGGTATATAGAAGTCAGTGCTAGGCAGGCAGGCATTGTATTTGGCATACTTCATTGCATACAGCAAGAGGGTCCATTCCATAACTGTCTGCTGCCTATTACAGATATTTACCGTATACACATAGCCCCAGGTATCAGTGTCCAGGAAAAAAATTCTTTGCATTTTAATCCTTATTAATTTCTTCAAAAGCAATCCATAGCACACAGTTTATTTTCTCTATTTGCTTGTTGGTACTGCAGAATACAGTCAGCTCCTTTCCATAGTGCTGCATGAAAATCCAGATATTTTAAACAGGGGTTTGGCCGTCACAGCGATCACATCTGAGTGCGCAGAAAATTCTGCCATTTCTGTGCTGCTTTAAAATTTTGTTTAAGTGTGTGATACAATTTATTGACACCAGTTTGTTACCTACAGGCCAGCTATTTTACAATGGGTTTGGTTCGCCACATGGGTCGCATATCAGTGTGCTCAAAATTGTGCCATTTCAGGCCTCCATTTCATTTTTTCGCTGTGTCTTAGCCTAGTAATCAGTTTGCTGCAATAAAAAAAAATACACGCCAGATATTTGAAAGTTGGGTATTTCCGTCACAGGCTTCACATATTATTGTGCTCAAAATTGTGCCATTTCACGCTTCCATTTCTTTTTTTTTTGCTGTGTCTTAGCCTAGTTATTATAGTACTGGTTTTTGAGCCCTTGTCACTATTGCTCTGTATGATAATCAAATTGAGTGTATCTCCTTCTATATTTTTATCAAGTGCGCTTTTTTCATGGCTTAAACTGGATAATACTGGTGTTTTTAGGATAGTCTTTTTGAGCCCCCGCTACCATAGCTCTGTATGAAAATTAAATTAATCGTATCTCCTTCTATATATCCATCTGGTGCGTTGCTCTAGGATTCACACTGGATGATCCTGGTGGCTGGATCTATCCTGTTGTATATGTTTTTTAATGAAATTTTATTTATTAATTATCTATAAAATATTGAAGAGTTGTTTTATGTTATCGATCCTCTGTTGCCTTTGAGTCCCATCTGAAAACGCTGGTGGCAGAGGTCACACTTCAATGGAAAACTAAGGAGTACAGACAAGAGAGACACAACTTAAATCCAGCAGAGGCAGGGGAACACTGCTTAAGTTCTGGGAGACTTTTCTCAGACCCTCCCATCGCACAAGCCCTGAGGTGCAGGGTACTCTCACAAGGAGTGCAAAGTTTTGGAAGATGCTGAGGGAGTACCTTGCTGACTGTATCAACGTCCTCCATGATTCCTTTGTGTCTTATAATTATTGGGTATCCAAGCTGGACACATGGCATGAACTGGCTCTCTACGCCTTGGAGGCCTTGGCCTTCCCTGCCACTAGCGTTTTGTCTAAGCAGGTATATAGTGCCGCTAGTGCAATTATAACTGATAAGTGCATCCAACTGTCAACTGAAAATGCTGACAGGCTGACTCTTATAAAAATGAACAAGGGCTGGATTGGACCAGACTTCTCAACACCACCGAATGGTAGCAGCGAAAACATAAACTCAAATCCAGTGTCTTTTTTGGTGAGGTCTACTCCCATACACCTCTTCACACCCACACAGGGGTATATGGTTCTTGATTTAGCCTATTTACTTTTGTCTTCCTATTTCTCCTCATTGTCCACCACCACTATATCACCAGGGTGATCGTGGCCCGTGTTGCAACACCAACATTATTGTTTTAAAGGGTGTTTTTGATGCCCGTAAAAAATTTTTTTTTGAAGAGTATGTTATTGTATACCCCCTAGGGGGAAATGTTTGTCAGCCCATACACTTACTGCATGGGCATCACAAGTATAGGAGACCCGCTCCTTTGTAATTGGAAAGAACAGATGTTTATGAGGCCCTCCTCCTTGTCTCTTCCAAGGGGTATTGGGGTGCATCCAAATTTGGAGCAGGCCTTGCATTTACTGCATAGGCAAACAGTATGGGAGACCCATTTCCTAATAGTGGGAACTGTAGGGGTTGGTCAGCTTCAACACTGCAATTTAACACTGTTTGGTGTTCAGCCTCAACTTTGCAATGCTCCATTGTCGTGTCTTCAGCCTCAACACTGCAATGCTCCAATGTCGAGTCTTCAACCTCAACACTGCAATGCTCCAATGCAAGTTCTTCAAGCTCAACACTGCAATGCTCCACTGTCGAGTCTTCAGCCTCAACACTGCAATTCTCAAATGCCAGGTCTTCAGCCTCAACACTGCAATGATCCAATGCAGTTTCTTCAGGCTCAACACTGCAATGATACACTGTCAGGTCTTCAGCCTCAATACTTAAATGTTCCACAGCCAGGTCTTCAGCCTCAACACTGCAATTTAACACTGCCAGGTGTTCAGCCTTAACTATGCAAAGCTCCAATGCTGGGTCTTCAGCCTCAACACTGCAATGATCCAATGCAGATTATTCAGGCTCAAAACTGCAATACCCCACTGTTGTGTCTTCATCCTTAAAACTGCAATTCTTCACTGCCGGGTCTTCGGGCTTAACGCTGAAATGCTCCACTGCCGGGTGTTCTTCCTCAACACTGCAATGCTCCACTGCTGTGGAATTTAGCCTCAACACTGCATTGTCCACTGCTGGTCTTTCAGCCTCAACACTGCAATTCTCCATTGCTGGTATTTCATCCTCAACACTGACATTCTCCAATGCGGGTCCGTCAGGCTCAAACTGCAATTCACTGCATAGGCAAACAGTATGGGAGTAGCAAATTCATAATAAGGGGAACTTTGGTTTCATGTGGACATCCAGGACGTCTGTTCAAATGGGTTATTGAGGTGCGTCCAAATTTTGGGCAGCCTTGCCACTTACTGTATATGCAACAACAGTATAGGAGACCCACTGTTTAATAATGGGAACAACAAAGCATAGCCGGCTGATGGCTCTCTAAGAATAGTGAAGGCCGACTGCTGGCCCTTTAAGAATAGTAAAAGCTCCCTGATGGCCCTATAAAAATAGGCTTTTTGACTTTCAGAGTCCCTCCTTCATAAATGAAATAGGATGTGTCAGATGATGTGTCACACACCACATGGCCAGATAAGGTTGTAAAATGTTAAAATGACATTTCCGAGTAAATGCATTTGCCTTGGTTGAAAGCAATGCTAAAGTTGAAAAACGTATCAAAAACACTATGGGTGAACATAGCCCAAGTTTTTACCTTATATACAAATCATTATCCTGAATAGGATGTTCCTTAACATATTTCCCAGGAAAATCCATTTTGGTTTAGTCTTTGTATGTTTTATTGTGTGCCTGTAAAAGTGGCGCAGGTCTCTGACAAAATTGTTCACAGCAGTGACGTGGGAGTCAGAAATGCTTCCAGTGTCTTCCCCATGATGTTCCCATGTCATTTGAGCACTGTTCCCATCGATTTACGCTGTTTTTAGACCCTAAAAAGACCCTCAGGGGGCCTCGACAAAAATACTCATTTCCCATAGACTTACATTGTGCTCGTTGTTCGGGTCAAGCACCCGAGCATTTCAATATGGTCGACTCGATGACGTCATCATTCAGCGGCCGGCTGTGGCACAGAGTGCGAGGACGTCGGACAGGTAAGACGTGTCTGTGTGTGTCTGTGTGTATGTAGTGCGGTGCTTTGTGTGTGTGTGTGTGTGTGTGTGTGTGTATAAGTATGTGAGAGAGTGCTTGTGTGCTGTCTGTGTGTGATGATGGGCAGGCATTGCTGATAATGGGGAGGCATTGATGATGATGATGGGGAGAAGATGATAATGGGCAGGCATTGCTGATAATGGGGAGGCATTGGTGATGATGGGGAGAAGATGATGATAATGGGCAGGCATTGATGATGGGGAGAAGATGATGATGGGCAGGCATTGATGATGATGGGGAGGAGATGATGATGGGCAGGCATTGCTGATAATGGGGAGGCATTGATGATGATGGGGAGAAGATGATGATAATGGGCAGGCATTGATGATGATGGGGAGAAGATGATGATGGGCAGGCATTGATGATGATGGGGAGGAGATGATGATGATGGGCAGGCATTGATGATAATGGGGAGGCCATGATGATGATGGGGAGGCAATGATGATGATAATGGGGAGTCTTTCCACAGCGCCCTTTCCTGAGCTGTAACAGTGCAGAACGCAGTACAGCGCAGAGGAGAGCTCCATATTTTGTATGGAGCATTATATGGGGACCAGTATCCTGTATGGAGCATTATATGGGGACCAGTATCCTGTATGGAGCATTATATTGAGTCCAGTATCCTGTATGGAGCATTATATTGGGTCCAGTATTCTGTATGGAGCATTATATGGGGGGTGACATCCTGCATGGGGTATTATATTGGTGATGAGGGGGAGACTGTGGTGCCCATAATATTGTATGGAGGACTGTACTGTCCAGTCTGTACTGTGCGCTGTGAGGATTTGGCGGTTTTTGAGCTATTGTACAATTTACAATAGATATCACTCATGTAATGTAAGAAGTGAAGTATTTGGCATTGTACTGTACCCATATTTCTCTGCATCATGAATCGTGGTCTGTGTTAAAGGGGCCCACTGAGACTCTTTCGCCCTGGGCCCATAAAAACCTGGAGCCGGCCCTGATACATATAACACTTAACATATAGAGCATACATATAACATACAACACATAACATACATGTAACATACAACACATAACATACAGAACATACATATAACACTTAACATACAGAGCATACATATAACATATAACACATAACATACAGAGCATACATATAACATGAAATGACACATGGTTTGCATACAGTAAATCATTTCATTTCATGTAGTTTGATATATGGTTTTAATTAACAATAACATGAGTGCATATGTGCAAAATTTCATACGTGTACCTGTTAATAAAGGGTACATACCTGTTATGTTTCGGTAGCTGAGGAGTGCAGGTAAAAAAGGAAATACACCAGAGCAGTTGGAATCTATGAGATTGCAGTACCCTGACTAACCACCACAACTAGAGGCAGCCGAGGAGCGTTCCTACATTGGTCCTAGACGCCTCGTCACAGCCTGAGAAACTAACTACACCTAAAGATAGATATAGGAAAGCTATCTGCCCCAGAGCAGAACCCCAAAGATAATAGAAAGCCCCCAAACATGTAATGGCGGTTAGACAAGATGAAATACTGACACAGAAAGAAAATAGTATGAGCAAACGCTGGGTCCCAAACTAACTAAATAGAAAAGGATAGGAAGGGTACTTACTGCAATCCCAGAAAACCCTGAAAAGCACCAACTCTACTAATTTCAAAAATGCCTGAGATCACACGACCTCTTCCACCTAAATTAGTTCTCTGGTGTAACAAAATCAAAACAGCAGCCACTGAAAAAACTGGAAAAAGCAAAAGTACAAACATCAGTGGCTGAACAAAACTGAGAGGGCAGAAGCCCCCGGAGGGGACCCTGAAGGCCCCCACAGAAGTGCAGGACAAAATGCAAAAATATAGCACAAACACAAAAGAAGAAAATGTCTTATCTGTTAGCAGGAGATACAGACACGACACAGCAGGCTACAAGGGAAACTGGAATAAAGGATTCAGACCAGAACAATTGATCACCGGCAACCCTGATGGGAAGGTGACTCCCTTATATAAGACCAGTCAGTAACACCTGATTCCCAGTCCTCACAATCTTCACTGGACAGACTAGCACCGCTTGTAACCACCAGAGGGAGCCTCTGCTCAGAACTCATCTCAAACCCATTCACAACAGTACCCCCCCCTTGAGGAGGGGTCACCGAACCCTCATTTGAGCAACCAGGTCGGTCAGGATGAGTTCTATGATACGCACGGATAAGTCTCCTAGCATGGATGTCCGAAGCAAACACCCAAGAATTGTCTTCCTGACCATAACCTCTCCATTTAACCAAATACTGGAGTTTCCGTCTAGAAAAACGAGAATCTAATATTTTCTCAACCACATACTCCAGATTGCCCTCAACCAAAACAGGGTCAGGAGGCACAGCAGCAGGAACCACTGGCTCAACAAACCTCTTCAACAAGGACTTGTAGAACACGTTATGGATCTTAAATGTCCCTGGAAGAAGCAAACGAAAAGAAACAGGATTAATAATCTCCATGATCTTATAAGGTCCAATGAACCTAGGCTTAAATTTAGGAGATGCTACTCTCATAGGAATATTCTTTGAGGACAACCAGACCAAGTCCCCCACTTTAAACCGAGGACCATCAGTCCTATGCCGGTTAGCAAACCTCTGGGCCCTCTCCTGAGAGAGGGACAACCTCTCCACTACCTGGTCCCAAATCAGTTGCATACGCTCCACAACAGAGTCAACACCTGGACAGACAGAAGCCTCCGTCTGTCCTGAAGAAAATCGAGGGTGAAACCCAGAATTACAGAAAACGGAGACATCAAAGTAGCAGAGCTAGCCCTATTATTAAGAGCAAACTCAGCCAAAGGTAAAAAGAGACCCAGTCATCCTGATCAGCAGACACAAAGCATCTTAGATAAGTCTCCAATGTCTGGTTTGTTCTCTCAGTTTGACCATTGGTCTGAGGATGAAATGCCGAGGAGAAAGACAATTGAACACCCAGTTTAGAACAAAAAGTCCTCCAAAATCTGGAAACAAACTGGACTCCTCTGTCAGACACAATGTTCTCAGGAATGCCGTGTAAACGAACCACGTGCTGAAGGAACAACGGCACCAATTCAGAGGAGGAAGGCAACTTAGGTAATGGCACAAGATGTATCATCTTGGAAAACGTATCACAAATTACCCAGATGGTGGTCATTCTCTGAGAAACAGGAAGGTCGGAAATGAAATCCATAGAGATATGGGTCCATGGTCTCTTGGGCACAGGCAATGGCATCAACAAACCACTAGAGCGAGAGCAAGGCTTGGAGCGAGAGCAAGTCCCGCAGGACTGCACAAATTCCCTGACATCACGAGACAAGGTAGGCCACCAAAGGACTGACTAACCAAGTCTCTGGTACCAAAAATTCCGGGATGCCCAGCCAACGCGGAACAATGAATCTCAGACATCACACTCTTTTTCCACTGGTCCGGGACAAACAATTTTCCAACAGGGCAGCACTCGGGCCTATCCTCCTGACACCCCTCCAGAGCAAGTCTCAAATTGGGCGAGATGGCGGAAAGAACTACACCCTCTTTCAAAATAACAGCAGGATCAGATAACTCAGGAGAGTCCGCAAGGAAACTCCTCGAGAGGGCATCCGCCTTAACATTCTTAGTGCCAGGAAGAAAGGAAACCACAAAATTAAAACGTGTGAAAAACAAGGCCCACCTGGCCTGTCTAGGATTGAGTCGCTTGGCAGATTCCAGATAGACCAGATTCTTATGGTCCGTAAGGACCACCACCTGATGTTTGGCTCCCTCCAGCCAATGTCTCCACTCTTCAAAAGCCCACTTCATGGCCAATAACTCCCGATTACCCACATCATAATTACGTTCAGTAGGAGAAAATTTTCGAGAGAAAAAGGCACAAGGGTTACTTTTAGAGGTCTCTGGATCTTTTTGGGACAAAACGGCACCTGCCCCAATTTCAGAGGCATCAACCTCCACCTGAAATGGCAGAGAAACATCAGGCTGCCGTAGAACAGGAGCAGAAGTGAATCTCTGCTTAAGTTCCTGAAATGCAGAGACTGCCTCAGGAGGCCAATACACCACATCAGAACCCTTTCTGTTCAAATCAGTTAATGGTTTAACAATAACAGAGAAATTACCAATGAATTTACGATAAAAATTGGCAAAACCCAAAAATCTCTGAAGAGCCTTTAATGAAGTAGGTTGGACCCAATCACAGATGGCCTGAACCTTGACCGGGTCCATTTCAATAACAGATGGGGACAAAATGAATCCCAGAAATGAGATCCTCTGTACGCCAAAAAGACACTTTGATCCCTTCACATACAGAGCATTCTGTCTCAAAATCTGGAATACAGTTCGAACATGTTTCACATGAGAGTCCCAGTCATTAGAAAAAATCAAGATATCATCCAAATAAACAATCAGAAATTTGTCCACAAAATCCCTGAAAATGTCATTCATGAAGGACTGGAAGACGGAAGGAGCATTAGTGAGCCCAAAGGGCATCACCAGGTACTCAAAATGCCCTTCAGGGGTATTGAATGCCGTCTTCCATTCATCCCCGTGCTTAATGCGAATAAGGTTATACGCCCCCTGAGGTCAAGCTTGGTAAACCAAGTAGCGTTTTTCACCCTGGAAAACAGGTCAGAAATCAAGGGTAACGGGTATTGATATTTCACAGTAATATTGTTCAAGAGACGATAATCAATACACGGCCTTAATAAACCATCCTTTTTGGCCACAAAGAAAAAACCGGCACCTAAGGGTGAAGAGGATGGTCTGATATGACCCTTCTCCAATGATTCCTTGATATAAGACCGCATAGCGTCATGTTCAGGTACAGACAAGTTAAAAAGGCGACCTTTAGGGAATTTACTACCCGGCACTAATTCAATAGCGCAGTCATAGCTCCTATGGAGAGGCAAGGATGCAGATTTACTTTCGCTAAACACATCAGAAAAATCAATCAAAAAGTCAGGAACATCCTGAGCCTGGGGGGAGGCAGAAAAAACAGGAGTGTTGGTATTAACACATTGGCAGCCCCAACTGGTTACAGACACAGATTTCCAATCCAAAACAGGATTATGAGACTGTAACCAAGGAAAACCCAGCACGATAATGTCATGCAGATTATACAGAACCAAAAATTTGCAGCACTCCTGGTGATCAGGTTCAACCCTCATTATCACCTGAGTAGAAAACTGGGGTTTATTCTCAGCCAAAGGGGTAGAATCGATCCCCAGTAGGGGAATAGACTTCTGTAGGGGTATCAAGGGAAATCCACAACGTTTAGCAAAATCATAATCCATCAGGTTAATAGCTGCTCCAGAATCAACGAAAGCCTGAGCAGAAAATGAGGACAGAGAGCATATCAGAGTGACAGTTAATAAAAACTTAGTCTGAACACTACCCAAGACAACTGAGCATGCAAAACGTCTTCCCCGCTTAGGGCAGACTGAAATAGCATGAGAGGCATTACCACAGTAGAAACATAACCCATTGCGCTTTCGAAAATCATGACGCTGTGCCCCAGACACCACTCTATCACACTGCATGGGTTCAGAAGCTGGTTCACAAGGCAACATTATTCCACGCATACTTCTCCGCTCACGCAAACGTCTGTCAATTTGAATCGCTAATGACATAGAATTGTTGAGACCAGAGGGGACAGGGAATCCCACCATAACATCTTTTACATTATCTGACAGACCCTTCCGGAAAAGGGCTGCCAAAGCGTCGTCATTCCATTTGGTCAGGACTGCCCACCTACGGAATCTCTGACAGTATAACTCAGCGTCATCAAGCCCCTGATTTAATGCCAACAAGGCTTTCTCAGCTTGATCAGTGACATTAGGCTCATCGTACAATAACCCCAAGGCCTGAAAAAATGCATCAACATCACTCAAAACAGGATCCCCAGGTATCAGGGAAAAAGCCCAATCCTGAGGATCGCCGCGCAGGAGAGAGATGATAATTTGAACCTGCTGCGCTGCGTTCCCTGAGGACTTAGATTTTAAGGCAAAAAACAATTTACAATTATTTTTGAAATTCTGAAACTTAGCTCGATCCCCTAAAAACAAATCTGGCATGGGAATCCTAGGTTCCACAACAGGCAACCCAGCAAGATAGATAGCAATACTCCGAACCTCAGTGGCAAGCTGATCCACACGGCCAGACAACTGTGCAAACTCCATTGAGAGAAAATATCCTCCCCAGCACCCAGAGATACAGAGGGAGAAAAAAAAAAAAAATGCAACAAACAGAAAAATATCTCTGACAACTCTGACAATATTTTTTCCCTTCTGTGAGTACCATACAATTTTCAATTTTTTAGGGCCGGTGATACTGTTATGTTTCGGTAGCTGAGGAGTGCAGGTAAAAAAGGAAATACACAAGAGCAGTTGGAATCTATGAGATTGCAGTACCCTGACTAACCACCACAACTAGAGGCAGCCATGGAGCTGTTCCTACGTTGGTCCTAGACGCCTCGTCACAGCCTGAGAAACTAACTACACCTAAAGATAGATATAGGAAAGCTATCTGCCCCGGAGCAGAACCCCAAAGATAATAGAAAGCCCCCAAACATGTAATGGCGGTTAGACAAGATGAAATACTGACACAGAAAGAAAATAGTATGAGCAAACGCTGGGGCCCAAACTAACTAAATAGAAAAGGATAGGAAGGGTACTTACTGCAATCCCAGAAAACCCTGAAAAGCACCAACTCTACTAATTTCAAAAACACCTGAGATCACACGACCTCTTCCACCTAAATTAGTTCTCTGGTGTAACAAAATCAAAACAGCAGCCACTGAAAAACTGGAAAAAGCAAAAGTACAAACATCAGTGGCTGAACAAAACTGAGAGGGCAAAAGCTCCCGGAGGGGACCCTGAAGGCCCCCACAGAAGTGCAGGACAAAATGCAAAAATATAGCACAAACACAAAAGAAGAAAATGTCTTATCTGTTAGCAGGAGATGCAGACACAACACAGCAGGCTACAAGGGAAACTGGAATAAAGGATTCAGACCAGAACAATTGATCACCGGCAACCCTGATGGGAAGGTGACTCCCTTATATAAGACCAGTCAGTAACACCTGATTCCCAGTCCTCACAATCTTCACTGGACAGACTAGCACCGCTTGTAACCACCAGAGGGAGCCTCTGCTCAGAACTCATCTCAAACCCATTCACAACACATACCCATTTTTGAGAAAAAAAACGGTCCGTTTTCTGGATGGAAAAAAAACGGTCCGATTCTATGCAATTGGCATGCGATTGTCATGAGATTTGTATGCGATTTTTAATCGCACCATCCGTTTTCCATCCTTTTTTTTTTCTATCCGCATGCAATGCACTTTTAACATGAGGTTTTACATAGAGCAGTTCTCTCCAATATCTACATGTAAAAAATCATGTTAAAATAGCATTGTAAAAAAACTGTACACAAAAAGCAAATAATTATATATATATTTATATAGGTCATACACTTCTACATAGCAGAATAGCCGCTAATTCAATTGCCGGCTTTCATTACAGAATCCGACATGAAATGACACATGGTTTACATACAGTAAACCATTTCATTTCATGTAGTTCCATATATGGTTTTAATTAACAATTACATGAGTGCATTTGTGCAAAATTTCATACATGTAGGTGTTGATTAAAAATGTGCAAATTCGTAAAAAAAAAAATGCATGGGCTCCTGCGCTATTTTCGCCACCAGACAGGGAAAGCCAGTGAGTGAGGGGAAATAATAATAGCCTAGGGAGGGTGCATTTTTTTGTGCCTCCCCTGGCTACTAACATCTTCCCCAGCCACCCCAGAAAAGGCGCATCTATTATTAGATGTGCCTTTTCTGGCACTTAGCCCATCTATTCCCATTGCCCTGTAGCGGTGGCTAATGGGTTAATAATGGGTTAAGGCCACCTTGCTATTGGAAGGTGACATTAAGCCAGATTAATAATGGAGAGATGTCAATTAGACAACTATGCATTATTAATCCTATAGTATTAAAGGGTTAGACACACACATTAATTAGAAATGATTTAATGAAATAAATACACATACCCTGTTTCCCCGAAAATAAGACACCGTCTTATATTAATTTTTGCTACGAAAGTTGCGCCATGTCTTATTTTCGGGGGGGTGTCTTACTTTCTCAAGAAAAAGAATTGACAACATCCCAGTATCCCACTGCAGCCTCCCATCATCCCATATCATCCCATTGCAGCCTCCCATCATCCCGGTATCCCACTGCAGCCTCCCATCATCCCATATCATCCCACTGCAGCCTCCCATCATCCCGGTATCCCAATGCAGCCTCCCATCATCCCGGTATCCCACTGCAGCCTCCCATCATCCCGGTATCCCACTGCAGCCTCCCATTATCACAGTATCCCACGGCAGCCTCCCATGTGTGTACCGTACACACACACACACACCCTTACACAGACACACACACACACACACTTACACAGACACACACACACTTTCACTTTCTTACTGGGTTCCTCCGTGTTGCTGCTTTCAGTGCTTTGGTAGTGCAGGAGCCCTGGGCCAATCAGAGCCCAGGAACAATCAGAGGCTATGGATGACGTCAACTGGCCCATGGTTCCTGCACTGTGATTGGCGCAGGGCTCATGGACGGAGATCTGCACACAGCTCCGAGGCTGTGATTAACTCCTGCGAAGAGCGCGGCTGCAGTGGCGGGCACCTGACAGCGGGGACAGTGAGAGCGAGACACAACTGCATGCCCCATGCACCGAACAAGGTATGCCTTATTTTCAGGGGGGTGCCTTATATTAACAGGCACAGTGCTCCCTCTAGCATGCCTTACTTTCGCGGGGCGCCCTATTTTCGGGGAAAACAGGGTAGTTTTTGACCATATTTTATTTTACTGGTAATCCTTCTGAATCCCTTGTTCTCCTGTAATAAAAATAACATAATAAAGCAACCATATTCTTACCTCTCAGGAGTTCAGTCAGGTCCCACGCTGCAATCCATCTGAAAGGGTTAACATGTTTACAGCGGTGACCGCAGCTAATGCTGGCGGCCTCGCTGTAAACCACAGAATGAATGAGCCCACGCATTTTTTTCCAACGAATTTACACATTTAATTACCACCTACATGTATGAAATGTTGCACACATGCACTCATGTAATTGTTAATTAAAACCATATATCAAACTACATGAAATGAAATGGTTTACTGTATGTAAACCATGTGTCATTTCATATCGGATTCTGTAATGAAAGCCGGCAATTGAACTAGCTGCTATTCTGCAATGTAGAAGTGTATGACCTATATATATATATATATATATATTGTAAGCTTTCCGGGGGGGTTTAGCTCTAGGATCGCTGTCTGGGTAGACAGAATGGCACGGAAACAGTTCATTCAGACAGCAGTTTGGTGAAAACTGGCCGCAACCAGTTTTATTAAAGTCCACAGCACACAGATAAAAACAAATCATAAACAGAAAACCTGGGCTTGTCTAGCCTCTAATTACACTTAGATAGATGGCCCTCTCTATCCGGGACCCAGACTCTACCAGTCTGTGCCCAAAACAACACATATGATATATGTTACCAGTATGGAGTTTCACAGACACTCCTCTTTATGTCTGAAGGCAACTCCAATGTCCAGACTTGAGAGAGGTCACCTCCTATTCAGTCGCTATTCGCACGGATTCTCACTGCGACTACTCCTGTGTCCGGGGTACTTCCTGCACCCAGACTGAGATAGCTCACACTCTTAGAGACTGCTTCCTTGTGCCAGGACACCTCCCTGTGTCCGGGCTAAAGACAGCTCCCACACTCTTGGAGACACCTTCTGTGTCTGGACCCCTTGCCCAGACTGAATGAGCTCTCTGACTGTGCTCACAAGCACCTACTTCTGGCTTCCTAATCAACACCTGAGTGGATTCAGGTCTGAGCTGCAAGCGTGTACTGAATGGATGGTGTAATGACCTTTCTTTACCACCAGGTTTACAAAGCCACACATTTCGCTCATACCAGTCAGCAAGGTACTTAGGTGAAATATACACCTCATTCACCACATATTCCTTCACTGTCTCACATATCCCCTCCCTCTTCTCCAGACCGGAGGGCTGGTCATCCAGACCGGAGGGCTGGTCAACAATCCAACAGAGACAGTGAACTCTGGACCAGTCATGGCCCTCATCAGCTTCATCCTCACCACTGTCATAGCCAACATCAGTTTTCTCTTCATCTGAAGCATCCGCACTACCCTGTACCCTCCCAGGCCTATACTCTCTGCGGGCCTCGGGTATCCTGCACGGTTTCATCTTGACTTTAGTGCCAGCCTCAGTCTCGGTATAGTGGCTCACCAGATAAGTACGACCAGGCACGTCAGAACAGCTCTGCTGATTCTTCCTCAGAAACTTTCGTACCTCCTGTTTTTGGGGCACTGACCCTGTGTCACCCACTGTCACAGGAGGTATAGGGGTTTTCTCTAATTCCCCCTGAACTTTCTTTAGCACATCTACTTTCTTAAATATCAGTTGATTCATAAATTCTACCTCACAGAACCCAAGCGCCTCTGTCATGGTCTCTGACCATTCCGAGCCACACTGTTCAAACGATTGGCACTGTAGAGGGAGCTGATCGTTTTTCTTGGTCGGTACACATAATTTATCCTCTTCTGGTACAGGCTCACTTTGCATAAGACTCAGAGCTCTTACTTCTTTCTCCAGGAGATCCTCATGGCTACGCATCTTCTCCTGTAGTTGTTGGACGTCCTTTACGTCTTCGGCCCTTTCTTCAGGCTCTTCTGGTAGGACATGCTCAGAAGCCCTACCATCAGTCTTCTTTTCCACCACATCTTCAGTCTTGTTCCTCACAGCTTCACTTGAGACATCAGCCTCTGGTGAGGCACCTGGCCTGGTGTCCACCACTTCCATGGCTTTCTCCACCTCTGCAGCATCACCTTCCGAGTCCTTGGCCTGATGCAGATCCACACCATACATTGATAACTTCTCATTTTCAACAGCATCCACTTGTGCTGTGTTCAGTTTCAGAGTCCTGTCTTTCACCTTAGTCTTCGCCAGGGAACCGACCAACGGTACAACATCTTCAGATGCCATCCTCCGTCCGACTGCAAGGTCAGCCTCAGCCTTCCTCTCAGGACTCTCAATCTCCTCTGCCACCATGCCTTCCTCACTTGCACTGGTTGCTTTATTGTCATCAGATAATTCACTATCACTATCTGACCCCTTTTTCTCAGCCACATCTGGCTCACTGTCAGGGCTATACACTTCATTTTCATTCACATCCTGCTCACTGTCAGGGTTATACAATTCATTTTCATTCATATCCTGTTCACTGTCAGTGTCACACAATTCATTTTCACTCACATCTTGATCTGGAACCTGAGTTAACATGTCATCCACAATATTAACTGCACCATCTGGTCCCTCAAGTATGTGACTATGTGACAACCCCAGCACTACACTTCTATATAGCTCAGGCACTAGGAGCTGACTCACAACCCTCCCTGGACTTCAGTGTTTATGGCAACATGAGAGAACCTCTCCTCAGAGTCAGGCTCCTGGGAAACCTCATTTAGAACAATCATATTTTCCTGTGCTGTTTTAAGAGAGGGTTCTCGCCACTGCTCACTCTCAAAACCGTCACAGGACACAGGCAAGTCAGGGACACTCGGTTCCCGAGAACCACCATCCTCGTCTCCCAACATCACCTGCAAAGGAATTTCATCACTATCACAGTCATCATTATTATCAACATCATCATCATGACTATGATCAGTATTATCATCACTATCATTATCAGCATCAGCACCATTTTCATGGTCATCATCATTATCAGGTTCATCATCATCATTAGCATTATCATCATCATTATCACATAATTTTAACATCCCACTAGCATTGTGTTCCGCCCCTCGGGACTGCGCACCCTCAGTAGGAGCTTCATCACACTGTCCATCAGAAACATTTTTCCCCCAGAGATCCTTAGACCGGGGAAAGTCATTACCCAATATAACGGGGTGCACCAGGGTCTTCACTACCCCCACTTCATATGAAACCTCCCCGAGTTTGGGGACCAAGTCCACGGCAGTCTCTGGGTAGACTTTGGTGTCTTCATGGATGTACACCACACTCAGGTGCTTATCAGGGATGAAGTCCCTATCACTCAGGCTGTCACATACGGAAGTCACTGGACTCTCTGAGTCCAAGAGGGCCTGTGCTGGGCAGTCACTTACAACCACCGGGGACCCCTGTGGTCCAGTCTCTTCGGCTGAGGTGGACACACACACAGGCTCTGTGCAGGGAGAGAGGGATCTGCCAACATCACAACATATAGGCTCCCCCTCTATTGGACAGTTGGCTGCAATTTCACGCCAGCTCCAACACTGTCCATCACACTCTCCCACCCACATGTCCCCTCGGGCCTGAACCCGCTTATCAGCATACCCCATGTCCCCAACAGCTGGAACGCTCTTACCGCGAGAGTTCAGCGTCCGGGAACTCCGAAGTGACGACCTCTCAGACGGCTGTACCTCAGGAGGACGTGCTTGGGTGTAGCGGTCCACTATCACCTTTTCAACTCCATAATCAGGCCTGCTGACTGCAGACTCCCAACTGTATCTCCAGTCACGAACTCCCCTGGCACGGGCTGTCACCGTAACACCCAGCCGGGTAAGAATCGCCGCTTTCAACTTGGCATAGTCTTCGCTGTCCTGCTTGCTCAGGTCAGCCCAGACTTTTTGGGGTTCCCCAATCAGATAGGGTACGACCGCCATGGCCCATTCAGATAGTGGCAGATTCTCCTTCTCTGCCAGTCTCTCAAACCTAGTAAGATATACCTCCACATCATCACGAGGTGTCATTTTTCTCAAGGACCGTCTTACCGCCTTCTTTATAGCGGACAACGCCGGTGCCTTCACAACATTACTTCGGGACGCGGCACCGAAATCCTTTTTTGGTGCTGTCATCTGCTCAACAAATAACCGGTTATTCTCCTGCTGCTGCTGCAGGAATTGCTGCTGGGCCTGCTGCATGTGCTGCTGGTGCTGCAGGCGCTGCTGCTCCATGCTTCGCTGGACCTGGGCCAGGTACTCAACGAGTTCCTCCATACTGCCGGACTTATCTGTCTCAACCACGGCAGTTTTATGTTGCACATTAACTTGTGCCATTTGTTCAAACAGCGCCTCCATGCTGTCATCCATGCTGTCAGACTTCTCTGTCTCAACAACGGCAGTCTTCACTCAAGACATACACACTACACAGCTTTTTTTCCACAGAAAATTCAGCCTTGCTGTGCAACCACTTTTTTTTTTTTTTCTTTTGCAAAGTCTATTAGGGCTACTGTCTCTTTAAGACTGCTCCACAAACTTTTCTTTTGCTGCTGCACATTCCACAGTCATTTTCACAACAAGTTCAGCTTTGCTGTGCATACATTTTCTCTCGGCAGACCCTATCAGGGCCACTGTCTCTCCAAGACTGCTCCAAACAGACGTTTCTGCTGACACACACTTTTTTTTTTTTTTCTGTTGCTATTTCAATAGACTTCACCTTTAATGCTGTCTCTCGCCACTGTGCTGCATGCACACTCCAGCACTAACTGTACCAGGCCCTGCGCTGCCCCAGCATTCTCCGCCAATTGTAAGCTTTCCGGGGGTTTAGCTCTAGGATCGCTGTCTGGGTAGACAGAATGGCACGGAAACAGTTCATTCAGACAGCAGTTTGGTGAAAACTGGCCGCAACCAGTTTTATTAAAGTCCACAGCACACAGATAAAAACAAATCATAAACAGAAAACCTGGGCTTGTCTAGCCTCTAATTACACTTAGATAGATGGCCCTCTCTATCCGGGACCCAGACTCTACCAGTCTGTGCCCAAAACAACACATATGATATATGTTACCAGTATGGAGTTTCACAGACACTCCTCTTTATGTCTGAAGGCAACTCCAATGTCCAGACTTGAGAGAGGTCACCTCCTATTCAGTCGCTATTCGCACGGATTCTCACTGCGACTACTCCTGTGTCCGGGGTACTTCCTGCACCCAGACTGAGATAGCTCACACTCTTAGAGACTGCTTCCTTGTGCCAGGACACCTCCCTGTGTCCGGGCTAAAGACAGCTCCCACACTCTTGGAGACACCTTCTGTGTCTGGACCCCTTGCCCAGACTGAATGAGCTCTCTGACTGTGCTCACAAGCACCTACTTCTGGCTTCCTAATCAACACCTGAGTGGATTCAGGTCTGAGCTGCAAGCGTGTACTGAATGGATGGTGTAATGACCTTTCTTTACCACCAGGTTTACAAAGCCACACATTTCGCTCATACCAGTCAGCAAGGTACTTAGGTGAAATATACACCTCATTCACCACATATTCCTTCACTGTCTCACAATATATATATATATATATATATATAATATATAATTATTTGCTTTTGTGTACAGTTTTTTTTTACAATACTATTTTAACATGATTTTTTACATGTAGATATTGGAAAGAACTGCTCTATGTAAAACCTCATGTTAAAATCGCATTGACTACGGATGGAAAACGGATAGTGCGATTAAAAGTCGCATACAAATCGCATGACAATCGCATGCCAATTGCATAGAATAGGACCGCTTTTTCCATCCAGAAAACGGACCGTTTTTTTTTCTCAAAAATGGGTATGAACCCTTAATTTACAGGTACATGTATGAAATTTTGCACACATGCACTCATGTAATTGTTAATTAAAACCATATATCAAACTACATGAAATGAAATGGTTTACTATATGTAAACCATGTGTCATTTCATGTCGGATTCTGTAATGATTTTACTGAAGCCAGCAATTGAATTAGCGGCTATTCTGCTATGTAGAAGTGTATGAACTATATATATACAGTACAGACCAAAAGTTTGAACACACCTTCTCATTCAAAGATTTTTCTGTATTTTCATGGCTATGAAAATTGTAGAATCACACTGAAGGCATCAAAACTATGAATTAACACATGTGGAATTATACATTACACTTTACAAAAAAGTGTGAAACAACTGAAAATATGTCTTATATTCTAGGTTCTTCAAAGTAGCCACCCTTTGGTTTGATTACTGCTTTGTACGCAGAAAAGGTGAACGGATGGATTCTACATGCCTGGTTCCCACCGTGAAGCATGGAGGAGGTGGTGTGATGGTGTGGAGGTGCTTTGCTGGTGACACTGTTGGGGATTTATTCAAAATTGAAGGCATAGTGAACCAGAATGGCTACTACAGCATCTTGCAGCAGCATGCTATTGCATCCGGTTTGCGTTTAGTTGGACCATCATTTATTTTTTAACAGGACAATGACCCCAAACACACCTCCAGACTGTGTAAGGGCTATTTGACCAAGAAGGAGAGTGTTGGGGTGCTACGCCAGATGACCTCGCCTCCACAGTCACAGACCTGAACCCAATCGAGATGGTTTGTGGTGAGCTGGACCGCTCACCACTTCAATTTTGAATAAATCCCCAACAGTGTCACCAGCAAAGCACCCCCACACCATCACACCACCTCCTCCATGCTTCACGGTGGGAACTAGGCATGTAGAGTCCAGCCGTTCACCTTTTCTGCATGCAAAGCAGTAATCAAAGCAAAAGGTGGCTACTTTGAAGAACCTAGAATATAAGACATATTTTCAGTTGTTTCACACTTTTTTGTAAAGTGTAATGTATAATTCCACATGTGTTAATTCATAGTTTTGATGTCTTCAGTGTGATTCTACAATTTTCATAGTCATGAAAATACAGAAAAATCTTTGAATGAAAAGGTGTGTCCAAACTTTTGGTCTGTACTGTACATATATATATATAATGTATATATATATATATATATATACATATACATATATATATATATATATATATATATATATAGGATTATTTGCTTTTTAAAATGATGTGGACATTTTTTTAACAATGTTATTTTAACCCTTTCATGACCCAGCCTATTTTGACCTTAAAGACCTTACCATTTTTTGCAATTCTGTCCAGCGTCGCTTTATGAGGTAATAACTCAGGAACGCTTCAACGGATCCTAGCGATTCCGAGATTGTTTTTTTCGTGACATATTGGGCTTCGTGTTAGTGGTTAATTTAGGTCGATAATTTTTGCGGTTTTTTTGTGAAAAAAATGGAAATTTGGCAAAAATTTTGAAAATTTTGCAATTTTCAAATTTTGAATTTTTATTCTGTTAAACTAGAGAGACATGTGACACAAAATAGTTAATAAATAACATTTCCCACATGTCTACTTTACATCAGCACAACTTTGGAAACAAAATTTTTTTTTGTTAGGAAGTTATAAGGGTTAAAAGTTGACCAGCGATTTCTCATTTCTACAATAAAATTTACAAAACCATTTTTTTTTACGGACCACCTCACATTTGAAGACACTTTGAGGGTCTACATGAAAGAAAATATCCAAAAGTGACACTATTATAAAAATTGCACCCCTCAAGCTACTCAAAACTACATTCAAGAAAATTATTAACCCTTCAGGTGCTTCACAGGAACTAAAGCAACGTGGAGGGAAAAAAAAGACATTTTAATTTTTCCAACAAAAATTTTCTTTCAGCATCAATTTTTTCATTTTTACATGGGCAACAGGATAAAATGGATCCTAAAATTTGTTGGGCAATTTCTTCTGAGTACACAGATACCTCATATGTGGTCATATACCATTGTTTGACACTCAACTTAGCGAAAAGGGTAAATATTTATTGTAGTCCACGGTAGTGAAACGTTTCGGTCCTAAATTCCGGACCTTCATCAGCCACATTAAGTACCGGGAGAGGTAGAAATACCCAATTCAAAGGTAAGCAGTAGATACTGGTGGGATCAGGTAGATCTCCAAAGTAAGCCATGATGTAGGGGTTAAAGGTGAGTATCTGGGTGAGAGTTCTAAGTCTGGTCTCCGCTGTATGCCGTGGGAGGGACGCGATACCAGCGGCGGATACCGCGTTCCTCCCACGGCATACAGCGGAGACCAGATTTAGAACTCTCACCCAGAAACTCACCTTTAACCCCTACATCAGGGCTTACTTTGATCCCACCAGTATCTACTGCTTACCTTTGAATTGAGTATTTCTACCCTCTCCCGATACTTAATGTGGCCGATGAAGGTCCGGAATTTAGGACCGAAACGTTTCACTACCGTGGACTGCAATAAATATTTACCCTTTTCGCTAAGTTGAGTGCCGAGTTCTCTTTTTATTATCTTCAAGGTTTAGGAACCTACTCTGGCACCTTTCAGGCTGTGCACACGATTTATCTTTCTACACTATATACCACTGTTTGGGCGCAAGGCACGGCTCAGAAGGGAAGGAGCGCCATTTGTCTTTTTGAATCGAAAATATGCTGGAATATTTAGCGGTTGCCATGTTGCATTTGGAGAGTCCCTGTGTGCCTAAACATTGGAGCTCCCCCACAAGTGACACCATTTTGGAAACTAGACCCCCCAAGGAACTTATCTAGATGCATAGTAAGCACTTTGAACCCCATGTGCTTCACAAATTGATCCGTAAAAAAAAGAAAGTACTTTTTTTTCACAAAAATTTTCTTTTAGCCTCAGTTTTTTCATTTTCACTTAGGCAACAGTATAAAATGAATACTAAAATGTGTTGGGCAATTTATCCTGAGTACACAGATACCTCATATCTGGTCATAAACCACTGTTTGGGCGCATGGCAGGGCCCAGAAGGGAAGCAACGCCATTTGACTTTTTGAATGGAAAATTAGCTCCAATCGTTAGCGGACACCATGACGCATTAGGAGAGCCCCTGTGTGCCTAAACAGTGAAAAAAAAACACATGTGACACCATTTTGGAAACTAGACCCCTTATGGAACTTATCTAGATGTGTTGTGAGCACTCTGAACCCCCAAGTGCTTCACAGAAGTTTAGAACGCAGAGCAGTGAAAATAAAAAAAATATTTTTTTTCCTCAAGAATTATTTTTTAGCCCGCTATTTTTCATTTTCACAAGGGTAACAGGAGAAATTGGACCACAAAAGTTGTTGTGCAATTTGTCCTGAGTACACCAATATCCCATATGTGGGGGGGAACCACTGTTTTGGCACATGGGAGAGCTCAGAAGAGAAGGAGCGCCATTTGTGAATGCAGACTTGATGGAATGTTCTGCGGGCGTCATGTTGCATTTGCAGAGCCCCTGATGTGCCTAAACAGTAGAAACCCCCCACAAGTGACCCCATTTTGGAAACTAGACCCCCCAAGGAGCTTATCTAGATGTGTAGTGAGCACCTTTAACCCCCCCAAGTGCTTCACAGAAGTTTATAAACGCAGAGCACTGAAAATAAAAAAAATCATTTTTGTTTCTCAAAAATCATTTTTTAGCCCGCTATTTTTTATTTTCCCAAGGGTAACAGGATAAATTGGACCCCAAAAGTTGTTGTCCAGTTTGTCCTGAGTACGCTGGTACCCAATATGTGGGGAGGAACCACTGTTTGTGCATACGACAGGGCTCGGAAGGGATGTAGTGAAGCTTTGAAATGCCGACTTGATTGAATGGTCTGCGGGCATCTTGTTACGTTTGCAGAGCCCCTGATGTGCCTAAACAGTAGAAACCCCCCACAAGTGATGCCATTTTGGAAACTAGACCCCCCAAGGAACTTATCCAGATGTGTGGTGAGCACCTTGAACCCCACGTGCTTCACAGAAGTTTATAATGCAGAGGCGTGAAAATAAAAAATCATTTTTTTCCTCAAAAACTGATTTTTTTAACCCACAATTTTTTATTTTCACAAGGTTAACAGGAGAAATTGGACCCCAAAATTGTTGTACAGTTTGTCCTGAGTACACTGGTACCCCATATGTGGGGGGAACCACTGTTCGGGCACATGTTGGGGCTCGGAAGGGAAGTAGTGATGTTTTGAAATGCCAACTTGATGGAATGGTCTGCGGGCGTCATGTTACGTTTGCAGAGCCCCTGATGTGCCTAAACAGTAGAAACTCCCCATAAGTGACCCCATTTTGGAAACTAGATCCCCCAAGTAACTCATCTAGATTTGTGGTGATCACTTTTAATCTCCAAGTTCATCACAGAAGTTTATAACGCAGAGCCATGAAAATAAAAAATCATTTTTTTTCCACAAAAATAATTTTTTTAGTATCCAATTTTTTTTTCCCAAGGGTAAAAGGAGAAATTAGAATGCCAAAGTTGTTGTGCAATTTTTCCTGAGTACGCTGATACCCCATATGTGGGGGTAAACCACTGTTTGGGCACACGTCGGGGCTCGGAATAAAGGGAGCACTGTTTCACTTTTTGAACGCAAAATTTGCAGGAATCAATAGTGGCACCATGTCGCGTATGGAGACCCCCTGATGTGCCTAAATAGTGGAAACCCCTCAATTCTAGCTCCAACCCTAACCTCAACACACCCCTAACCCCAGCCCTAACCCCTACACACGCCTAACCCTAATCCAAGCCCTAACCATAACCCTAACCCCAACACACCCCTAACCCTAATCACAACTCTAACCATAACCCTACCACAAGCCTAACCCTAATCCCAACCCTAACCCCAAAACACCCCTAACACTTATCCTAATTATAACCCTAACCACAAACCTAACCCTAATCTCAACCCTAACCCTAATTCCAACCCTAACCCTAATTCTAACCCTAACCCTAATTCTAACCCTAATGCTAACCCTAACCCTAATGCTAACCCTAACCCTAGTTCTAACCCTAACCCTAGATCTAACCCTAACCCTAACTCTAGTTCTAACCCTAACCATAAGGCTGGGTTCATATTGCGTTTTACCAGCCCGTTCAACACATAGCCTTGACTGGCTGGTAACGGTATAGCATAACGCGATCGCTTTATGCTATACCCGCTAGCGCAGAGGAATCAGCAGATGATTCATCTGCGCTAGCGGTGATGGAGCCCAGACGCTGCAGCCAAATCCGAGGCTCCGTCACTGAATGACGGCACGTCGCGAACGCATGCCGCTTTACTTTGCAATGCGCACACAAATGGGGGTGAATGGCAGCGTTAACGGACTGCGATACACCGCGTTATACCGCGGTGTAACGCAGTCCATCTAACGGACTGCCATAGCGAAATATGAACCCAGCCTAATTCTAACCCTAAGGCTGGGTTCATATTGCGCCAAGGCAGTCCGTTAGACGGACTGCGTTACACCGCAGTACAACGCGGTGTAACGCAGTCCATTAACGCTGCCATTGAACCCCATTGTTCGGCGCATCGCGACGCATGCCGTCAAGCGGCATGCGTTCGCGACGTGCCCTCCTTCAGTGTTGGAGCGTCAGACGCGGCCTGCAGCGTCTGAGCTCCGTCACCGCTAGGACAGAAGAATCATCTGCTGATTCATCTGCACTAGCGGGTATAGCATAAAGCGATCGCGTTATGCTATACCGTTACCAGCCCGTCAACGCTATGCGTTGAACGGGCTGGTTTACCGCAATGTGAAACTAGCCTAACAGGAAAATAAAATAAAAATTTTCTTTATTTTATTTTTTGTCCTTACCTATGGGGGTGATAAAGGGGGCGTTTATTTACATTTTTTTTATTTTGATCACTGTGATAGTTTATCACAGTGATCAAAATAAATTTATGGACTCTGAGGGCGCACTGCGCATGCGCCCACCATTTTCCAAGATTTCATTGGTGAAATATTACAGATTGCTTTGATTGGCTGTTTCACTTTTAATAGCCAATCAGAGCGATCATAGCCACGTGGGAGTTAAGCCAAACCCCCTGTGGTGAAGCACAAAGGATCTTGTGCCTGTGGGTCGGGTGACCTTTCAGTGAGCCCGGTCACCCGGCCCGCAGGAACGCGATCCTTTCATGACACAGGGTATGCGTCATAGGTCGGATTGGCACCGACTTTCATGACTCATACGCTGTGTCACAGGTCGGGAAGGGGTTAACATGAATTTTTACATAAAGAGAACTGCTCAATGTAAAACCTCATATTAAAATCGCATTGCATACAATAAACGGATAGAAAACGGATGGTGCGATTAAAAATCGCATACAAATCGCATGACAATCGCATGCCAATTGCATAGAATCAGACCGTTTTTTCCATCCAGAAAACGGACCGTTTTTTGTTCTTGCAAGTGGGTATGTACCCTATATATGTGTCACAATGACATGTATATAAGTACACTGTGTGCAGAATTATTAGGCAAGTTGTATTTGAGAGGATTCTTTTTATTATTGAACAACAACTATGTTCTCAATCAACCCAAAAGACTCATAAATATCAAAGCTTAATATTTTTGGAAGTTGGAGTGTTTTTTTTTTAGATTTGGCTTTCTTAGGAGGATATCTGTTTGTGCAGGTAAATATTACTGTGCAGAATTATTAGGCAACTTAATAAAAACCAAATATATACCCATCTCACTTGTTTATTTTCACCAGGTAAACCAATATAACAACACAAAATTTAGAAATAAACATTTCTGACATTCAAAAACAAAAACAAAAAAATCGGTGACCAATATAGCCACCTTTCTTTAGGGTACATACCCATTTGTGGAAAAAAAAACTGTCCGTTTTCTGGATGGAAAAAACGGTCCGATTATATGCAATTTCCATACGATTGTCATGCGATTTGTATGCGATTTTTATTCGCACCATCCTATTTCTATCCGTTTTCCATCCGTTTTCCATCTGTATGCAATGCGATTTTAACATGACGTTTTACACAGAGCAGTTCTCTATGTAAAAACTCATGTAAAAATCACATTGCAAAAAAAAAATTGTACACAAAAGCAAATAATTATATATATATATATATATATATATATATATATATATATATGTCATACACTTCTACATAGTATAATAGCCGCTAATTCAGTTGCCGGCTTTTGTGAAATTTCAGATCCGATATGAAATGACACATGGTTTACATACAGTTAACCATGTCATTTCATGTAGTTTGATATATGGTTTTCACTAACAATGACATGAGTGTATATGTGCAAAATTTCATACAGTTAGGGGTTAATTAAAGGTGTAAATTCGTTGAAAAAAAATGCGTGGGCTCCTGCGCTATTTTCTCCACCAGACAGGGAAAGTCAGTGAGTGGGGGCAGATAATAATAGCCTAGGGAGGGTGCATTTTTTTTGTGCCCCCCCTGGCTACTAACATCTGCCCCCAGCCACCCCAGAAAAGGCAAATCTATAATTAGATGCGCCCTTTCTGGCACTTAGCCCGTCTATTCCCATTGCCCTGTAGCGGTGGCTAATGGGTTAATAATTTAAGTTAAAGTTAAAGCCACCTTGCTATTGAAAGGTGACTTTAAGCCAGGTTAATAATTGAGAGTTGTCAATTAGACAACTATCAATTATTAATCCTATTGTATGAAATAAAAATAAAACACACACACAGTTTAATTAAAAATAATTTTAATGAAATAATCACACAGTTTTAGATCATCTTAGCCTGGGAAGCAATCAATTAAGCTTCCCAGCTAATCACTTCCTGTCAGCTGGGAGAGGAACTTATTCATTCGGGGGCTTACAGCTGAGCTGCCAGCATTAGCTGCGCTGCTTGCTGTAAGCCAGTTAACCTTTCGTGAAGGATTACAGCGTGGGACCTGACTGAGCACCGGATAGGTAAGAATAATGTTGCTTTATTATTTTATTTTTATTATAGTAGAATAAGGGCTTCGCACGGATTACCTGTAAAATAAAAGATGATCTAAAACTGTGTGATTATTTCATTAAAATTATTTTTAATTAAACTGTGTGTGTGTTTTATTTTTATTTCATACAATAGGATTAATAATTGAGAGTTGTCTAATTGACAACTCTCAATTATTAACCTGGCTTAAAGTCACCTTTCAATAGCAAGGTGGCTTTAACCCATTATTAACCCATTAGCCACCGCTACAGGGCAATGGGAATAGACGGGCTAAGTGTCAGAAAGGGCACATCTAATTATAGATTTGCCTTTTCTGGGGTGGCTGGGGGTATATGTTAGTAGCCGGGGGGACAAAATAAATGCACCCTCCTTAGGCTATTATTATCTGCCCCCACTCGCTGGCTTTGTCTGTCTGGTTGAGAAAATAGCGCGGGAGACCACGCATTTTTTTTTCAACGAATTTACACATTTAATTAACCACATGTATGAAATTTTGCACACATACACTCATGTAATTGTTAGTGAAAACCATATATCAAACTACATGTAATGACATGGTTAACTGTATGTAAACCATGTGTCATTTCATGTCGGGTCTGTAATTTCACAAAAGCCGGCAACTGAATTAGCGGCTATTATACTATGTAGAAGTGTATGGACTATAAATATATATATATATTTGTGTCACAATGACATGGAAGTCTTCAAACAGAGGCTGGACAGACATCTGTCTGGGATGATTTAGAGAATCCTGCTTTGAGCAGGGGGTTGGACCAGATGGCCCAGGAGGTCCCTTCCAACTCTACCATTCTATGATTCTATATATATGTATTCTATGTGTATATATCTAGTGTTTTGTGAGCTGTCAGTGTGATTTTACAGTAGCCGGGGATGAATTGCCGGCTTTTCAAAGGATACCGGTGCGTATAAATCGGACAGCACTCGCATGGTGCGAATGCTGTCCGATTATTTCTTGCACCCATTGACTTGCATTGGCGAGTCCCATCCAAAAATCGCTGCAAATCGCAGCTTGCTGCGATTTATTTCTCAGACCGATTTCAGCTGAGAAAAAAATCGCAAATGAGAAGACATCTATTGAATAACATTGGTCCAATTGCAATCCAATTTTTTATCGGCTTGCAATCATCCGTTTTTGACTCCAGTGAGTATGAGCCCTTATGATGACACTCAAAAGCCTTCCATCCATAGACTCTGTGAGTTGCTTGATCTGTTTACGATCTACATTGCGTGCAGCAGCCACCACAGCCTCCTAGACACTATTGCTAGAGGTGTATTGTTTTCCCTCCCTGTAGATCTCACATTTTATGAGGGACCACAGGTTCTTTATGGGGTTCAGATCAGATGAACAAGGGGGCCATGTCATTATTTTTTCTTCTTTTAGACCTTTACTGGCCAGCCACGCTGTGGAGTATTTGGATGCATGTGATGGAGCATTGTCCTGCATGAAAATCATGTTTTTCTTAACGGATACCAACTTCTTCCTGTACCACTGCTTGAAGAAGGTGTCTTCCAAAAACTGGCGGTAGGTCTTGGAGTTGAGTTTCACTCCATCCTCAACCCGAAAAGGTCCCACAAGGTCATCTTTGATGATACCTGCTCATACCAGTACCCCACTTCACCTTGCTGGTGTCTGAGTCGGAGTGGAGCTCTCTGCCCTTTACTGATTCAGCCTCGGGCCCATCCTTCCGGCCCATCAAGAGTCACTCTCATTTCATCAGTCCTTAAAACCTTAGAAAAATCAGTCTTAAGATATTTCTTGGCCCAAACATTACGTTTTATCTTATGTTTCTTGTTCAAAAGTGGTCGTTTTTCAGTCTTCCTTACCTTGGCCATGTCCCTGAGTATGGCCCACCTTGTGCTTTTTGATACTCTAGTAACGTTGCAGCTCTGAAATATGGCAAAACTGGTGGCAAATGGCATCTTGGCAGCTTCATGCTTGATTTTCCTTAATTCATGGGCAGTTATTTTGCGCTTTTTTTTATCAACACGCTTCTTTCAACCATGTTGGCTATTTGCCATGAAACGCTTGATTGTTCGGTGATCCCGCTTCAAAAGTTTTGCAATTTCAAGACTGCTGCATCCCTCTGCAAGACATCTCACAAATTTTTGATTTTTCAGAGTCCGTCAAATCTCTATTCTGACCCATTTTGCCAAAGGAAAGGAAGTTGCCTAATAATTAAGCACAACTTATATAGGGTGTTGATGTCATTAGACCACATCTCTCCTCATTACAGAGATGCAAATCACCTGATTTACATAATTGGCAGTTGGCTTTCAAGCCTATACAGCTTGGAGTAGGACAACATGTATTAAAAAGATGATGTGATCAAAATACTCATTTGCCTAATAATTCTGCACACAGTGTATATATATAGTATGTATTCTATGAGTATATATCTATTCTTTCTTATGTGATTTTAACCCCTTAACGACTGCCGATACACCTTTTAACGGCGGTCATTAAGGGTACTTAAACCACTGCGCCGTTAATTAACGGCGCTGTGGAAAAAGTGAATAGCGCCCCCCGCAGTCGCATTTTCTCTGCGGTCTCGGCTACCGGGGATAGCCGAGACCCCAGAGAACATGAATCGGGTCGGTTTTTACCGACCCCAATGTTGTGATCGACGTTATTAACCCTATAATGGCGATCGCAACAAATAAAAAAAAAAAGTGCCATTTAATTTCTCTCTCCTTTGATGTGATCGGACATCAGAGGAGAGAGAAAAAGGGTCCCCGATCCCCCCCTTGTGGCCCCCGATCCCCTCCATGTGGCCCCCGGGTCCTCCAGTGTCCCCCGGTGGGCGCCGCCATGTTTAAGGCCTCGAAAATGGCGGGCGCATGCTCAGTGCGCCCGCCGCGATGTGCTGGGGGGGCTTGGGAAATTTTCTCCAGAGTCTCGGCTGCCGGGGCTAGCCAAGACCCCAGAAAACATGATCGGGGTCGGTACTTACCGACCCCGGTGTCGCGATCGCCGTTATACTCAGTATAACGGTGACAGCAAAAAAAAAAAAAAATGATTTCTCTCCCCTCTGATGTGATCTCACATCAGAGTGGTGAGAAATAGTGTCCGGGGACCCCAGATCCCCCCCTGTACCTGTAGGGGTCCCCGCTGTGTCCTCCGATCCTCCCCCTGTCCTGTGATCTTCCCCCTGTCCTCCGTCAGCTCCCCCTGGCCTGCGATCCTCGGCGTCTTCTTCCTGAAAAATCTGGCGGCAGATTCAAAAAATATTTCATTCATTCTCCAAAAGTTGATTTTGATCACTGTGATATACTATCACAGTGATCAAAATAAAAAAAACAGTACATATCCATCCCCTTTGTCACCCCCTTAGTTAGGGACATATAATAAAATGTAGAAATTGTATTTCTTTTAATTTTTCCGTTAGGGTTAGGGTTAGGGCTAGGGTTAGGGTTATAATTAGGGTTAGGATTACAATTAGGGTTAGGCTGGGTTCATACTGCGTTATGACAGTCCGTTAGACGGACTGTGTTACACCGTGGTATAACACGGTATAACGTAGTCCGTTAACGCTGCCATTCACCCCCATTTGAGAGCGCATTGCGACGCATGCCGTAAAGCGGCATGCGTTAGCGACATGCCGTTATTCAGTGACGGAGCCTCGGACGCGGGCTGCATGTCTGGGCTCCGTCACCGCTAGCGCAGATGAATCATCTGCTGATTCCTCTGCGCTAGCGGGTATAGCATAACGCGATCGCGTTATGCTATATCGTTACCAGCCCTCCAACGCTATGTGTTGAACGGGCTGGTAAAACGCAAAATGAACCTAGCCTTAGGGTTAGGGTTACAATTAGGGTTAGTGTTACAATTAGGGTTGGAATTATGGTTGGGATTAGGGTTAGGGTTGGAATTAGGGTTAGGTGTTAGGGTTGGAGCTAGAATTGAGGGGTTTCCACTATTTAGGCACATCATGGGGTCTCCAAACACGACGTGGCGTTCATAAAGTCAAATGGCACTCCCTCCCTTCCGAGCCCTGCCGTGCGCCCAAACAGTGGTTTACCCCAACATGTGGGGTATCAGCATACTCAGGACAAATTGCACACCAATTTTGGGGTTCTAATTTCTCTTGTTACCCTTGGGAAAATAAAAAATAGCTGGCTAAAAAATCATTTTTGAGGAAAAAAATAATTTTTAATTTTCATGGCTCTGCGTTTATAAATTTCTGTGAAGCACTTTGGGGTTCAAAGTGCTCACCACAGATCTAGATAAGTTACTTAGGGGGTCTAGTTTCCAAAATGGGGTCACTTGTGGGGGTTTTCCACTGTTTAGGCACATCTGGGGCACTGCAAACGGAACATGACCCCCATCAACGTCTGCATTCCAAAATATTATTACTTCCTTTCCAAGCCCTACCGTGCGCCCAAACAGTTTCCCCCCCCCCACATATTTGGTATCAGCGTACTCAGGACAAATTGTACAACAACTTTTAGGGTCCAATTTCCTTGTGAAAAATCAAAAATTTGGGACTAGAAAATCATTTTTGTGGAAAATTGTTTTTGTTTTTTTTTCACACCCAGGCATTATAAACTTTTGTGAAGTGCTCACAACAGATCTAGATAAGTTCCATAGGGGGTCTAGTTTCCAAAATGGTGTTGCTTGTGGGGGGTTTCCACTGTTTAGGCGCATCAGGGGCTCTCCAAACACAACATGGTGTCCAATCTCAATTCCAGCCAATTTTGGTTTGAAAAAGTCAAACGGCGCTGCTTCCCTTCCAAGCCCTGCCGTGCGCCCAAACAGTGGTCACCCCCCCCACATATGGGGTATCAGCGTACTCAGGAGAAATTGGACAACAACTTTTGTGGTCTAATTTCTCCTGTTACCCTTGGAAAAATAAAAAATTGGGGACTAAACGATCAGGTTTGTGGAAAAAATATGATTTTTTATTTTCACGCCCGGGCGTTATAAACTTCTGTGAAGAACTTGGGGGTTCAAAGTGCTCACCACACTTCTAGATATGTTACTTAGGGGGTCTAGTTTCCAAAATGGGGTCACTTGTGGGGGGTTTCCACTGTTTAGACACATCAGGGCCTCTACAAACGCGACATGGCGTCCAGCCAATTCTGCGTTGAAAAAGTCAAACGGCGCTCCTTCCCTTCCAAGCTCTGCCATGCACCCAAACAGTAGTTTACCCCACATATGGGGTATCAGCATGCTCAGGACAAATTGCACAAAAACTTTTGGGGTCTTGTTACCCTTGGGAAAATAAAAATTGGGGTGAAAAGATAATTTTTGTGGAAAAAATATGATTTTTTATTTTCACGGCTCTACGTTATAAACTTGTGTGAAGCACTTGGAGGTTCAAAGTGCTCACCACACATCTAGATAAGTTCCTTAAGGGGTCTAGTTTCCAAAATGGGGTCACTTGTTGGGGGTTTCCACTGTTTAGGCACATCAGGGGCTCTCTAAACGCGACATGGCATCCAGCCAATTCTGCGTTGAAAATGTCAAACGGCGCTCCTTCCCTTGCGACCTCTGCCGTGCGCCCAAAAAGTGGTTTACCCCAACATATGGGGTATCGGCATATTCAGGAGAAATTGCACAACAAATTTTATGGTTCATTTCTTCTTTTAACACTTGTGAAAATAAAAAAAATTGGTTCCGAAATAAAGCTTTTGCAAAAAAAGTTAAATGTCAATTTTTTCCTTCCACATTGCTTCAGCTCCTGTGAAGCACCTGAAGGGTTAATAAACTTCTTGAATGTGGTTTTGAGCACATTGAGGGGTACAGTTTTTAGAATGTTGTCACTTTTGGGTATTTTCTATCATATAGACCCCTCAAAGTGACTTCAAATATGATGTGGTCCCTAAAAAAAAATGGTGTTGTAAAAATGAGAAATCGCTGGTCAACTTTTAACCCTTATAACTTCGCAACAGAAGAAAATTTTGGTCCCAAAATTGTGCTGATGTAAAGTAGACATGTGGGAAATGTTATTTATTAAGCAATTTGTGTGACATATCTCTCTGATTTAAGGGGATAAAAATTTTTGAAAATTGCGAAATTTTCTAAATTTCGCCATATTTCCTTTTTTTTCATAAATAAAAGCAAGTCATATAAAAATTTTTTTACCACTAACGTGAAGTACAATATGTCACGAAAAAACTTTCTCAGAATCAGCTGGATTCGTTAAAGCGTTCCAGAGTTATAACATCATAAAGTGACAGTGGTCAGAATTGTAAAAATTGACCCGGTCATTAAGCTGCAAAATGGCTCTGTCACTAAGGGGTTAAAACTGTCATTTGGATCCATTATATGTCGGGTTTGCAAGCCGGCGAGAAAATCTCGCCGTACGAATGCCATACAGATGACACACTGATATTTGGATGCGAGAAAATTGCATCCTCGCATTGCACACGGATGACATACGGATCACTGTTCAGGGAACTTTTCTGCGTATTACGGCCGTATAATACGGTCTGATTTTTATACGGTGTGTGTGACTCCGGCCATAAGCCCCCGTCTCACACAACGATCTCGCTAGCGAGATCGCTGCTGAGTCACTAGTTTTGTGACGCAGCAGCGAGCTCACCAGCGATATCGCTGTGTGTGACATTCAGCGACGATCAGCCCCCTTGCTGGGTATCGCTGATCGTCGCTGAAATGTCAGGAGATTTTTTTGATCGCTGGTTTCCCGCTGACAGGCACGCATCGCTGCGTGTGACAGGCGGGAGACCAGCGATCCGCTGGTAACCAAGGTACATAGCGGGTTTCCAGGCGCGGGGCAGTGCCTAGAAACCCGCTGTGTACCTTGGATACCAGCTCCCTGAAGCAGGGAGCTGGTAACCAAGGTACACAGCGGGTTTCCAGGCACCGCGCAGCGCCTGGAAACCCGATGTGTACCTTGGTTACCAGCTCCCTGCTTCAGGGCGCTGGTATCCAAGGTACACTGCGGGTAACTAGCGATGTTTACCCGCAGTGTCCTTGTGCTGATCGCTGCCCTGAGCTGCCTGTTTGGCAGCTCAGCAGCGATAATATAGCGATACACCAGCAATCCTGATCGTTGTCGGGATCGCTGGTGTATCGCTATGTGAGACCCAGCCTATAGACAGATAGATAGATAGATAGATAGATAGATAGATAATAGATAGACATAGTAGATAATAGATAAAATAGATAGATAGATAGATAGATAAATAGATAGATAGATAGATAGATAATAGATAAATAGATGATAGATAGATAGATAATAGATAGATAGAAGATAGACAGATAGACAGATAATAGATAGACAGATAGATAGATAAAAGATAGATAGAAAATAGGTAGATAATAGATAGAATGGTACATAAATAGTTAAAGACACATGCGCGCACACACACACAAAATCTTCACGCAATAGTGTTAATTTAAAAAAAAATAGGAAAAAAAAATGGTGTGGGCTCCCGCACAATTTTCTGCGCCAGAGGGGGAAAGCCGACGGCTCGGGCCAATATTTCTAGCCTGGGAAGAGGTTAATACCCATGGAACTTCCCAGGCTATGAATATCAGCCCGCAGCTAGCCTTTACTGGCTATTAAAATAGGGGGACCCCCCCAAAAAATGACGTGGGGTCCCCCAGTAATTTCTAGCCAGAAAGGCTACGCAGACAGCTGCGGGCTGATATTCATAGCCTAGGAAGGGACCATGGATATTGGTGCACCCCCTTGGCTAAAAATACCAGCACCCAGCCGCCCCAGTATTGGCGCATCTGTATGATGTGACAATTCCGGCACTTAGCCCCTCTCTTCCCACTCCCCTGTAGCGGTGGGATATGGGGTAATAAGGGGTTAATATCACTTTGCTATTGTAAGGTGACATTAAGCCCGGTTAATAATAGAGAGGCGTTAATAAGACGCCTTTCCGTTATTAATCTTATATTAATAAAGGGTTAAAAAAACAACACATGCAAAAGAGTAAAGCATTTTAATGAAATGAAACACAACATGGTTTTCATATCTTTATTATACTCTCAGATCCAAGCGACGCCCTCGATCTCCTGTAATAAAAAGTAAAAAATAAAACAATCGTATACTCCTGTCCGACGCAGTCCAATTAATAACGAATGTCCCACGACGGTCTCCCCTATTGAACAGTGACATCAGGTGATGCCACTGCTCTGTAGGGCCTCCCAGTGATGCACTGACAGGAGACAATGGCTCCTGCAGTGTATCACTGAGATCATTCTCTCACTTTATGGCAATGCTGCGTGGGAATTTTCTCACCCAGCATTGACAGTGAGAGAATGAATAGAAGAGACATCATTCTCTCCCGGCGTCGATGTCAGTGCATCGCAGGGTCGGTGTAGAGCGCTGACATCACTCGATGTCAGCGTTCTAGACCGGAGATCGTCGTGGAACATTCGTTATTATCTGGACTACGGCGAACAGGTGATGTATAGGTTGCTTTATATTTTATTTTTATTACAGGAGATGATGGCATCAGGGAATAGGTGATTGGTGAGTATGTACTCTATGTTATGTGTTGTATGTTATGTGTATGTTCTGTATGTTATATGTTATGTGTATGTTCTGTATGTTATGTGTTGTATGTTATATGTATGTTACGTGTTGTATGTTATATGTATGTACTATATGTTATATGTTATATGTATGTTATGTGTTGTATGTTATATGTATGTTATGTGTTATATGTATGCTCTGTATGTTATGTGTTATACGTATGTTCTGTATCTTATGTGTTGTATGTTATAAGTATGTTATGTGTTGTATGTTATATGTATGTTACGTGTTGTATGTTATATGTATATTCTGTATGTTATGTGTTGTATGTTATATGTATGTACTGTATGTTATGTTTTATATGTATGCTCTGCATGTTATGTGTTATATGTATGTTCTGTATGTTGTGTTGTATGTTATATGTATGTTATGTGTTGTATGTTATATGTATATTACGTGTTGTATGTTATATGTATGTACTCTATGTTGTGTTATACTTATGCTATGTATGTTATGTGTTATATGTATGTTCTGTATGTTATGTGTTGTATGTTATATGTATGTTATGTGTTGTATGTTATATGTATGTACTGTATGTTATATGTTATATGTATTTTATGTGTTGTATGTTATATTTATGTTCTGTATGTTATGTGTTGTATGTTATATGTATGTTATGTGTTGTATGTTATATGTATGTTACAAGTTGTATGTTATATGTATGTACTGTATGTTATGTGGTATATGTATGTTATGTGTTGTATGCTATATGTATGTTCTGTATGTTATGTGTTATATGTTATATGTATGTTATATGTTGTATGTTCTGTATGTTGTATATGTAATGTATGTTTTTTTTACATTCAACACATTAGCCGGATGATGGGACTACTACTGTCCCATCATTGGCTGATGTGTCACTCACTGACAGTGTAGCAGGCATAGCCGGATGGGAATTGTAGTCCCATTGGACGATGCCTGCATACACACACACAGCCTCGCACACACACAAATAGCAAAGCTGGGCGGCACCGCTCAGCCAATGGCGGGGGATTTGAATCCAGCGCTGCTCATTGGCTGAGCCGTCCGCCGGCTCTGCCAATGAGCGGTGCCGCACGGCGGGGGATTTGAATCCAGCGCTGCTCATTGGCTGAGCCGCCCGCCGGCTCTGAAAATGGGCACTGTAGGTGTGTTTACTGTCCTCCACCCCTGCCGACTTGTATTCCCCATTGACTTGCATTGGGTTTCGTGTTTCGGCCGAACCACCAAATTTTCCCGATAGTCTGCCGATTTCGCTCGACCCAACATTTGCGAAAGTCGGGTTTCATGGAACCCGACCTGAGTCAAAAAAAGGGAAAGTCGCTCATCTCTACACTTAAAAAAAATGTATTTGATGCTACTAACCAAATACAGAAGCAGAATTCTCAATTTGAAATTCTTTTAAGCATCTAGTCAATGTTATACAGGTCTCATCAACAGGCCCCCCAAAATTATTCTGCTACTAGCGTAATACAGTAGGGGAAATCTAATTTAAAAATTGTTTGGAGCATATCTTCTTTGTCATCCATCCCTCATCAATACTTAAACCAATCTTTCTTCTGTTACTAACATAATACTGTAGGGGACATCTCACTTAGAAATTGTTTGTAGCATCTAGTCAATGCGTACAGGCCTCATCGACAGGCCCCCCAAAAAATTCTTGTTACTAATTTTATACAGTAGGGGACATATCACTTTGAATTTGTTTGGAGCAGGTAGACAATATTATACAGGCTTCATCAATAGGCCCCCCAAAAATTCTTCTATTATTAATGTAATACAGTAGGGGACATCTTACTTTGAAATTGTTTGGAGCATGTAGTCAATTTTATACATGCCTCATTGTCAGGCCCCCAAAAATTCTTGTTACTAACGTAATACAGTAAGGGACATCTCACACAGAAATTGTTTTTATCGTCTAGTCAGTGTTACACAGGCCTCATCGACAGGCCTCCCAAATATATTCTTCTGTTACTAACGTAATACAGTAGGGGAAATCTATTTTAAAAAATGTTTGGAGCATATTTTCTTTGTCATCCAGCCCTCATCCACACTTAAACAATTTTTTCTTCTGTTGCTAATGTAATACAGTAGAGTACATCTCACTTAGAAATTGTTTGTAGCATCTAGTCAATGTTATACAGGCCTCATCAACAGGCCCCCAAAAAAACTTCTGTTACTAAGCTCATACAGTAGGGGACATGTCACTTTGAAATTGTGTGGAGCATGTATTCAATATTATACAGGCCTCATTGACAGGCCCCCCAAAATTTTTGTGTTACTAATGTCATACAGTGGTGGACATGTCACTTTGAAATTGTTTGGAGCATGTAGTCAATGTTATACGGGCCTCATCGACTGGCCCAAAAAATTTCTTCTATTTTAGTTTTCAGTGTGCTGCATTGTTCTTGCGTAAATGCAGTCTCTGATATCTTTAGTGGGGCTTATGTAACTGCTGTTGCTGCTGCTGCTGGAGATGTTAACACTAATTTATGGAAATATGCACAGTCCTGCTTGGGTGTCCACCTGCTGGGTTGGGTATAGTGTAAGACCTGTTGGTCATTATTATACTATTTCTACTGTAGTAAAATTGATGCCACTTTGTTGGTGGGTACAAATAAATTTTTGTAAATGTGTAGATTCCGTGTTGGGTCTACTTCATGTCTTTTGCCTCCGATACTGGTAGTCCTCCACTGTCTTTGAGTCAACTACTTGTGCTACTATCCTTACATTTTTCTGAAAATAGTAATCTACGAAACTGATATGTGTGCCACCTGAGTGTGGCTGACCATCACTTTAAATTTCTTTGGGGGCATTATCACTTATATAGCGCCAATTCAACATTCGCTTTACAGACATTACTGGCACTGTCATCACTGGGACTCAAAATCTAAACTTACTATCTGTATGTCTTTGCAGTGTGGGTAGAAAAATAATTACTGGGAGTAAACCCTCGCAAACACGGGTTGAACATACAAACTCTTTGCAGATGCTGTCTTTGGTGGGGTTGTGACACAGAACTACAGCGCTGCAAGACTGCTAATGTTTTTGCATTGACAACTGAACGTGTCTGTGGTTGGAAGGCTATCACTGCAATTCAAACTGCTGTGTTGAGGAAAACCACTGTCAAGATTGTTATCCAGTATGTTTTGATACTGCAACATGGGCACATCCCTTTCCAGGGAGAAAGCAACAGGCAAAATTTACTTTTGGATTGTGGATAGAACACATTGGCAACCCAGTAGACAGCACTATTTGGAATCATAACTATACGGGTAACAATCACGTTGCAAATAGTGCTGCAAGACAGCGCTCATGGGTAGGTCTCTTTCATGAGGTCCAACTCCACAGTGTGTTGGTGATGGTATAACACTCAAGCTTTCTTCCTCCATCCCCTCCTGACAACCACAGACAACATAGAGGGAATCATTATCGTCTTCCTCTCCTCAGGGCCAGTTTTAGGCAAAGTGGAGCCCTAGGCAAAGTTTAAATTAGGGCCCCAAATTCTAATATATTGCTCATCACACAGAAGCATTTTGGTTGTATTTACATGCGCTGAGTTCAGGACACTAAATGAGTGTGTTTGACAATATTGAAATCGTTCAACACTGGTTTCCCGGCCTATTTCCACCATCTGAGAAAAAATGATGGGGACAGAACAATCACTAATGGATCGCTAATAGATCACCATACAGTATAATGTTATCAGCAGCACATATACAGTTTACACCAGCGATGTGCTGCTGAGAACAATGATTTTTGTTCCGGCATAAACAATCCAATCACTCGATGAATATGCAGCATTTTGCTTGTTTAGTATAATACACCACATAGTCCTCCATTTATTATTATGTGCACCACAGTCCTCCATATTGTAAAATGCACACCCCATAGTCCTCCATATAATATAATATGCCCCATAGTCCTCCATATAGTATAATACACTCCCTATAGTCCTCCATATATTAAAATACACTCCTCAGTCCTCCATATAGTATAATACACTCCTCATAGTCCTCAAATAGTATAATACACTCCTCAAAGCCCTCCATATATTAAAATACACTCAGTCCTCCATATAGTATAATACACTATTCAATCCTCCATATAGTATAATACACTCCTCATAGTGCTCCATATAATTTAATGCATAGTCATCCATGTAGTACAATTCACTTCTCATAGTATAATGCAGTGCATAGTTCTTCATATAGTATAAAGTATTACCCATAGTCTTTGATACAGTATAATGCAGCCCACATATAATGTAGTATAATGCAGCCACCCCTTAGAGCATAATGCAGCCACTCCCCAGAATATAATGTAACCCCCCATAGAATATAATGCAGCCCCCCTCATATAGTATAATGCAGCCCCCCATAGAATATAATGCAGCCCCTCCATAGAATATAATGCAGCCCCCTTATATTGTATAATGTAGCCCCTCTATAGAATACAATGTAGCCCTCCTCATATAGTATAACGCAGCCCCCATAGAATATAATGTAGCCCCCTCACAAAGAATAATGAAGCCCCCATACAATATAATCTAGACCCCCCATAGAATATAATGCAGTCCCCAATAGAATACAAAGTTGCCCCCTCATATAGTATAATGTAGCCCCTTCATAGAGTATGATGCAATCACCCCTCATAGAATATAATAAATATAATACAGCCCCCCATAGAATATAATGTAGCCCCAAATAGAATATAGTACAGCCCACCTCCCCATACAATATAATGTAGCCCCATCAAAGAGTATGATGCAATCCTCCCTCAATAAATCTAATACAGCCCCCCATAGAATATAATACAGCCCACCTCCCCATAGAATATAATGTAGCCCCATAGTATATAACACAGCCTCCCCATAGAATATAATGTAAACTCCATAGTATATACCACAGCCTCCCCCATAGAATAGAATGTATAATGTGCCCCCCATAGTATATAACACAGCCTCCCCAATAGAATATAATGTATAATGCACCCCCCATAGTATATAACACAGCCACATAGTATATAACACAGCCTCCCCCATAGAATATAATATACCCCCATAGTATATAACACAACCCAAATAATATATAACACAGCCCACATAGTATATAGCACAGCCCACATAGTATATAGCACAGCCCACATAGTATATAGCACAGCCCACATCTCCCCCCAGAATGGCCCCACAGTCCAGTACTCACTGATATATTAAAAAAAACACAATCCTCACTTCTCCTCATGCCCATGCTGCTCCCGGCTCCTGTCTCAGCGGCTGCACTGTCTGGCACACAGTGAGTGCGAGATGACGTCATCGCGCACCCACAGTGTCAGAGGCAGAGAGGAATGATGGGATAGGGAGCGTTAGCTGATATCTGAATCTTCTCCATCATTGGGGGGAGTTGGAGCTGGCGGCAGGCGGGCCCCCCTGCCTCGAAGGAGCCCCATAGCGGCTGCGTGATGTGCCACTAGCTGGGGGCCTCTTGGGGAGTGGGGGCCCTAGGCAGCTGCCTTGGCTGCCTGCCCCTAACACCAGCCCTGCATCTCTTTTCTGTTTCTCGTCCATCACCTCTTCGTTCTCGCCCTTTTCATGGTCCTTCTCCATTTGATCTTCACATGGCAAATATCTGTGAGATGACAGACCTGAACTTATAGATATTGTTAACCCTAAAAGTATCCTCCTCTGCTTCCTCCTCTTCCCCAGGACTACCATAACCTCCTCACTCACACAATTTAAAGTGCTCCAGCATGAAGATGACAGTAATAGGAATGCTGATGATGGCATCATCACTGCTAACCATCTTAGTAGCCATTAAGAAGACGTACAGAAGGGTGCAAAGGTCCTTCATTTGTATCCAGTACACAAGTGTGCATTGCACCACGTCCATACTGCAATGTGCCAGAATATAAAAAATGTCATACTGCATAAGGTCTCGGTCCTGCTGCCACAGTCGCTGCAACGTGTGCAGAGTTTAATTCCATGGTGTGGTCATATCGCATATCAACAGGTTAATCAGTAGTTCGAAAGATCTCTATACCAACTGGAAGTGGAATGGTGGAAGTCAGCACAACAGTGTCTTCTGCAGCAGCGCATCCAGCCTGGGACAGTGGTGGAGGAATTGCTGTACCATCAGGTTAAGGATGTGAGCCATGTAAGGCAAGTGTGTAAGGTTGGCCCAGCGTAGGAAAGCCATTGTTCAAACTCAGCATGGATACCTGTCCACAACTGTTGATCTGTATGACTGTGATCTCCAAGGCATATTATTGTAAACACTGCCGGATTACGGTGAGCCCTGGCAAGGCAGTACGGAGGTGGGGGAGAGTTTCTATCTGCGTTTCTGTGTTGGAACGTGTGTTAAATTAAGGCAGTGGTTGAGGGTGCAGGTGGAGGCCCTAGAGGAGGTGCAAAAAAGCACTGCAGGAACTGTTACATACAGATGTTTGTTCTGCAAGCCCTGGAGATTCCAAGACTTAGTGTCTAGTGACACCTTGTTGTCTACTGCTTTAGTTCTCCATCCCCTGGTTTGTACTAGTTTAGTTCTCCAACCAAAGCTGTTTAGTAGTTTAGTAGTTCTCCAAGACTTGTGAAGCAGCCCCTTCCCCGACTGCCCCTACAGCCACCAGTCACCCAGTACCCAGTCATCTAGCTGTAACTCCCCTGTCCATGCTTGTTTGTCCAGGTGTCATTGTTGAAATGTACTCTGGCAGACAAAGAATTTTTCAGGGAATGGGTGATGTTGCCTGCGACTTGTTGCTGTAGCACAGGCACATCTTTATTAGAGAAGTAATGGTGACTGGGCAACTGGTACTGGGGGGACTGGAATGGCCATCAGCTTTCAGGAACCATCTGTATCCATAATGTGGAAAGGCTGCATTTCTGTGGCCAACAGATTGGAGTGGCCATGCAATAATCACAGGCCATGAGTCATACAGAAACAAGTGCTGTGATCTTTGTAGCTAATAGTTCTCAGCTGGCCCCTATTGTCCAGTCAATGACACAATTGGGCAATGAATCATCTGAGGAGGCCGCAGACTGTTCACAATAATTAGTTCTCAGAAAAGTAATAGTGAGCGTATGGCTTATCCATGTCCAGATTGGAACACATGGAATATGACTATATTCTGCCGTACGATCACTGCTAACTCTAAGATAACCCTACAATCCTCTCTGCCAACAACAATCCTGCTTTTAACCCAATAAATAAATTCAGGCCAATTGGACGCCATTCTTCTTTTGAGGTTTACACCATCAGGGTGTTCCATCCCCTTTCCCTCAGAGTAACAGTCAAATACAGGCCCCCAGGCTTACCCATCCACTACGTTGCTGCCACACTTCCTGTCCTCAGAATTGACAACACTTATCCAGGGAGACTTCAACAGTTCCACTTTCCCAACTGCATCCCAGCTTCTATCTCTAGCCAATTCTTGTGGCCTCTCAAAACTTTAAAACTCTGAGACACACAAAGACGGTAACACCCCTGATCTGGGCTTAGTCTGGCTCAGTTTAATCTACCTAAATGACTCTCCTCTTATCCTTTGTCCACGATGAAATTATGAGTGTAAACATAAGTTAGACATTTTTAGAAGCTCCCTAAAAATACATCTGTTTTGGGCAGCCTATCATATTCCCTAATCCAAGTACTTTATATATATATATATAGCTTATTCTCTGCTTCTCTGAACATAATTCGCCATCAAACTCAACCATACTTACCCCCATTTCCTCAAGATGGTTGTACCTTCATTGTAAATAAGCACTTGTAATTTGTGTCACTCCCGCCTCATTGTAGATTGTAAGCTCTGAAAAGCAGGGTTGTCATTATTTTTGCTTCAATTGTTTATCTTAAACTTGGTAACTTTTGACTGTTTTATATGAACTGCTGACTTGTAAAGCTATGCGATATATAAATAAAGGTTATTCTTATTAGTAGATTGAAGATGGTGACATTCAAGCTGTTAACATTGACTTGTGTAGGAGTAAAGAATCTTTTATGTGAGCACAACTGCACAAATGAGGGTTTGCTGCGGTGCTGACACAGGGTGGAGTAGGGTGAACACGACAAACTGCTGGACTGTGAGAGAGGAGCAGGCGGAGATGTTACAGAGGATTGAGAAATATGGGGTGTGCTTGGTATGTAAGATCAGTCAAAAATAGCAGGCATGTCCAATTCTGTATCAGCTGACAGGCTCTCAGTCACCACAACTGTAAGGCGTAAGCAAGTGGAGGTTCTTCGGCTGGAGATCTGTGTGACAACACTTGCCATGGTGAGGGAGGAAGAAGAATCAGAAGATGCAATTGATGTGGTGGATGGTGGTTGGCGAGACTGCTAGTCTGCATTTTAGCACAATGAGATTCCCAGATTAATGCATGCTGATCGCGCATGTGCCAGATCATGCATGTGGTGCTGAAATTATTTCATTTTTTTACTCTACTAGGTTGTTTTTAAAAAAGTTGGAAGATAACATGATTTTTTGCCGGTCTGAAAAAAAGACCCAAGAAAGGCAACTGCAGAACGGCGAACACTGCTGCTCATTGCCAGAGTTGGGCTTCAGGATGCATTGGTTGTCATGGTTGCATAACTCTGTGTCTACATAACCTCTTCGTCTTCCTCCTCCTCTGCTGAGCTACTCAGCTGCATGCCTCTGGGTTTACACCAAGTGTGATCTACTACCTCATCATCATTCTCTCTGTTCTCCCAATACTCGCTCTGAGAGTCACCCTCCTCCTCTTCCTGCCTTGACAGCACAGTACAGTCTGCAGGCGCCTCAAGTATCTGAGTCTCATCACAAATGGATCACCTTCTTCCAAAGGGGTTAACGTCTGTTGACGAAGGTTTGGTTTATGCTCGGACCAAACTTTGTCCTGCCATGGATCAAAGTGAGAAAAATTTGGTCATCTGTGCAGATAATTTCCTCCTCTTGACTCTGTGAATCTTTAGAGTACACTTACTATGCCCATGTCATACAAATGAATAAAGGTATTACTGTGGATATGGTACACGCTGCTGAATAAATATAGGTCCAGACGTATTTCACATAAATGATGGTGGTTTAATCTTTGCGTTTCGAAGTCTAAATGACTTCTTCATCAGGAACATACCACATGAATATAGAATCAAAGAAGGGTTGCTGTTTAAATAGGTAAAAGGGATCACATGACAAACAGACAATGTCAGAGTTCACAAGTCCAATGCATGATATGTTGATGAAATTAATGCACAATCAAAACAATAAAATATATATTGATTTTCCATGATCATGACAACATTTTCTATTTCATAGTGTATGAGTGAAAGAAGAAAAGAAAAAACTTAAAAAGGAGAAATCGGAAAAAACGAAAGGTCGGGGCCAGAACCTGCACAAAAAAGTGGAAGAACTCAGGCGGTGAACAGTCATTGTGGAATTCTATGTGAGCAATAGTGTCTGATGAAAACTATTGAAAAAGAAGAGCAATACCATCATCATTTGATCAAATAAAAGAACCGAAAAATGTATATATATTTTAATAATATTATATTATTTAAAAACATGATTAAAAAAGTGTTTAAAATATTGTTATTTACTAATGATATATAAAATGTGATTTATTCATAAAATGTAATAAAATGTGCCTATGATTATTAAAATTAAATGGACGACTACAGTGAATTACTACACTGCATATAAAAACAGAGTTGTCAAATACTTGACATGAAAAGTGAATTTTAATGTTCAAATGTTGCATACATTTTTTTTAAATAATCTGTATCACTATTTAACTGTTCACCATGAGGATTGGACCAACACAGAGAAAAAATGTGTGATTATCGTGATTATCTTACAATCAGTGACACCAGTCATAGAGACTGCCCTGAATATCCAAAAGGGAGTAGATGAAGGAGGGACGAATGTACAAAGAACACCTGAAGATTGTTGGCATGTCATACATTGTGTGAACAGATCTGCAGACTCAGCCATCTGTGGTGCCAACCAGTCATTTGGGAGCTTGGAGAGTTGTGATGTGGGGGAAAAAAGGGTAAATTGGGGTGACATCACTGATGACTGTACTGTGTGTGATGTTAAGGTGTAGGAAAAGGAGCAGAGGCCACTTGATGCTGTGCTTGCCATCTACTGAAGCACATGTTCCTTCTGGCCCTCATCTACAAAGCATACCATTGTACAGCTGCCAAAGAAAGGGAGCTGAGCTGCTTGTCCAGTAACAGAAGTTGTAAAAATGATGCGCAAATTCTGATTGCAGCAAAACAAGCCGACTTCTCATCCCTCATATCATACCTGTCTCACAACCCTAAATAGCTATTCAGTACTTTCAATTCTTTCCTGCATCCACCAGCTCCCCCTCCCTCTCCTCTCATCTCAGCTGAATACTTTGCCTCACCACATGTGAACTTGACACATTAACGTCCCACCTTCAACCTGTCACTAACAACTGTGTCTTCCATCCTGATTGAAACATACCTCGATCACACCTATCCTCAAAAAGCCCACCCTTGACCCATCCTCTGAGTCTACCCATGACTCCATATCATTTCTCCCCTATGCCTCCAAACTACTGGAATAACACGTCCATTTTGAACTGTCCACCCACCTCTCCTCTTGCTCCCTCTTTGACCACTTCCAATCTGGCTTCTAACTGCACCATTCCACTGAAACTGCCCTGACTAATGTTACCAACAACCTACTAACCACCAAATGAAAGCAACGCAAGTTTGTCCTCCTCCTTCTCCTGGACCTGGCATCTGTCTTTGACAAAGTGGACCATTCCCTCTTACTACAGACTTTCTGATCTGTTAACATTACAGACTTGGCTCTTTTTTGGATCTCCTCATACCTAACAGACAGGACATTCAGTGTCGCCCACTCACACACCACCTCCTCATGCAGCCCCCTATGTGTTGGTGTCCACCAAGGTTCAGTGGTAGGACCGGGAACTATGATAAGAGGGCGCACTCACCCCTCTTAAAGGGATCACCCGCATCAATCTAAGGTATTCCCAACCTATAGCTGGGCAACACCTTCTATTTAAGGCTTCTCCTCCAATATAGAGGTTCCTGAGCTACTTTGTTAGTTTGCCTTGCATGTAGTGATAGGCAAGCACTAAAATGCTCAGGTGCTCATTGCTCGGGTCAAGCAAATTGGAATACTCGACTGCTTGACTTGAGCAACGAGCCCAATGAAAGTCTATGGGAAACAAGAGCATTTTTGCCACGGCCTCCCCCCGGAAGTCTTTAGAGCTTGTATAACCTACGGAAATCGATCGGAAAAGTGCTCAAATGACATGGGAACAGCATGGGGAAGAATCCTGGAAGCATTTCTGACTCCCTGGTCACAGCTATGAACAATGTTGCATTTTGAATTTTATCGGAGAATATGTGTGTCTGTCTGTGGCTGTCTGCATGTTTGCGGCTGTCTGTGTGTATGTGCTGCTGATGATGGTTATTGTCATGATCCAGACCGGGTTTTGGTCTTGTCTCTCCTTTCCCGGTCTGGTCATGTCAGGGGTTAACTTTCTCTGCCTCATTCCTGTTTCGGGTCTGCTATATCTCTGCGCTGCATCCTGCAGACAGTGCCAGTTATATTTCCTCTGGTGAACATTTTTTAACTTGATTTGTCCTGCTGTGTTTAGCTGACCTTGCCCGTGTCTGTGCACTCCTCTCCTAACCGTCTCGACTCTGTGTGCCCCTGTTTGTTTGGATTTCCCAGTACTCAACTCTGCTTTGGCTCTGAACTGATTCTGACTCCTTCTGATACCTCTGCTATGGACCGGCACTGACTTTTTGGCGCTCCTCTGACTCTGTGTTTGGGTTTTCCCTTTTGTACTTCGCAACTCTCTGGCTCTCTGACTATTCTGATGCCACGTAATGGTAGCCTCGTTGCAGTTCTGCTGGTCTACTCTAAGTAGGATTTCAGCTTACTCTCCACTCTCCTGCCATCTAGTAGAGTTTGCGTTACCCATTGACATTATAACTGGCCCAAAAACAGTTTTGTTTTTTTTCTCCTTTTTCCTCTCTCTATGGATCCGCTTCATACCCTTGCGGATCAGATGTCAAATTCGACTCAAATGATGCAGGGTTGGTCTGTGGAACATAGAGCCTTGGTCACTTCTCATAATCAACTCCAGAGGGAACTTACTGAAATGGTTAAGTCTTTTCAAGGTTCTATGACACAGTCAGCCTGTAAGCAGTCGGACCCCATAGATGTCTCTTTACACTCTCCTGAGCCTACGGTCAGGCTCCCAGATACTTTCTCTGGAGAAAAGGAGAAGTTCCATACATTCCGAGAGAGTTTAAAACTGCTTTTTTCCCTTAGACCCAAATCCTCAGGAGATGAGAATCAATGGGTGGGGATAATTATTTCTTTACGCCGGGAGTGTCCTCAAACTTTGGCTTTTTCTTTACCTGTTACTGCCGCTGAATGTGTGTCTGAGGATAGGTTCTTTGAGGCATTAGGACTGATTTATGATGAACCAGACCTGGTCAGGGTGGCAGAGGACACGGTCATGGGTCTCTACCATGGTAAGCTCACTGCAGGATGGTACTGTTCAGAGTTTAGAGGGTGGTCCACTGAGGTGTCTTGAAATGACTCTGCATTGAGATGCCAGTTCAGGAGAGGACTTTTGGATCATTTCAAGGACGCTTTAGCTTTTCATCTGCCACCCAGTTCGTTGGATGAGGCCATTAGCCAGGCCATTCGTATGGATCGGAGGTTGCGGGTGAGAGGAGTCATCCAGGTATAGGTTCCAGTGTTTCCTGCTAAGTCTGAGGTGATGCCATTTATGGAGCCCATGGAGATTGGTGCCACTAACTTAAAGGAGAGAGAGAGGAAGTGATGACGTAAAGGGAAATTATGTTTCTATTGTGGAGATCCAGGACATTGGAAGAAGGACTGCCCCTCTGATCCACTGACTAACAAGGTGCCCAGTCTGGGTGATTATCAAGGAGGTCACCCAGACTCTTAGGTACCTTTTTCTTCATTTCAAAAGATTTTGTTAGAGGTTGAACTTTGTTGTGGGGATGGTTACACATCCACTTCAGCTTTTGACTCAAGTCTGGTGTCCAAGAGTAAGATAGGGACATTTAGGCCTAAAACCCCAATCCATATCATTGCCATTGATAAGACACTGCTGGCTCAAAATATTGTCAAGTTTGGCTTTGAGGAGTTCCTCCTCAAGGTGGGTTCCTTGCATCAGGAACGAATTTCATGTTATATTCTGGATAATCTTGGAGTGGGACTGGTGTTGGGATTCCCTGGTTACAGTTGTATAATCCTGTTATTGACTGGGAATCTTGGGATATTGTGAAATGAGGTCTAATTGTTCAATTCGTTGTCTTTCTGCTATTCTGGTGTCGTCCGTTAATTTGGAGGGTATTCCGGAGTACCTGAAAGATTTTGAGGACGTGTTTTCCCAAAAAGAGGTTGAGGTCTTGCCACCACATCGCCCCTATGATTGTACTATTAATCTGATTCCGGGTGCTAAATTGTCCAAGGCCCATCTGTACAATCTTTCCGGCCCAGAACGTACCGCTATGGAAGACTATATCTCAGAATGTTTACGCAGAGGTCTCATCAGTCCCTCTGTCTCACCTGTAGCTGCTGGATTTTTTTTTATCAAAAAGAAAGATGGTAGTTTACACCCTTGCCTCAATTTTTGGTAACTAAATAAAATTACGGTGAGAAATACCTACCCTCTCCCGCTTATTCCAGATCTTTACAACCAATTATCTGGGGTTAAGTGGTTTTCCAAGTTGGATTTAGGGGAGTGTATAATCTTATCCATATTCGGGAGGGGGATGAGTGGAAAACGGCATTTCTCACCGCTGAGGGTTTGTATAAAAATCTAGTCATGCCCTTTGGTCGCATGAACAAGCGTGCAGTTTTTCAGAACTTCAGTAGTGATGTATTTTCTGACTTCATTGGGTGCTTTGTGGTGGTATAATTACCACCATTACATGACATATATATGTATAATTACATGACATTCTTGTATTTTGTAATACAGTAAGGGACATCTCACATAGAAATTGTTTTTATCGTCTAGTCAATGTTACACAGGCCTCATCGACAGGCCTCCCAAATATATTCTTCTGTTACTAACGTAATACAGTAGGGGAAATCTATTTTAAAAATTGTTTGGAGCATATTTTCTTTGTCATCCAGCCCTCATCCACACTTAAACAATTTTTTCTTCTGTTGCTAATGTAATACAGTAGAGGACATCTCACTTAGAAATTGTTTGTAGCATCTAGTCAATGTTATACAGGCCTCATCAACAGGCCCCCAAAAAAACTTCTGTTACTAAGCTCATACAGTAGGGGACATGTCACTTTGAAATTGTGTGGAGCATGTATTCAATATTATACAGGCCTCATTGACAGGCCCCCCAAAATTTTTGTGTTACTAATGTCATACAGTGGTGGACATGTCACTTTGAAATTGTTTGGAGCATGTAGTCAATGTTATACGGGCCTCATCGACTGGCCCAAAAAATTTCTTCTATTTTAGTTTTCAGTGTGCTGCATTGTTCTTGCGTAAATGCAGTTTCTGATATCTTTAGTGGGGCTTATGTAACTGCTGTTGCTGCTGCTGCTGGAGATGTTAACACTAATTTATGGAAATATGCACAGTCCTGCTTGGATGTCCACCTGCTGGGTTGGGTATAGTGGAAGACCTGTTGGTCGTTATTATACTATTTCTACTGTAGTAAAATTGATGCCACTTTGTTGATGGGTACAAATAAATTTTTGTAAATGTGTAGATTCCGTGTTGGGTCTCCTTCATGTCTTTTGCCTCCGATACTGGTAGTCCTCCACTGTCTTTGAGTCAACTACCCGTGCTACTATCCTTACATTTTTCTGAAAATAGTAATCTACGAAACTGATATGTGTGCCACCTGAGTGTGGCTGACCATCACTTTAAATTTCTTTGGGGGCATTATCACTTATATAGCGCCAATTCAACATTCGCTTTACAGACATTACTGGCACTGTCATCACTGGGACTCAAAATCTAAACTTACTATATGTATGTCTTTGCAGTGTGGGTAAAAAAATAATTACTGGGAGTAAACCCTCGCAAACACGGGTTGAACATACAAACTCTTTGCAGATGCTGTCTTTGGTGGGGTTGTGACACAGAACTACAGCGCTGCAAGACTGCTAATGTTTTTGCATTGACAACTGAACGTGTCTGTGGTTGGAAGGCTATCACTGCAATTCAAACTGCTGTGTTGAGGAAAACCACTGTCAAGATTGTTATCCAGCATGTTTTGATACTGCAACATGGGCACATCCCTTTCCAGGGGGAAAGCAACAGGCAAAATTTACTTTTGGATTGTGGATAGAACACACTGGCAACCCAGTAGACAGCACTATTTGGAATCATAACTATACGGGTAACAATCACGTTGCAAATAGTGCTGCAAGACAGCGCTCATGGGTAGGTCTCTTTCATGAGGTCCAACTCCACAGTGTGTTGGTGATGGTATAACACTCAAGCTTTCTTCCTCCATCCTCTCCTGACAACCACAGACAACATAGAGGGAATCATTATCGTCTTCCTCTCCTTAGGGCCAGTTTTAGGCAAAGTGGAGCCCTAGGCAAAGTTTAAATTAGGGCCCCAAATTCTAATATATTGGTCATCACACAGAAGCATTTTGGTTGTATTTACATGCGCTGAGTTCAGGACACTAAATGAGTGTGTTCGACAATATTGAAATCGTTCAACACTGGTTTCCCGGCCTATTTCCACCATCTGAGAAAAAATGATGGGGACAGAACAATCACTAATAGATCGCTAATAGATCACCATACAGTATAATGTTATCAGCAGCACATATACAGTTTACACCAGCGATGTGCTGCTGAGAACAATGATTTTTGTCTCGGCATAAACAATCCAATCACTCGATGAATATGCAGCATTTTGCTTGTTTAGCATAATACACCACATAGTCCTCCATTTATTATTATGTGCACCACAGTCCTCCATATTGTAAAATGCACACCCCATAGTCCTCCATATAATATAATATGCCCCATAGTCCTCCATATAGTATAATACACTCCCTATAGTCCTCCATATATTAAAATACACTCCTCAGTCCTCCATATAGTATAATACACTCCTCATAGTCCTCAAATAGTATAATACACTCCTCAAAGCCCTCCATATATTAAAATACACTCAGTCCTCCATATAGTATAATACACTATTCAATCCTCCATATAGTATAATACACTCCTCATAGTGCTCCATATAATTTAATGCATAGTCATCCATGTAGTACAATTCACTTCCCATAGTATAATGCAGTGCATAGTTCTTCATATAGTATAAAGTATTACCCATAGTCCTTGATACAGTATAATGCAGCCCACATATAATGTAGTATAATGCAGCCACCCCTTAGAGCATAATGCAGCCACTCCCCAGAATATAATGTAACCCCCCATAGAATATAATGCAGCCCCCCTCATATAGTATAATGCAGCCCCCCATAGAATATAATGCAGCCCCTCCATAGAATATAATGCAGCCCCCTTATATTGTATAATGTAGCCCCTCTATAGAATACAATGTAGCCCTCCTCATATAGTATAACGCAGCCCCCATAGAATATAATGTAGCCCCCTCACAAAGAATAATGAAGCCCCCATACAATATAATCTAGACCCCCCATAGAATATAATGCAGTCCCCAATAGAATACAAAGTTGCCCCCTCATATAGTATAATGTAGCCCCTTCATAGAGTATGATGCAATCACCCCTCATAGAATATAATAAATATAATACAGCCCCCCATAGAATATAATGTAGCCCCAAATAGAATATAGTACATCCCACCTCCCCATACAGTATAATGTAGCCCCATCAAAGAGTATGATGCAATCCTCCCTCAATAAATCTAATACAGCCCCCCATAGAATATAATACAGCCCACCTCCCCATAGAATATAATGTAGCCCCATAGTATATAACACAGCCTCCCCATGGAATATAATGTAAACTCCATAGTATATACCACAGCCTCCCCCATAGAATAGAATGTATAATGTGCCCCCCATAGTATATAACACAGCCTCCCCAATAGAATATAATGTATAATGCACCCCCCATAGTATATAACACAGCCACATAGTATATAACACAGCCTCCCCCATAGAATATAATATACCCTGTTATGTTTCGGTAGCTGAGGAGTGCAGGTAAAAAAGGAAATACACCAGAGCAGTTGGAATCTATGAGATTGCAGTACCCTGACTAACCACCACAACTAGAGGCAGCCGTGGAGCGTTCCTACGTTGGTCCTAGACGCCTCGTCACAGCCTGAGAAACTAACTACACCTAAAGATAGAAAGAGGAAAGCTATCTGCCCCGGAGCAGATCCCCAAAGAACATAGAAAGCCCCCAAACATGTAATGGCGGTTAGACAAGAGGAAATACTGACACAGACAGAAAACAGTATGAGCAAACGTTGGGGCCCAAACTACCTAAATAGAAAAGGATAGGAAGGGCACTTACTGCAATCCCAAAAAACCCTGAAAAGCACCAACTCTACTAATTTCAAAAACACCTGAGATCACACGACCTCTACCACCTAAATTAGTTCTCTGGTGTAACAAAATCAAAACAGCAGCCACTGAAAAAACTGGAAAAAGCAAATGTACAAACATCAGTGGCTGAACTAAACTGAGAGGGCAAAAGCCCCCGGAGGGGACCCAGAAGGCCCCCACAGAAGTGCAGGACAAAATGCAAAAATCAAGCACAAAAACAGAAAGAAGAAAATGTCTTATCTGTTAGCAGGAGATGCAGACACGACACAGCAGGCTACAAAGGAAACAGGAATCAAGGATTGAGACCAGAACAATTGATCACCGGCAACCCTGATGGGAAGGCGACTCCCTTAAATAAGACCAGTCAGTAACACCTGATTTCCAATCCTCACAATCTTCACTAGACAGTCCAGTACCGCTTGTAACCACCAGAGGGAGCCTCTGCTCAGAACTCATTTCAAGTCCATTCACAACAGTACCCCCCCCTTGAGGAGGGGTCACCGAACCCTCACCTGAGCAACCAGGTCGGTCAGGATGAGTTCTATGATACGCACGGATGAGTCTCCTAGCATGGATGTCGAAGCAAACACCCAAGAATTGTCTTCCTGACCATAACCTCTCCACTTAACCAAATACTGGAGTTTCCGTCTAGAAAAACGAGAATTCAAAATTTTCTCAACCTCAAACTCCATATTGCCCTCAACCAGAACAGGGTCAGGAGGAGGCAAAGCAGTAGGAACCACTGGCTCAACAAACCTCTTCAACAAGGACTTGTGGAACACATTATGGATCTTAAATGTCCCTGGAAGAAGCAAACGAAAAGAAACAGGATTAAGAATCTCCATGATCTTATAAGGTCCAATGAACCTAGGCTTAAATTTAGGAGATGCCACTCTCATAGGAATATTTTTTGAGGACAACCAGACCAAGTCCCCACTTTAAACCGAGGACCATCAGTCCTTTACCGGTTAGCAAACCGCTGGGCCCTCTCCTGAGAGAGGGACAACCTCTGCACTACCTGGTCCCAAATCTGTTGCATACGCTCCACAACAGAGTCAACACCTGGACAGACAGAAGCCTCCGTCTGTCCTGAAGAAAATCAAGGGTGAAACCAGAATTACAGAAAAATGGAGACATCAAAGTGGCAGAGCTAGCCCTATTATTAAGAGCAAACTCAGCCAAAGGCAAAAAAGAGACCCAGTCATCCTGATCAGCAGACACAAAGCATCTTAGATAAGTCTCCAATGTCTGATTTGTTCTCTCAGTTTGACCATTGGTCTGAGGATGAAACGCCGAGGAGAAAGACAATTGAACACCAAGTTTAGAACAAAAAAGGTCCTCCAAAATCTGGAAACAAACTGGACTCCTCTGTCAGACACAATGTTCTCAGGAATGCCGTGCAAACGAACCATGTGCTGAAGGAACAAAGGTACCAATTCAGAGGAGGAAGGCAACTTAGGTAATGGCACAAGATGTATCATCTTGGAAAACCTATCACAAATCACCCAGATGACAGTCATTCTCTGAGAAACAGGGAGGTCGGAAATGAAATCCATAGAGATATGGGTCCATGGTCTCTTGGGCACAGGCAATGGCATCAACAAACCACTAGAGCGGGAGCAAGGCTTGAAGCGAGAGCAAGTCCCGCAGGACTGCACAAATTCCCTGACATCACGAGACAAGGTAGGCCACCAAAAGGACCGACTAACCAAGTCTCTGGTACCAAAAATTCCGGGATGACCGGCCAACGCGGAACAATGAATCTCAGACATCACACTCTTTTTCCAGTGGTCCGGGACAAACAATTTCCCAACAGGGCAGCGCTCGGGCCTATCCTCCTGACACCCCTCCAGAGCCAGTCTCAAATTGGGCGAGATGGCGGAAAGAACTGCACCTTCTTTCAAAATAACAGAAGGATCAGATAACTCAGGAGAGTCCGCAAGGAAACTCCTTGAAAGGGCATCCGCCTTAACATTCTTAGTGCCAGGAAGAAAGGAAACCACAAAATTAAAACGTGTGAAAAACAAGGCCCACCTGGCCTGTCTAGGATTAAGTCGCTTGGCAGATTCCAGATAAACCAGATTCTTATGGTCGGTAAGGACCACCACCTGATGTTTGGCTCCCTCCAGCCAATGTCTCCACTCTTCAAAAGCCCACTTCATGGGCAATAACTCCCGATTACCCACGTCATAATTACGTTCAGTAGGAGAAAATTTTCGAGAGAAAAAGGCACAAGGGTTACTTTTAGAGGTCTCTGGATCTCTTTGGGACAAAACGGCACCTGCCCCAATTTCAGAGGCATCAACCTCCACCTGAAATGGCAGAGAAACATCAGGCTGCCGTAGAACAGGAGCAGAAGTGAATCTCTGCTTAAGTTCCTGAAACGCAGAGACTGCCTCAGGAGGCCAATTCACCACATCAGAACCTTTTTTGGTCAAATCAGTTAATGGTTTAACAATAACCGAGAAATTACCAATAAATTTACGATAAAAATTGGCAAAACCTAAAAATCTTTGAAGAGCCTTTAATGAAGTAGGTTGGACCCAATCACAGATGGCCTGAACCTTGACCGGGTCCATTTCAATAACAGATGGGGACAAAATTAATCCCAAAAATGAGATCCTCTGTACGCCAAAAAGACACTTTGATCCCTTCACATACAGAGCATTCTCTCTCAAAATCTGGAATACAGTTCGAACATGTTTCACATGAGAGTCCCAGTCATTGGAAAAAATCAAAATATCATCCAAATAAACAATCAGAAATTTATCCACAAAATCCCTGAAAATGTCATTCATGAAGGACTGGAAGACAGAAGGAGCATTAGTGACCCCAAAGGGCATCACAAGGTACTCAAAATGCCCCTCAGGGGTGTTAAATGCCGTCTTCCATTCATCCCCGTGCTTAATGCGAATAAGGTTATATGCCCCCCTGAGGTCAAGCTTGGAAAACCAAGTAGCGTTTTTCACCCTGGAAAACAGGTCAGAAATCAAGGGTAACGGGTATTGATATTTCACAGTAATATTGTTCAAAAGACGATAATCAATACACGGCCTTAATGAACCATCCTTTTTGGCCACAAAGAAAAAACCGGCACCTAAGGGTGAAGAGGATGGTCTGATATGACCTTTCTCCAATGACTCCTTGATATAAGACCGCATAGCGTCATGTTCAGGTACAGACAAGTTAAAAAGGCGACCTTTAGGGAATTTACTACCAGGCACTAATTCAATAGCGCAGTCATAGCTCCTATGGGGAGGCAAGGATGCAGATTTACTTTCGCTAAACACATCAGAAAAATCAATCAAAAAGTCAGGAACATCCTGAGCCTGGGGGGAGGCAGAAAAAACAGGAGTGTTGGTATTAACACATTGGCAGCCCCAACTGGTTACAGACACAGATTTCCAATCCAAAACAGGAGTATGAGACTGTAACCAAGGGAAACCCAGCACGATAATGTCATGCAGATTATACAGAACCAAAAATTTGCAGCTCTCCTGATGATCAGGTTGAACCCTCATTATCACCTGAGTAGAGAACTGAGGTTTATTCTCAGCCAAAGGTGTAGAATCGATTCCCAGTAGGGGAATAGACTTCTGTAGGGGTATCAAGGGAAACACACAACGTTTAGCAAAATCAAAATCCATCAGATTAATAGCTGCTCCCGAATCAACGAAAGCCTGAGCAGAAAATGAGGACAGAGAGCATATCAGAGTAACAGTTAATAAAAACTTAGTCTGAACACTACCCAAGACAACTGAGCGTGCAAAACGTCTTCCCCGCTTAGGGCAGACTGAAATAGCATGAGAGGCATCACCACAGTAGAAACATAACCCATTGCGCTTTTGAAACTCATGACGCTGTGTCCCAGAAACCACTCTATCACACTGCATGGATTCAGAAGCAGGTTCACAAGGCAACACTATTCCACGCATACTTCTCCGCTCACGCAAACGTCTGTCAATTTGAATCGCTAATGACATAGAATCATTGAGACCAGAGGGGACAGGGAATCCCACCATAATATCATTTACATTATCTGACAGACCCTTCCGAAAAAGGGCTGCCAAAGCATCGTCATTCCATTTGGTCAGGACTGCCCACCTACGGAATCTCTGACAGTATAACTCAGCGTCATCAAGCCCCTGATTTAATGCCAACAAGGCTTTTTCAGCTTGATCAGTGACATTAGGCTCATCGTACAATAACCCCAAGGCCTGAAAAAATGCATCAACATCACTCAAAACAGGATCCCCAGATGTCAGGGAAAAAGCCCAATCCTGAGGATCGCCGCGCAGGAGAGAGATGACAATTTGAACCTGCTGCGCTGCGTTCCCTGAGGACTTAGATTTTAAGGCAAAAAACAATTTACAATTATTTTTAAAATTCAGAAACTTGGCTCGATCCCCAAAAACAAATCTGGCATGGGAATCCTAGGTTCCACAACAGGCAACCTAGCAAGATAGGTAGCAATACTCCGAACCTCAGTGGCAAGCTGATCCACACGGCCAGACAACTGTGCAAACTCCATTGAGAGAAAAAATCCTCCCCAGCACCCAGAGATACAGAGGGAAAAAAAAAAATGCAACAAACAGAAAAATATCTCTGACAACTCTGACAATCTTTTTTTTTTTTTTTCTTTCACAATATTTTTCCCTTCTGTGAGTACCATTCAATTTTTTGGGCCGGTGATACTGTTATGTTTCGGTAGCTGAGGAGTGCAGGTAAAAAAGGAAATACACCAGAGCAGTTGGAATCTATGAGATTGCAGTACCCTGACTAACCACCACAACTAGAGGCAGCCGTGGAGCGTTCCTACGTTGGTCCTAGACGCCTCGTCACAGCCTGAGAAACTAACTACACCTAAAGATAGAAAGAGGAAAGCTATCTGCCCCGGAGCAGATCCCCAAAGAACATAGAAAGCCCCCAAACATGTAATGGCGGTTAGACAAGAGGAAATACTGACACAGACAGAAAACAGTATGAGCAAACGTTGGGGCCCAAACTACCTAAATAGAAAAGGATAGGAAGGGCACTTACTGCAATCCCAAAAAACCCTGAAAAGCACCAACTCTACTAATTTCAAAAACACCTGAGATCGCACGACCTCTACCACCTAAATTAGTTCTCTGGTGTAACAAAATCAAAACAGCAGCCACTGAAAACTGGAAAAAGCAAATGTACAAAACATCAGTGGCTGAACTAAACTGAGAGGGCAAAAGCCCCCGGAGGGGACCCAGAAGGCCCCCACAGAAGTGCAGGACAAAATGCAAAAATCAAGCACAAAAACAAAAAGAAGAAAATGTCTTATCTGTTAGCAGGAGATGCAGACACGACACAGCAGGCTACAAAGGAAACAGGAATCAAGGATTGAGACCAAAACAATTGATCACCGGCAACCCTGATGGGAAGGCGACTCCCTTAAATAAGACCAGTCAGTAACACCCGATTCCCAATCCTCACAATCTTCACTGGACAGTCCAGTACCGCTTGTAACCACCAGAGGGAGCCTCTGCTCAGAACTCATTTCAAGTCCATTCACAACAATACCCCCATAGTATATACACAACCCAAATAATATATAACACAGCCCACATAGTATATAGCACAGCCCACATAGTATATTGCACAGCCCACATAGTATATTGCACAGCCCACATAGTATATTGCACAGACCACATAGTATATATCACAGCCCACATAGTATATAGCACAGCCCACATCTCCCCCCAGAATGGCCCCACAGTCCAGTACTCACTGATATATTAAAAAAACACAATCCTCACTTCTCCTCATGCCCGTGCTGCTCCCGGCTCCTGTCTCAGCGGCTGCACTGTCTGGCACACAGTGAGTGCGAGATGACGTCATCGCGCACCCACAGTGTCAGAGGCAGAGAGGAATGATGGGAGAGGTAGCGTTAGCTGATGCTATCTTCTCCATCATTGCTTTGAACAGTACCGGCAGTCGCCAGTATAGTTTAATGCGGCAGCGGCGGGGGGAGTTGGAGCTGGCGGCAGGCGGGCCCCCCTGCCTCAAAGGAGCCCCATAGCGGCTGCGTGATGTGCCACTAGCTGGGGGCCTCTTGGGGAGTGGGGGCCCTAGGCAGCTGCCTTGGCTGCCTGCCCCTAACACCAGCCCTGCATCTCTTTTCTGTTTTCTCGTCCATCACCTCTTCGTTCTCGCCCTTTTCATGGTCCTTCTCCATTTGATCTTCACATGGCAAATATCTGTGAGATGACAGACCTGAACTTATAGATATTGTTAACCCTAAAGGTATCCTCCTCTGCTTCCTCCTCTTCCCCCAGGACTACCACAACCTCCTCACTCACACAATTTAAAGTGCTCCAGCATGAAGATGACAGTAATAGGAATGCTGATGATGGCATCATCACTGCTAACCATCTTAGTAGCCATTAAGAAGACATACAGAAGGGTGCAAAGGTCCTTCATTTGTATCCAGTACACAAGTGTGCATTGCACCACGTCCATACTGCAATGTGCCAGAATATAAAAAAAGTCATACTGCATAAGGTCTCGGTCCTGCTGCCACAGTCGCTGCAACGTGTGCAGAGTTTAATTCCATGATGTGGTCATATCGCATATCAACAGGTTAATCAGTAGTTCGAAAGATCTCTATACCAACTGGAAGTGGAATGGTGGAAGTCAGCACAACAGTGTCTTCTGCAGCAGCGCATCCAGCCTGGGACAGTGGTGGAGGAATTGCTGTACCATCAGGTTAAGGATGTGAGCCATGTAAGGCAAGTGTGTAAGGTTGGCCCAGCGTAGGAAAGCCATTGTTCAAACTCAGCATGGATACCTGTCCACAACTGTTGATCTGTATGACTGTGATCTCCAAGGCATATTATTGTAAACACTGCCGGATTACGGTGAGCCCTGGCAAGGCAGTACGGAGGTGGGGGAGAGTTTCTATCTGCGTTTCTGTGTTGGAACGTGTGTTAAATTAAGGCAGTGGTTGAGGGTGCAGGTGGAGGCCCTAGAGGAGGTGCAAAAAAGCACTGCAGGAACTGTTACATACAGATGTTTGTTCTGCAAGCCCTGGAGATTCCAAGACTTAGTGTCTAGTGACACCTTGTTGTCTACTGCTTTAGTTCTCCATCCCCTGATTTGTACTAGTTTAGTTCTCCAACCAAAGCTGTTTAGTAGTTTAGTAGTTCTCCAAGACTTGTGAAGCAGCCCCTTCCCCGACTGCCCCTACAGCCACCAGTCACCCAGTACCCAGTCATCTAGCTGTAACTCCCCTGTCCATGCTTGTTTGTCCAGGTGTCATTGTTGAAATGTACTCTGGCAGACAAAGAATTTTTCAGAGAATGGGTGATGTTGAGTGCGACTTGTTGCTGTAGCACAGGCACATCTTTATTAGAGAAGTAATGGTGACTGGGCAACTGGTACTGGGGGGACTGGAATGGCCATCAGCTTTCAGGAACCATCTGTATCCATAATGTGGAAAGGCTGCATTTCTGTGGCCAACAGATTGGAGTGGCCATGCAATAATCACAGGCCATGAGTCATACAGAAATAAGTGCTGTGATCTTTGTAGCTAATAGCTCTCAGCTGGCCCCTATTGTCCAGTCAATGACACAATTGGGCAATGAATCATCTGAGGAGGCCGCAGACTGTTCACAATAATTAGTTCTCAGGAAAGTAATAGTGAGCGTATGGCTTATCCATGTCCAGATTGGAACACATGGAATATGTCTATATTCTGCCGTACGATCACTGCTAACTCTAAGATAACCCTACAATCCTCTCTGCCAACAACAATCCTGCTTTTAACCCAATAAATAAATTCAGGCCAATTGGACGCCATTCTTCTTTTGAGGTTTACACCATCAGGGTGTTCCATCCCCTTTCCCTCAGAGTAACAGTCAAATACAGGCCCCCAGGCTTACCCATCCACTACGTTGCTGCCACACTTCCTGTCCTCAGAATTGACAACACTTATCCAGGGAGACTTCAACAGTTCCACTTTCCCAACTGCATCCCAGCTTCTATCTCTAGCCAATTCTTGTGGCCTCTCAAAACTTTAAAACTCTGAGACACACAAAGACGGTAACACCCCTGATCTGGACTTAGTCTGGCTCAGTGTAATCTACCTAAATGACTCTCCTCTTATCCTTTGTCCACGATGAAATTATGAGTGTAAACATAAGTTAGACATTTTTAGAAGCTCCCTAAAAATACATCTGTTTTGGGCAGCCTATCATATTCCCTAATCCAAGTACTTTATATATATATATATAGCTTATTCTCTGCTTCTCTGAACATAATTCGCCATCAAACTCAACCATACTTACCCCCATTTCCTCAAGATGGTTGTACCTTCATTGTAAATAAGCACCCGTAATTTGTGTCACTCCCGCCTCATTGTAGATTGTAAGCTCTGAAAAGCAGGGTTGTCATTATTTTTGGTTCAATTGTTTATCTTAAACTTGGTAACTTTTGACTGTTTTATATGAACTGCTGACTTGTAAAGCTATGCGATATATAAATAAAGGTTATTCTTATTAGTAGATTGAAGATGGTGACATTCAGCTGTTAACATTGACTTGTGTAGGAGTAAAGAATCTTTTATGTGAGCACAACTGCACAAATGAGGGTTTGCTGCGGTGCTGACACAGGGTGGAGTAGGGTGAACTGTCACGACGTATAACAGATATATACTATGATAGTAACATATATCTAATGAGACAACACTCTATATTTCATATTATAGAAAATATCAACATGTATACGTAGAATCTGCCAGCAATGTCTTACCTGACATAATATCCAATGTATTGTGGGTCTATACTGTGCACGTGAAACGCTGTCTCAGGATAGAGGTGGACCGGGGTCTATGCTGACCCTGAACTGGGGTCCTGACTAGTCCCTCTACCTGGAGGTACTGTTAATGGTACAGAGGTCCAGGCCGCCAGCGTAACCCTGTCTCCTGTAGATCCCTGACCACTGTAATCTAGTCCTGAGAAGGACCCTGATTACCACCACAGGGAATGGGCAGGCAACAGCTTACACACAGTCAAATACAAACGAGACAGACAGGGGGTAAAGAAAACACTGCCTTGCATACAAAACTTCCACTACAGAGGAACACAAAAGGTTAAGAAGATAAACAATAAGCGAGGAGAGGAAAAACCACAACAGGCACTCTTAGCTTAAGTCTTCTCAGAAACGATCCGCTCTGCTGGTCTGAATGAATGCTTTCACCGGCAACTTCCCCAGCAGACCAGCAGGTATATGAAGGAAGCTAATTAACAAAACATCAATCGCAGCTGGGCGAGGCTGGTCTGTCCAGCATCGAGAGAGAAAGAATTAACTCCCTCAGTGCTGAAAAACACCCAGCACCAGAAACTCAGCTGTGCGAAGTCAGGGTGTGCAATCGCGACGATCTCCGCCGCGACACACCCGTGACATGAACACGACAAACTGCTGGACTGTGAGAGAGGAGCAGGCGGAGATGTTACAGAGGATTGAGAAATATGGGGTGTGCTTGGTATGTAAGATCAGTCAAAAATAGCAGGCATGTCCAATTCTGTATCAGCTGACAGGCTCTCAGTCACCACAACTGTAAGGCGTAAGCAAGTGGAGGTTCTTCGGCTGGAGATCTGTGTGACAACACTTGCCATGGTGAGGGAGGAGGAAGAATCAGAAGATGCAATTGATGTGGTGGATGGTGGTTGGCGAGACTGCTAGTCTGCATTTTAGCACAATGAGATTCCCAGATTAATGCATGCTGATCGCGCATGTGCTAGATCATGCATGTGGTGCTGAAATTATTTCATTTTTTTACTCTACTAGGTTGTTTTTAAAAAAGTTGGCAGATAACATGATTTTTTGCCGGTCTGAAAAAAAGACCCAAGAAAGGCAACTGCAGAACGGCAAACACTGCTGCTCATTGCCAGAGTTGGGCTTCAGGATGCATTGGTTGTCATGGTTGCATAACTCTGTGTCTACATAACCTCTTCGTCTTCCTCCTCCTCTGCTGAGCTACTCAGCTGCATGCCTCTGGGTTTACACCAAGTGTGATCTACTACCTCATCATCATTCTCTCTGTTCTCCCAATACTCGCTCTGAGAGTCACCCTCCTCCTCTTCCTGCCTTGGCAGCACAGTACAGTCTGCAGGCGCCTCAAGTATCTGAGTCTCATCACAAATGGATCACCTTCTTCCAAAGGGGTTAACGTCTGTTGACGAAGGTTTGGTTTATGCTCGGACCAAACTTTGTCCTGCCATGGATCAAAGTGAGAAAAATTTGGTCATCTGTGCAGATAATTTCCTCCTCTTGACTCTGTGAATCTTTAGAGTACACTTACTATGCCCATGTCATACAAATGAATAAAGGTATTACTGTGGATATGTAATGTATGTAGTACAGTTCATATAGCGTCTTGTGCTTGGGTGCGATGAAAACACAGGAGTCACAGGTTTGATATAGAAAAGTCCTGTATTACTTCATACAAGTTGGCAGAAATAGTCACACAGTTTGCAGACACAGAAACAGGAGACACAGCAGGCCAGAGTAATCCAAGCTCAGCAATCACTCTCCAATACAGATTCAGGATCTTCTTCTCTGTTACCGTAAGTCCATGCAAACGTGGGTCTTTCAAAGAGCAGGGTTCAGAGTCCACAAGTGCTTCAGAGTTCCTCAGTAGGAATAGCTGGAGTACAAGGTCCAAGGCTTACAGGAGTCAAGTCACAGGTTACTGCAGGCTAGATTCTGAAGCACTGATTGCTCAGCTGTGGCTGCTTAAGAAGCAAAGGAGAGAATCAGGGCGGGAACATGCAAGCTGGAAACTCCATTTTGACTGAGGGCAAGATAGCTGCAGCAAGACAGAAAGTAAAATGGCTGACGAACAAACTGAGTTTCAGGAATATATACATAGAACCTTACATTACTCCCCCCTTAAGGACAAACTCCGGATGACCTCAGACCAGGCTTGTGTGGGTACCTCTGATGAAACTGACGGAGCAAGCGAGGAGCATTAACGTTATTGACCGGTTCCCATGAGTTGTCCTCCACTGGGTAGCCCTGCCATTTAATCAGATATTGTAACTGATTTCTATACAACCTGGAATCTAAAATCCTTTCCACCACAAATTCTTCCTGACCATCGACTAGCACTGGGTCAGGGCAAGGAGAGGAACGTCCAGGAAACGTATTGGGTGTCGCAGCCTTTAGTAGGGATACATGAAAGACAGGGTGGATTCTCATAGTTCTGGGCAGTTGAAGACGACAAGCAACGGCACTTATAATTTTACTGATTTTATAGGGTCCAATGTACTTATGTCCCAACTTAGACGATGGAATCCTTAACTTAAGATTTCTAGTTGACAGCCAGACCAAGTCTCCTACCTTGAAAGCTGGTGCAGGTTTACGAAATTTATCTGCTGCTTTCTTGTACCTTTCTTGAGCCGATTCCAGATTTTCCTTTAGAAGATCCATATTCTTCTGTAAAGACGTGATTCTTTCAGCCACTGCTGGTAAAGGCGTTTCTATGGGAAATCGAGGAAGAATATTAGGATGATAACCTAAATTGGAGTAAAAAGGAGACTGTTTAGTGGAGGCACTCTGAGAGTTGTTATACGAGAACTCAGCTAATGGAAGTAGATCCACCCAATCATCCTGTAGGTGGCAGATAAAGCAGCGGAGATACTGCTCCAGGGTTTGATTGGTTCGTTCGGTCTGTCCATTAGTCTGGGGATGAAAAGCAGAAGAAAGGTTTACTTTAATGTCCAATGCTGCACAGAAATTTTGCCAAAACCTAGAATTGAATTGCACCCCTCGATCCGAAATAACCTCATCCGGTACTCCATGTAAGCGAAACACATCTTTAATCATAAAATCTGATGTCTGTTTTGCAGTGGGTAAGCCGACACAAGGGATAAAATGAGCTGCCTTTGTTAGACGGTCAACCACCACTAGAATGGTGTTCTTCCCCTGAGAGGTTGGTAACTCCACAATGAAGTCCATAGAAATGGATCCCCACGGGCGGGACGGGGTGGGAAGAGGCTGTAACAGACCAGTTGGTGAGGAGCGAGGTGTTTTGCATCTTGCACAGACCTCACATGAAGTGACATAATTCAAAACATCCTTCCTGCAAGTGGGCCACCAAAAGAAACGAGAAAGAAATTCCTGTGTCTTTAGAATTCCTCTATGCCCAGCTATCTTGGAATCGTGAATGAGTTGCAATACTCTTAATCTGACTGTTTCAGGAATATACAGACGTTGTCCCTGAATCCACACACCATTCTTAAAGACAAGACTTACGTCCCTTGGGGGTTGTGCCAAAAAGGAATCCGCATGGTATGCTTCCTTGATGTCCTTAAGTAGGTCTTGATTATGAATTACTCCTAGGAATCTAGAGTCAGGAAGAATAGTCTTAGGAGGAGTAATTGGACGTGTCTCTGCTGAGTAAATCCTAGAGAGTGCATCAGCCTTTCCATTGCGCGATCCTGGTCTATAAGAGATGATAAAATTAAATTGGTTTAAGAAAAGATTCCAGCGAGCCTGGCGAGGAGTCAGGCACTTAGCCGACCTGATAAACTCAAGGTTACGATGGTCTGTCAGGACGACTATTTGCTGTGCAGCTCCCTGAAGAAGGTGTCTCCATTCTTGAAGGCGGCAATAATGGCCAACAACTCTCTATTGCCCACATCGTAGTTCCTCTCAGCCGAAGACAACTGCTGGGAAAAGAAGGCACAGGGATGCAAGACATTCTTCTCACCTGTTCTCTGAGAGAGTATAGCTCCAACGGCACAGTCTGAAGCATCCACCTCTATTATGAAGGCAAGCTCGGGGTTGGGATGTACTAGGATAGGTGCAGTGGTAAATTTATCTTTTAGACGGGAAAATGCTTCCTGGGCTTGGGGAGTCCAGGAAAACCTAGACTCTTTCCGGGTAAGTTGAGTGATAGGTGACACTACCTCAGAGAAATTTCTAATGAAACGTCTATAGAAGTTGGCAAACCCGATGAAGCGCTGTACCTCCTTCACATTTCTAGGACTTGGCCAATCCTTGATGGCTTGGGTTTTGCTTCCATCCATACTAATTCCTTGTGTAGACAGTACATACCCCAGAAATTGAATTTCGGTCCTATGGAATTCACACTTTTCAAGTTTGATGTAAAGATGATTTTGTCTTAGACGTTCCAAGACCATTCTCACATGTCCATGATGTTCCTCTGTGGAGTTAGAAAAAATTAGAATATCATCCAAATAAATTACCACGAATGTATCTAGGAGATCCCTGAAGATGTCATTCACCAAGTGTTGGAAAGTGGCTGGGGCGGTACTCAGACCAAAAGGCATAACTAGATATTCAAAGTGTCCATAGGTGACCTGAATGCAGTCTTCCATTCATCCCCAGGTCTAATACGGACTAAGTTATAGGCCCAACGAAGATCTAGTTTAGAAAAAATTTTGGCATGTCGCACTCTCTCCAATAACTCAGGGATTAAAGGCAATGGATAACGGTTTCTAATAGTAACCTTATTGAGTTCCCTATAGTCTACGCATGGTCTCAAGAATCCATCTTTCTTCTTTACAAAGAAGATGGGTGCACCTGCAGGAGATGAAGAGGGGCGTATGAAGCCCTTGGCTAGATTTTCATCTATGTAATCCTTTAAAGCCTTTAGCTCGGGCCCCGCCAGGGGTAGATTTACCAAAAGGTATCTCTGCTCCAGGCAATAATTCAATTGGACAATCATATGGACGGTGAGGAGGAAGCTGGTCAGCGTTCTTCTTGTCACATAAATCCACATAGTCCTGGTATACAGCTGGTATTTCAGGGACTGACATGATTCCTTTAGGAACAGAGCAAGCTGAAACTTTTGGACTCATCTGTTTCTCTGGAAAGTGTAATTCCTTGGTCTCCCAGTTAATGGTAGGATTCTGAGCCTGCAGCCATGGTAGCCCTAGAATAATGGGAAAGTGGGGAGAAGAGATAAGCATAAAGGACAGTTTCTCTTGATGATCTTTACCCATAAGAACCCTCAAAGGCTCTGTTTCCTGATCCACTGGTCCAGAGGTCAGCAGGGAGCCATCCACAGTTTCCATCTGTACTGGAGTAGCCTTCTTCACTGAACGTATTCCCTGTTTCAGAGCAAAGGAGACATCCATAAAATTTCCACTTGCCCCTGAGTCGATCATAGCAGAGCTAGACACCCAAGCTGAGTCAACCCAGAGTTTGATGGAAAGAAAGCAATGGGAATTGTTTTTCTTACAACTCAGCTGGGACACCGCTGAGGAAACTTGAAAAATGGCAGCGTTTACACAGTCAACGTCCTCAGAGGTAACGGAGTTTAAGTCCGAGAAATCAAGATCTGTTGCTGCAGATCTCTCTGGAGCCTGAGGCTCGGACCTGACAGATACCCTCTCGCAACACTCACAATGAATGAGTGCTGCAGTAGTCTTACGAGAACGGCTGGGGCAGTTTATAATGAAGTGCCCTGACTTACCACAATAGAAACATAGATTCTCCTTAAAACGATGTTCCTTGCGTGCATCACTAACCCGTCGTTGTAAAGAGTCTACCTGCATGGGTTCAGGTTCAGGTTCCCGTGTAATCCTACTCAAAGGTTCCTTAGCTGGAGAGGAAGGTAGGAAAAGGTTAGTACGATTGCTTTCGAACCATCTCTCTTGCCTGCGTTCAGTCAGACGAGTATCAATACGGATGCAGTAGTTAATAAAGTCACCTAACGCAGTGGGAGGGTCGGCACGAGCAAGTTCATCCTTAATCAGTGGAGATAACCCCTTTCGAAAAATAGATTTTTTGGCGGAACTGTCCCAGGTGGTATCAAGGGCCCATCTCCTGAAATCCAAGGCATATTCAGCTACCGAGTGCTTACCTTGGCGCAAAGCTAACATGGCTGCTTCAGCTGTTGCACCTCGATTGGGGTCATCAAACACCTGCCCCATGGCTGAAATAAAATCATCAAGGTGATTCAAACAATCATCCTCAGTCTCAATCAGAGGGTTTGCCCACATTAAAGCCTTGTTGGTAAGCAACATAATTATAGTAAGCACCTTAGATCGTTCAGTGGGAAATTGTGAAGCATGTGCAGAAAAAAAAAGATTGCATTGATTAATAAATCCCCTGAATTTCTCACGTTCACCGCCAAAATGAAAAGGGGGCAACTTGGGAATCCCAGCACTCGGGGCTACGGCAGGAGCCTGGACTCGCCCCTCTAGAACCTCAATCCTGGCTCGCAAATCCTGGGTAGTCTGTCCAACCACTTGCAAATTGTGATTATTGAGGTCCTGTAGATTTGTAAAACGGGTCTTTATATTCTGCAAATCTGCAAGGATATTATCAGTCACTCCGCAAAGTTCCTTTATGCGGGCCTCCATTTTCCAGATCTTTTAAGACAGGATTACTGGAAGAAGAGGAGAGAAAAAAAACAATAATGTTCACCTGTGGCAACACTGCAGAGAGAAAAAAAAATTAAGGGAACTGATCACCTGGAATGGTTGTGAGAAGTCACAACCACTATCATCACAGAAAGTTTCAACCAGACATCTGATATCCAGAGTTACAGCAGACAAAAAAGAGAAAAGAAAGGAAAAAAAAAAACAATAGTGTTTACCTGTGGTAACACTGCAAAAAGAAAAAACTTAAGGGAATTGCTCACCTGGAATGGTTGTGAGAAGTCACAACCACTGTCATCACAGAAAGTACAACCGGACGTCTGATATCCACAGTACAGCAGACACAGCCTTCCAGACCCAGCAGACACTAACGTTTTGGCTTCAGAATCTTGTAATGTATGTAGTACAGTTCATATAGCGTCTTGTGCTTGGGTGCGATGAAAACACAGGAGTCACAGGTTTGATATAGAAAAGTCCTGTATTACTTCATACAAGTTGGCAGAAATAGTCACACAGTTTGCAGACACAGAAACAGGAGACACAGCAGGCCAGAGTAATCCAAGCTCAGCAATCACTCTCCAATACAGATTCAGGATCTTCTTCTCTGTTACCGTAAGTCCATGCAAACGTGGGTCTTTCAAAGAGCAGGGTTCAGAGTCCACAAGTGCTTCAGAGTTCCTCAGTAGGAATAGCTGGAGTACAAGGTCCAAGGCTTACAGGAGTCAAGTCACAGGTTCACTGCAGGCTAGATTCTGAAGCACTGATTGCTCAGCTGTGGCTGCTTAAGAAGCAAAGGAGAGAATCAGGGCGGGAACATGCAAGCTGGAAACTCCATTTTGACTGAGGGCAAGATAGCTGCAGCAAGACAGAAAGTAAAATGGCTGACGAACAAACTGAGTTTCAGGAATATATACATAGAACCTTACATTACTCCCCCCTTAAGGACAAACTCCGGATGACCTCAGACCAGGCTTGTGTGGGTACCTCTGATGAAACTGACGGAGCAAGCGAGGAGCATTAACGTTATTGACCGGTTCCCATGAGTTGTCCTCCACTGGGTAGCCCTGCCATTTAATCAGATATTGTAACTGATTTCTATACAACCTGGAATCTAAAATCCTTTCCACCACAAATTCTTCCTGACCATCGACTAGCACTGGGTCAGGGCAAGGAGAGGAACGTCCAGGAAACATATTGGGTGTCGCAGCCTTTAGTAGGGATACATGAAAGACAGGGTGGATTCTCATAGTTCTGGGCAGTTGAAGACGACAAGCAACGGCACTTATAATTTTACTGATTTTATAGGGTCCAATGTACTTATGTCCCAACTTAGACGATGGAATCCTTAACTTAAGATTTCTAGTTGACAGCCAGACCAAGTCTCCTACCTTGAAAGCTGGTGCAGGTTTACGAAATTTATCTGCTGCTTTCTTGTACCTTTCTTGAGCCGATTCCAGATTTTCCTTTAGAAGATCCATATTCTTCTGTAAAGACGTGATTCTTTCAGCCACTGCTGGTAAAGGCGTTTCTATGGGAAATCGAGGAAGAATATTAGGATGATAACCTAAATTGGAGTAAAAAGGAGACTGTTTAGTGGAGGCACTCTGAGAGTTGTTATACGAGAACTCAGCTAATGGAAGTAGATCCACCCAATCATCCTGTAGGTGGCAGATAAAGCAGCGGAGATACTGCTCCAGGGTTTGATTGGTTAGTTCGGTCTGTCCATTAGTCTGGGATGAAAAGCAGAAGAAAGGTTTACTTTAATGTCCAATGCTGCACAGAAATTTTGCCAAAACCTAGAATTGAATTGCACCCCTCGATCCGAAATAACCTCATCCGGTACTCCATGTAAGCGAAACACATCTTTAATCATAAAATCTATATGGTACACGCTGCTGAATAAATATAGGTCCAGACGTATTTCACATAAATGATGGTGGTTTAATCTTTGCGTTTCGAAGTCTAAATGACTTCTTCATCAGGAACATACCACATGAATATAGAATCAAAGAAGGGTTGCTGTTTAAATAGGTAAAAGGGATCACATGACGAACAGACAATGTCAGAGTTCACAAGTCCAATGCATGATATGTTGATGAAATTAATGCACAATCAAAACAATAAAATATATATTGATTTTCCATGATCATGACAACATTTTCTATTTCATAGTGTATGAGTGAAAGAAGAAAAGAAAAAACTTAAAAAGGAGAAATCGGAAAAAACGAAAGGTCGGGGCCAGAACCTGCACAAAAAAAGTGGAAGAACTCAGGCGGTGAACAGTCATTGTGGAATTCTATGTGAGCAATAGTGTCTGATGAAAACTATTGAAAAAGAAGAGCAATACCATCATCATTTGATCAAATAAAAGAACCGAAAAATGTATATATATTTTAATATTATTATATTATTTAAAAACATGAATAAAAAAGTGTTTAAAATATTGTTATTTACTAATGATATATAAAATGTGATTTATTCATAAAATGTAATAAAATGTGCCTATGATTATTAAAATTAAATGGACGACTACAGTGAATTACTACACTGCATATAAAAACAGAGTTGTCAAATACTTGACATGAAAAGTGAATTTTAATGTTCAAATGTTGCATAAATTTTTTTAAAATAATCTGTATCACTATTTAACTGTTCACCATGAGGATTGGACCAACACAGAGAAAAAATGTGTGATTATCGTGATTATCTTACAATCAGTGACACCAGTCATAGAGACTGCCCTGAATATCCAAACGGGAGTAGATGAAGGAGGGACGAATGTACAAAGAACACCTGAAGATTGCTGGCATGTCATACAATGTGTGAACAGATCTGCAGACTCAGCCATCTGTGGTGCCAACCAGTCATTTGGGAGCTTGGAGAGTTGTGATGTGGGGGAAAAAAGGGTAAATTGGGGTGACATCACTGATGACTGTACTGTGTGTGATGTTAAGGTGTAGGAAAAGGAGCAGAGGCCACTTGATGCTGTGCTTGCCATCTACTGAAGCACATGTTCCTTCTGGCCCTCATCTACAAAGCATACCATTGTACAGCTGCCAAAGAAAGGGAGCTGAGCTGCTCGTCCAGTAACAGAAGTTGTAAAAATGATGCGAAAATTCTGATTGCAGTAAAACAAGCCGACTTCTCATCCCTCATATCATACCTGTCTCACAACCCTAAATAGCTATTCAGTACTTTCAATTCTTTCCTGCATCCACCAGCTCCCCCTCCCTCTCCTCTCATCTCAGCTGAATACTTTGCCTCACCACATGTGAACTTGACACATTAACGTCCCACCTTCAACCTGTCACTAACAACTGTGTCTTCCATCCTGAATGAAACATACCTCCATCACACCTATCCTCAAAAAGCCCACCCTTGACCCATCCTCTGAGTCTACTCATGACCCATATCATTTCTCCCCTATGCCTCCAAACTACTGGAATAACACGTCCATTTTGAACTGTCCACCCACCTCTCCTCTTGCTCCCTCTTTGACCACTTCCAATCTGGCTTCTAACTGCACCATTCCACTGAAACTGCCCTGACTAATGTTACCAACAACCTACTAACCACCAAATGAAAGCAACGCAAGTTTGTCCTCCTCCTCCTCCTGGACCTGGCATCTGTCTTTGACAAAGTGGACCATTCCCTCTTACTACAGACTTTCTGATCTGTTGACATTACAGACTTGGCTCTTTTTTGGATCTCCTCATACCTAACAGACAGGACATTCAGTGTCGCCCACTCACACACCACCTCCTCATGCAGCCCCCTATGTGTTGGTGTCCACCAAGGTTCAGTGGTAGGACCGGGAACTATGCTAAGAGGGCGCACTCCCCCCTTAAAGGGATCACCCGCATCAATCTAAGGTATTCCCAACCTATAGCTGGGCAACACCTTCTATTTAAGGCTTCTCCTCCAATATAGAGGTTCCTGAGCTACTTTGTTAGTTTGCCTTGCATGTAGTGATAGGCAAGCACTAAAATGCTCATGTGCTCATTGCTCGGGTCAAGCAAATTGGAATACTCGACTGCTTGACTTGAGCAACGAGCCCAATGAAAGTCTATGGGAAACAAGAGCATTTTTGCCACGGCCTCCCCCCGGAAGTCTTTAGAGGGTGTATAACCTACGGAAATCGATCGGAAAAGTGCTCAAATGACATGGGAACAGCATGGGGAAGAATCCTGGAAGCATTTCTGACTCCCTGGTCACAGCTATGAACAATGTTGCATTTTGAATTTTATCGGAGAATATGTGTGTCTGTCTGTGGCTGTCTGCGTGTGTGCGGCTGTCTGTGTGTATGTGCTGCTGATGATGGTTATTGTCATGATGAAGACCGGGTTTTGGTCTTGTCTCTCCTTTCCCGGTCTGGTCATGTCAGGGGTTAACTTTCTCTGCCTCATTCCTGTTTCGGGTCTGCTATATCTCTGCGCTGCATCCTGCAGACAGTGCCAGTTATATTTCCTCTGGTGAACATTTTTTAACTTGATTTGTCCTGCTGTGTTTAGCTGACCTTGCCCGTGTCTGTGCACTCCTCTCCTAACCGTCTCGACTCTGTGTGCCCCTGTTTGTTTGGATTTCCCAGTACTCAACTCTGCTTTGGCTCTGAACTGATTCTGACTCCTTCTGATACCTCTGCTATGGACCGGCACTGACTTTTTGGCGCTCCTCTGACTCTGTGTTTGGGTTTTCCCTTTTGTACTTCGCAACTCTCTGGCTCTCTGACTATTCTGATGCCACCTAATGGTAGCCTCGTTGCAGTTCTGCTGGTCTACTCTAAGTAGGATTTCAGCTTACTCTCCACTCTCCTGCCATCTAGTAGAGTTTGCGTTACCCATTGACATTATAACTGGCCCAAAAACAGTTTTGTTTTTTTCTCCTTTTTCCTCTCTCTATGGATCCACTTCATACCCTTGCGGATCAGATGTCAAATTCTACTCAAATGATGCAAGGTTAGTCTGTGGAACATAGAGCCCTGGTCACTTCTCATAATCAACTCCAGAGGGAACTTACTGAAATGGTTAAGTCTTTTCAAGGTTCTATGACACAGTCAGCCTGTAAGCAGTCGGACCCCATAGATGTCTCTTTACACTCTCCTGAGCCTACGGTCAGGCTCCCAGATACTTTCTCTGGAGAAAAGGAGAAGTTCCATACATTCCGAGAGAGTTTAAAACTGCTTTTTTCCCTTAGACCCAAATCCTCAGGAGATGAGAATCAATGGGTGGGGATAATTATTTCTTTACTCCGGGAGTGTCCTCAAACTTTGGCTTTTTCTTTACCTGTTACTGCCGCTGAATGTGTGTCTGAGGATAGGTTCTTTGAGGCATTAGGACTGATTTATGATGAACCAGACCTGGTCAGGGTGGCAGAGGACACGGTCATGGGTCTCTACCATGGTAAGCTCACTGCAGGATGGTACTGTTCAGAGTTTAGAGGGTGGTCCACTGAGGTGTCTTGAAATGACTCTGCATTGAGATGCCAGTTCAGGAGAGGACTTTTGGATCATTTCAAGGACGCTTTAGCTTTTCATCTGCCACCCAGTTCGTTGGATGAGGCCATTACCTAGGCCATTCGTATGAATCGGAGGTTGCGGGTGAGAGGAGTCATCCAGGTATAGGTTCCAGTGTTTCCTGCTAAGTCTGAGGTGATGCCATTTATGGAGCCCATGGAGATTGGTGCCACTAACTTAAAGGAGAGAGAGAGGAAGTGATGACGTAAAGGGGAATTATGTTTCTATTGTGGAGATCCAGGACATTGGAAGAAGGACTGCCCCTCTGATCCACTGACTAACAAGGTGCCCAGTCTGGGTGATCATCAAGGAGGTCACCCAGACTCTCAGGTACCTTTTTCCTCATTTCAAAAGATTTTGTTAGAGGTGGAACTTTGTTGTGGGGATGGTTACACATCCACTTCAGCTTTTGACTCAAGTCTGGTGTCCAAGAGTAAGATAGGGACATTTAGGCCTAAAACCCCAATCCATATCATTGCCATTGATAAGACACTGCTGGCTCAAAATATTGTCAAGTTTGGCTTTGAGGAGTTCCTCCTCAAGGTGGGTTCCTTGCATCAGGAACGAATTTCATGTTATATTCTGGATAATCTTGGAGTGGGACTGGTGTTGGGATTCCCCTGGTTACAGTTGTGTAATCCTGTTATTGACTGGGAATCTTGGGATATTGTGAAATGAGGTCTAATTGTTCAATTTGTTGTCTTTCTGCTATTCTGGTGTTGTCCGTTAATCTGGAGGGTATTCCGGAGTACCTGAAAGATTTTGAGGACGTGTTTTCCCAAAAAGAGGTTGAGATCTTGCCACCACATCGCCCCTATGATTGTACTATTAATCTGATTCCGGGTGCTAAATTGTCCAAGGCCCATCTGTACAATCTTTCCGGCCCAGAACGTACCGCTATGGAAGATTATATCTCAGAATGTTTACGCAGAGGTCTCATCAGTCCCTCTGTCTCAACTGTAGCTGCTGGATTTTTTTTTATCAAAAAGAAAGATGGTAGTTTACACCCTTGCCTCAATTTTTGGTAACTAAATAAAATTACGGTGAGAAATACCTACCCTCTCCCGCTTATTCCAGATCTTTACAACCAATTATCTGAGGTTAAGTGGTTTTCCAAGTTGGATTTAGGGGAGTGTATAATCTTATCCATATTCGGGAGGGGGATGAGTGGAAAACGGCATTTCTCACCGCTGAGGGTTTGTTTAAAAATCTAGTCATGCCCTTTGGTCGCATGAACAAGCGTGCAGTTTTTCAGAACTTCATTAGTGATGTATTTTCTGACTTCATTGAGTGCTTTGTGGTGGTATAATTACCACCATTACATGACATATATATGTATAATTACATGACATTCTTGTATTTTCATCGGACAAAGAATCTCACATGGGTCATTTATGTGTAGTTCTTTATAGGTTACAGGAGAACTCTGTTTGCTAAACCTGAGAAGTGTTCATTTTGTGTCCAAGAGCTGTCCTTTCTGGGGTTCATCCTCTCTGCCAATGGGTTTCGTATGGACCCTGGAAAGCTACAGGCCATAGTTGATTGGGTGAAACCCAAAGACCTCAAGGGTCTTCAGCGTTTTTGGGTTTCGCAAATTATTATCGCAAATTTATTAAGGGGTTTTCTCAGGTGGTCAAGCCACTCACGGATCTTATTCGTAAGGGGGCTGATCTTAAAAACTGGTTGTCTCCGGCAGTTGAAGAATTTTCTACATTGAAAAAATGTTTTATGTCTGCTGCTGTGTTGGTCCAGCCCGATCCTTCTGAACCATTTACTGTAGTGGTGGTCACATCGGAGGTGGGAGTGGGGGCGGTGCTGTCTCAGGGACCCGTCACTTTGACTAATTTAACCCCTTCCCGACCCATGACGCCGACGTTGGCGTCATGAAAACCTGTGCCATCCCGACCCATGACGCCACCGTCGGCGTCATGCTATAAATCATGTTACTGCGGGTCGGGGGTCCGGGGTCACTGAAAGGTCACCCGACCCGCAGTAACAGGACCCTTACTGCATCACCACAGGGGGGTTGGCTTAACCCCCACGTGGCCACGATCGCTCTGATTGGCTGTTAAAAGTGAAACTGCCAATCAGAGCGATTTGTAATATTTCACCAATGAAACTGGTGAAATATTACAATCCAGCCATGGCCGATGCTGCAATAGCATCTGCCATGGCTGGAGACCGCGATCAGACCCCCCCCACACCATGTCACGGCGGTGATCGGCCGCCGCCATCGAAATCTGCTCCCCTGCTCCTGCGATCACCCCCCCTCACCTTCCGATCCCCCCCCCTCACCTTCCGACGTCCCCTACTCACCTCTCCCGGTCCACCGATGTCCCTGGATCCGTCCCGGCGGCTGCCCGGGATTCTTCATGGGCGCAGCCATCTTGGAAAATGGCGGGCGCATGCGCAGTGCGCCCGCCGGCCGGCGCATGCGCAGTGCGCCCTCCATTGTAAAAAAATTTATTTTGATCACTGTGATAAACTGTCACAGTGATCAAAATAAAAAAAAAGTAAATGAACCCCTCCCTGTCATAGGTAGGGACAAATAATAAAAAATATATATATATTTTTTTTCCTAGCGGATTTTGCTGCTGATCCGCAGCTGATTTTGCTGCCGATCCACGGCGGATATCGCGGCTGATCCGCGGCGGATTTCGCTGAGGATCCGCGGCGGATATCGCTGCTGATCCGCGGCGGATATCGCTGCTGATCCGCGGCTGATTTCGCTGCTGATCCGCGGTGGATTTCGCTGCGGATCCGCGGCGGATTTCGCTGCTGATCCGCGGCGGATTTCGCTGCGGATCCGCGGCGGATTTCGCTGCTGATCCGCGGCGGATTTCGCTGCTGATCCGCGGCGGAGTCGCTGCTGATCCACTGCGGATCCGCGGCTGATTTCGCTGCTGATCCGCGGCGGATTTCGCTGCGGATCCGCGGCTGATTTCGCTGCTGATCCGCGGCTGATTTCGCTGCTGATCCACGGCGGATTTCGCTGCGGATCCGCGGCGGATTTCGCTGCTGATCCGCGGCGGATTTCGCTGCTGATCCGTGGCGGATTCGCTGCTGATCCGCGGCGGATCCGCGGCTGATTCGCTGCTGATCCGCGGCGGATTTCGCTGCTGATTCGCGGCGGATTTCGCTGCTGATCCGCGGTGGATTTCGCTGCTGATCCGCGGGGATTTCGCTGCTGATACGCGGCGGATTTCGCTGCTGATCCGCGGCGGATTTCGCTGCTGATCCGCGTCGGATTTCGCTGCTGATTCCCTTTGGATTCGCTGCTGATCCGTGGCGGATTTTGCTGCGGATCCGCGGCGGATTTTGCTGCGGATCCGCGGCTGATTTTGCTGCTGATCCGCGGCGGATTTTGCTGCTGATCCGCGGCGGATTTTGCTGCTGATCCGCGGCGGATTTTGTTGCTGATCCGCGACTGATTTTGCTGCGGATCCGCGGCTGATTATCTGCTGATTCATCTGCGCTAGCGGGTATAGCATAACGCGATCGCGTTATGCTATACCGTTACCAGCCGGTCAATGCTACGTGTTGAACGGGCTGGTAAAACGCAATATGAACCCAGCCTTAGGGTTAGAACTAGGGTTAGGGTTAGCATTAGGGTTAAGGTTAGAATTACGGTTAGGGTTGGAATTTGAGTTAGGGTTGGAATTAGGGTTAGGGTTGGAATTAGGGTTAGGCTTGTAGTTAGGTTTATGGTTAGAGTTGGGATTAGGGTTAGGGGTGTGTTGGGGTTAGGGTTATGATTAGGGTTTGTATTAGGGTTAGGTGTGTGTAGGGGTTAGGGTTGGGGTTAGGGGTGTGTTGGGGTTAGTGTTGGAGTTAGAATTGAGGGGTTTCCACTATTTAGGCACATCAGGGGGTCTCCATACGCGACATTCCTGCAAATTTTGCGTTCAAAAAGTCAAACAGTGCTCCCTTTATTCCAAGCCCCGACGTATGCCCAAACAGTGGTTTATCCCCACATATGAGGTATCAGCGTACTCGGGAAAAATTGCATAACAACTTTGGGGGTTCTAATTTCTCCTGTTAACATTGGGAAAAAAAATTGGGGACTAAAAATTATTTTTGTGGAAAAAAAATGATTTTATATTTTCACGGCTCTGCATTATAAACTTCTGTGAAGGACTTGGAGATTCAAAGTGCTTATCACACATCTATAGGAGTTCCTTGGGGGATCTAGTTTCCAAAATGAGGTCACTTGTGGGGAGTTTCTACTGTTTAGGCACATCAGGGACTCTGCAAACGTAACATGACGCCCGAAGACCATTCCATCAAGTGGGCATTTCAAAACGTCACTACTTCCCATCCGAGCCCCGACGTGTGCCCATACAGTAGTTTTCTCCCACATATGGGATATCAGCATACTCAGGACAAATTGGACAACAACTTTTGGGGTCTACTTTCTCATGTTACCCTTGGGAAAATAAAAAAATTGGGGACTAAAAGATCCTGATTGTGGAAAAAAATATATTTTTTTATTTTCATGCCCGGGCGTTATAAACTTCTGTGTAGCCCTTGGGGTTCAAAGTGCTCACCACACATCTAGATAAGTTCTTTGCGGGGTCTAGTTTCCTAAATGGGGTCACTTGTGGGGAATTTCTACTGTTTAGGCACATCAGGGGCTCTGCAAACGTAACAAGATGCCCGCAGACCATTCCATCAAGTCGGCATTTCAAAGCGTCACCACATCCCTTCCGAGCCCTGACGTGTGCCCAAACAGTGGTTCCCCCCCCACATATGGGGTACTAGCGTACTCAGGACAAACTGGACAACAACTTTTGGGGTCCAATTTCTCCTGTAACCATTGTGAAAATAAAAAATAGTGGGCTAAAAATAATTTTTTGAGAAAAAAAAATGATTTTTTATTTTCACGGCTCTGCGTTATAAACTTCTGTGAAGCACCTGGGGGTTCAAAGTGCTCACTATGCATCTAGATAAGTTCCTTAGGGCGTCTAGTTTCCAAAATGGGGTCACTTGTGGGGGAGCTCCAATGTTTAGGCACACAGGGACTCTCCAAATGCGACATGGCAATCGCTAAATATTCCAGCATATTTTCCATTCAAAAAGTCAAATGGCGCTCCTTCCCTTCTGAGCCCTGCCGTGCGCCCAAACAGTGGTTTATGACCACATATGAAGTATCTGTGTACTCAGGAGAAATTGCCCAACAAATTTTAGGATCCAATTTATACTGTTGCCCATGTGAAAATGAAAAAAACTGAGGCTAAAAGAAAATTTTTGTGAAAAAAAAGTACTTTCTTTTTTTTACGGATCAATTTGTGAAGCACCTGGGGGTTAAAAGTGCTCACTATGCATCTATATAAGTTCCTTAGGGGGTCTAGTTTCCAAAATGGGGTCACTTGTGGGGGAGCTCCAATGTTTAGGCACACAGGGACTCTCCAAATGCGACATGGCAACCGCTAAATATTCCAGCATATTTTCCATTCAAAAAGTCAAATGGCGCTCCTTCCCTTCTGAGCGCTGCCGTGCGCCCAAACAGTGGTTTATGACCACATATGAGGTATCTGTGTACTCAGGAGAAATTGCCCAACAAATTTTAGGATCCAATTTATACTGTTGCCCATGTGAAAATGAAAAAAACTGAGGCTAAAAGAAAATTTTTGTGAAAAAAAAGTACTTTCTTTTTTTTACGGATCAATTTGTGAAGCACCTGGGGTTCAAAGTGCTCACTATGCATCTAAATAAGTTCCTTAGGGGGTCTAGTTTCCAAAATGGGGTCACTTGTGGGGGAGCTCCAATGTTTAGGCACACAGGGACTCTCCAAATGCGACATGGCAACCGCTAAATATTCCAGCATATTTTCTATTCAAAAAGTCAAATGGCGCTCCTTCCCTTCTGAGCCCTGCCGTGTGCTCAAACAGTGGTTTATGACCACATATGAGGTATCTGTGTACTCAGGAGAAATTGCCCAACAAATTTTAGGATCCAATTTATACTGTTGCCATGTGAAAATGAAAAAAACTGAGGCTAAAAGAAAATTTTTGTGAAAAAAAAGTACTTTCTTTTTTTTACAGATCAATTTGTGAAGCACCTTGGGGTTCAAAGTGATCACTATGCATCTAGATAAGTTCCTTAGGGGGTCTAGTTTCCAAAATGGGGTCACTTGTGGGGGAGCTCCAATGTTTAGGCACACAGGGACTCTCCAAATGTGACATGGCAACCACTAAATATTCCAGCATATTTTCTATTCAAAAAGTCAAATGGCGCTCCTTCCCTTCTGAGCCCTGCTGTGCGCCCATACAGTGGTTTATGACCACATATGAGGTATCTGTGTACTCAGGAGAAATTGCCCAACAAATTTTAGGATCCATTTTATCCTGATGCCCATGTAAAAATGAAAAAATTGATGCTAAAAAAAATTTTTGTTGGAAAAATTAAAATGTCCATTTTTTCCTTCCACGTTGCTTTAGTTCCTGTGAAGCACCTGAAGGGTTAATAATCTTCTTGAATGTAGTTTTGAGTAGCTTGAGGGGTGCAGTTTTTATAAAGGTGTCACTTTTGGGTATTTTCTGCCATATAGACCCCTCAAAGTGACTTCAAATGTGAGGTGGTCCCTAAAAAAAATGGTTTTGTAAATTTTGATGTAAAAAGGAGAAATCGCTGGTCAACTTTTAACCCTTATAACTTCCTAACAAAAAAAACTGTTGTTCCCAAAATTGTGCTGATGTAAAGTAGACATGTGGGAAATGTTATTTATTAACTATTTTGTGCCACATAACTCTCTGGTTTAACAGAATAAAAATTAAAAATTTGAAAATTACAAAATTTTCTGAATTTTCGCCAAATTTCCATTTTTTTCACAAATAAACGCAAAAATTATCGACCTTAATTTACCACTAACATGAAGCCCAATATGTCACGAAAAAACAATCTCAGAATCGCTAGGATCCGTTGAAGCGTTCCTGAGTTATTACCTCATAAAGGGACACTGGTCAGAATTGCAAAAAATGGCAAGGTCTTTAAGGTCAAAATAGGCTGGGTCATGAAGGGGTTAAGATCTTGGCTTTTTCTCCAAGAAATTTTCTCCTGCGGAGAGAAATTACGTTGTCGCTATTCGGGAGCTATTGACCATAAAGTTGTCTTTTGAAGAATGGAGGCACTTTTTGGAGGGGGCTGTTCATTGGATCACGGTGATTATGGACCATAAAAATATGTCTTACATTGACTCTGCCAAACATTGGACTCCTAGACAGGCTAGGTGGTCGCCTTTTTTTCACATTTTCATTTTTCTATCACCTTTCGGCCAAGAATGTCAAGGCCGATGCCTTATCTTGCAGCTTGGATCCGATATCACCTCCCGAACCTCCTTCCTCCATTCTTCAGCACGGGGAGGTCATGGCTGGGGTGTCCTCCGAATTGGAACTTGAAATTCGTGAGGCTCAGTCTCTTGTTCCTCCGTCATTGCCCGATAACAAGCTCTTCATCCCAGTTTAGTATTTGTTGAGGGTGCTCTGGGAGTTCCACGAATCTGCTCTCAGTGGGCACCCGAGAGTCTCAGCCACCCGGAGAGCTATTGCTAGACTGTTTTGGTGGTCCTTCATGACTTCTGATATAGCTGTGTTTGTGTCTGCTTGTGATATGCGTGCTCGTGGTAAAGTCTCCCATAACCGGCCGGGGACTAGGTGCTATTTCCAATTCGGATCAGACCTTGGAGTCATTTTTCCATTGATTTTATCACTGATCTCCCTCTTTCAAATGGCAAGACAGTGGTCTGGGTAGTGGTTGACAGATTTAGCAAACAGGCGCATTTTGTTCCTTTGGCAGGACTACCTAACGCTGAAACACTATCTAAATTGAGCACATTGTACGGTTGTATGGCATGCCTCTGAATTTGGTGTCTGACAGAGGTATGCAATTCGTGTCCAAATTTTGGAGGGTGTTTGCAAGAGATTGGGTATTAGCCTAACCTTCTGCTCTGCCTACCATCCCAAGACCAATGGTCAGATGGAGAGGGCCAATCAGTCACTAGAACAGATTTTGCGGTGTCTTGCCACATCCCAGCAGGATGATTGGTGTTCCTCATTGCCCGTGGCTGAGTTAGCATTTAATAATCAGGCTAATCAGTCTACTGGCACCTCTCTACTTTTCTGCAACTATGGTTTTCACCCCCATTTTGGTGAATTTTCCAGGGTGTCCAGGGCTGATTCGGAGGTTCAATGGTTGGGGAAGGTTTGGAGGGAGGTCCAGAAGAATATTGGGGTGGATCAGGGCAAACAGAAACATTTTGCTGATAAGGACGATCGGTAGGACCTAGGTTTCTGGTAGGAGATAAAGTGTGGTTGTCTACCAAGAATATACATCTGAAACTTCCCTCCTTTAAGCTGGGTCCCAAGTTTATTGGTCCTTAAGAGATCATTGAGGTTGTCAACCCAGTTGCCTTTCGTTTGTGCTTACCTCCAATGTGTTCCATAAGTCTCTTCTTAAATCGTTTGTACCTTCTTCTGGTGGATCTCCCCTCTCTCCGCCTCCTGTTTCTGTGGATGGATAAACTGAGTATGTAGTTGAACATGTTGTCGACTCTCGGATGGTTTGCAGTTCTTGGTGCATTGGAGGGGTTACGGTCCTGAGGATTGATCTTGTGTCCCGGCGCGATCAGCCCATGCTGATTGATTGGTTCTGGCTTTTCATGCACGTTATCCTGGGAAACCTTGGGGTCTGGTGGCCCCCCTAGAGAGGAGGGTACTGTCATGATCCAGACTGGGTTATGGTCTTGTCTCTTTTTTCCCGGTCTGGTCATGTCAGGGGTTAACTTTCTCTGCCTCGTTCCTGTTTCGGGTCTGCTATATCTCTGCGCTGCATCTTGCAGATATATTTCCTGCCTATGGCGTGTGTAGCTGGCTCTGGTGAACTCTTGATTTGTCATACTGCGATTAGCTGACCTTGCCCGTGTCTGTTCACCCCTCTCCTACCCGTCCCGACTCTGTGTGTCCCTGTTTGTTTGGATTCCCCGGTACTCTGCTTTGCTCTGACATGATTCTTAGGCTGCTTTCACACTTCAGGCTTTTTGAATCAGGCGCGATCTGGCGTGTTTCTAAAAAAACGGATCCGGTACCGGATGCGTTTTTTTAGCATTGACTTACATTAGCGCCGGATCGCGCCTGATGTCACTGCGTTGCATCCGTTTTTGGCCGGATCCTTCGGAATTGTACATTCCGGCGGCCGGACAAGACGGTTGCTGTAACGTTTGTTTTTTTTTTCCTGGAGGCGCCTGACAGTGCCTGAATCGGCACTTCAGGCAGCCGGAAACAATGCAAACCTATGGAGCCGGACCAGATTTTTGACAAATCCGTCAGAAAACTGATCCGGAGTCCAAGGTCTCTCTTTCTCTCTCTCCTCAGTCCGGACATTCGTTCCTGCATTTTCAACATGGAAAATTTTCTTTTTCCGGGTTGAAAAGGTCAGGACGGATCAGGCAAAAAACCTGATCAGTTGCATCAGTTTTTTTAAAATCAGCGCCGGATCCGTCCTATCAGGCATAGGACGGATATGCCTGATTCAAAAAAACTGATGTGCGAAAGTAGCCTTACTCTTTCTTCTAATACCTCTGCTACAGGCCGACAGTGACCTTTTGGCACGCCTCCGACTCTGTGTTTGAGATTTCCCCTTTGAACTTCACAACTCTCTGGTATCGACCCGGCTCTCTGACGATTCTGCTGCCACCTAGTGGTAGCCTCTCTGCAGTTCTGCTGGTCTGCTCCTAGTAGGATTTCAGCTCACTCAACACTCTGCTGCCATCTAGTGGAGTTTGCATTTCCCTGCATTTATCTGCAGTGCTTCAACGTGACAGTTATATTGAGATACTGTGAAGTGGTAATATATGGTAATGGAGTGGTGATATTATTTTTTTCTTGCTTGTTGTTTTATTGGTATAATGTAATTATTCTGTAACAGGATTGTGGTTATATTCAGATGCTCAGTGGTAATACTAAATGGTCATGGTGTGGCGGTATTCATCTCTTGTATGTGGTATTATTGGTATATTGGTCTTAATAGAGTGTACTTTGTTCAGTAATGGTATGGGGATAACATCTGATATTAGGTAACTATATGACTACATTATTTAGAAGTACGAGAATGACATTATTGCCATGGATTTCATTCAGATTTAATTATGGTACATGAATTATTTTGTTATGGGAAGCTAAGACAGATTCTACAAATTCTACTGAAGCTCATGTACCTAAGCAACAAGCTAGTGTGTGCAAGTGAGGAGGAACCAGGTCCAAATTTAGCCCTTGGTCCAATTGGACTCTAGTTGGGCCACTGAGTG
>JARQOD010000005.1:188847140-188915019 GCA_033576555.1 Oophaga sylvatica
ATAGGAGGCAGCGCAGCGTGCTCTGTCCCTACAGCACTGGCGCTGAAAAGGACTGTTCCCGTTGGCTCCCTCCACAAAAAGCAGTACTGCCATTTAATGAGGCGCTGTGTGACCAGTGACAGCCAGATAGCGAGGCTCCGTGCGCTCCTTGACCTTGAGTACAGCTCATGTGCGCAGTACTGAGAGCCAGCTCATGCCGCCTGTTCAGCGTGGATAACCAATAATTATAAGGCACAGTGGAATGAGAGAGGACATTGGTATGGTCAGTAAATTACTCTCTCAGCATTTTCATCAACTTTTCACTCCTTGTGAGAGTCCACCGTGCCTCAGGGCCCATGCAATGGGAGGGTCTGAGAAAACTCTCCCCCAACTTTGCCAGTGTTCCACTGCCTCTGCTGAATTGGAGTTGTGTCTCTCTCACTTATACTCCTTGCTTGGCCAACAAACTTTGACCTCTGCTGCCAGCGTTTTCATATGGGAATTTTTTTAATAGTTCCGCAAGAAGGGCCCTCTGGTCCTCCAACATTTTAGTACACCTGTCTGCCTCTGGAATAAGAGAGAGAAAGTTCTCCTGGTATCGTGGGTCTAGAAGTGTCACCAATCATTATTGCCCGTCATCCAAAATTTTGAGAACGTGAGGGTGACAGGAACATAAACTCAGCCATGCGTGCAAGACTGCTAACAGTGAAAAGTTCCGTGTCCTCACCAAGAGGACGATTGACCATGCTCTCCTCCTCCTACTTGTCCTCAGGCCTCCTCGACTTTCGACTAACCTCAGTAATATAATTGTAAATACAGTATTGTAAATACACCCCTGTAGTTTTTATCTCCCCCACCTCATTGTAGATTTTAAGTTGTCACGAGTAGAATTTTTTTTTGGGTTTAATTATTGTTATCGTTGTTACTTAGTGTAGATTGTAAGCTGTCATGAGCAGGGTCATTTTATTTCTGTATAATTATTGTATTATTGTTATCATTGTTATTTAGTGTAGATTGTAAGCTGTGACGAGCAGGGTCGTTTTTTTGGTTTAATTATTGTATTATTGTTATCGTTGTTACTTAAAACTGTTGTTTTTCAAAAGGTTAAACTGTAAATATGTTTGCGCTATATAAATAACTATAAATATTCAGATTAGAACACAGAGAAGCAGGATGGAGACTGTAATGACGGCATCATTTACGCTCACCATCTTTTTGGATTCCTCAAAGTTTTGGAGAATGGTACATATGTCTGACATCCATGTACACTCCTGAGATCTTAGGTGTGAAGTCAAAACTAAATACCGACAACCTTGTTGATGCTGGTAGACTAGTCACCAAATGCCCTCTACTGCTCACAAATCCTTCCCAACATATGCAGTGTAGAGTTCCATCGCCTGTGGACATCGCACACCAGTCAGTGAGCAAGAAGCTGCAAGCACTGCTGAAGCACGGCAAGGGCGGATGAAGCTGTAGCTGACTTTCTAAAATGGGTGCGCAGAGCATTGTACTTTTCCTAGCAGATCTGGCAGCTCCGTTTCGCTTTTCAGAAAATGTTGACCAATGAGGTTAAGTGCATTTGCAGGCATGGCACGTGTGTGAGCTCGCCTCGCCACAGAGCAGCCACCAGGTTCCAACTCTTCATCATTGTGCGTTTTGTCACCTAAGCATATTAGCTTCGGCACAGCCTTTTGCCTCTTTGATGAGGCAGTGCTGCAGTGCCTCCAGCGTTTGACTGATGTGCTACTTTTGGAGATGGAGGCTGAAGAGGAGAAGGAGGAGGAGGTGCAGGAGCTGTAGACTGTGGGGGCAACGCAGATTTATGTAGGGCCCGCAATACTAGGGTTGGGAGGATGTGCACCATACCAAGGTCGGAGTGGGTCCCTGCTTTCACTATGTCACCCCAGTGTGCCCTCAGTGAGATGTACTATCCCTGACCACAAGCACTTGTCCACGTGTTTGTTGTTAGGTTGAGTTTCCAAGTAACAGCATTGTGGAGGGCATGAGTAATGTTGTGGGACACTTGCCTGTATAATGCCTGGACAGCACACAGTGTAAAATAGTCCCGCTTGTTCGTGGCCTGCCCTCTCTTTCAAGCTACATATCCAAGCCCTTGCCTGCTCCGGCCCAATACAACTCAAAAACATTTCCTGGATCCGTACATTCCAATAAACTTCAAAAATATTTGTGCATTCCCTCATGATCTCCCGCCTCGACTAGTGCAACCTTATACTCTCTGGCCTCCCCTCTAGCACTATTGCACCACTCAAATCTATCCTAAACTCTGATCCCAGAGTAATCTAACTGTTTCTCCATTATACCCCAACCTCTCCTCTTTGCCAGGCCCTTCACGGCCTTCCTATTGCCCATAAGCTACAGTTCAAAAGCCTAACTATGACATACTAAGCCTTCCAGAAACTGTCTCCTCCATACATCTGTGATATCGTGTCCCAATGTCCGACTGGCTCATGACTTATTCAACGCTATCCCAGTGTGCTGTCAGCGAGATGTACCGTACCTGCCCACAAGCACTTGTCCACGTGTGCGTGTTAGGTGCACTTTCCATAAACAGCATTGTTGAGGGCCCGGGTAATGTTGTGGGACACGTGCTTGCTTGTGTAATGTCATTACGGCAGACCGGGAGAAATAGTGAGGGGTGGGAACCGAGTACTTTATTACGGTCACCACCATCAAGTTGCGGAAAGCTTCCGTCTTCCACGAGCCTAAAATGCAACATTTCCATCGCAAACAGATGAGAAATGTGTGAATGTAGTAGTATGGCGTTGGCTGCGTATTTCCGCTTGCCTTCCAAGGACTGAGGTATGGACAACTGAATGCTGCATTGGGACAAGGACGTGGACGTGATTGTTAATGGTGCTACTTGAGATGGTGTGCAACTACAGATGCAGGGCAAGAGGCATCTTTGTATGCGCAATGGACAGGGGATTGGCTTGCAAGCACACAACACGGAAGATACAGTGGTATCACCAGCAGACACTGTTCATGGAGCCTTGTGTTCAACCAACAAAGTCGGGTGCATTGCTGCCATGTGCCTGATCATGCTGGTGGTGGCAAGGCTGGTAGTTTTGCTACCTCTGCTGATGCGGGCATGGCTGGTGGTGCAAACTGCCTTTTTGGGAGTTATCGGCAGAGTCTTTAAAAAACAACAAGACTGTTAGGGGGACATTCATTGTCTTCCTCTCCCACACCACCTCCTCACCTCAACACCTGTCTTTCGGTGTTCCCCAAGGCTCTGTTCTAGGAGCCGTACCCTTCTCCATCTACACCTTCGGCCTGGGAGAGCTGATGTAAAGCACGGTTTGCAATATCATCACTAAGCCGATGACACGCAGATCTATCTGTACCTGACATCACCTTCTAAGGCCTCTTTCACACATCCGGCGGGCGCCTTGCGGCGCCCCCGGCATTTTCCCGCAGCGCCGCATCTGAAAATCTGATGCGCCGCATGCGGCTTTTTTCGCATTGACATGCATTAGTGCCGGATGGCGCCGCATGTCAATGCGTTGCATGCGGTTTTGTCCGGATGCGGCGCAAATGTACATTGCGGCGGCCGGACAAAACGCTGCATGTAACGTTTTTTTTTTTTGCCGGATGATTTCTTATCTCTCCAAGCATCAGAAATCATCCGGCAAAAAAACCGCATTTTGGGCGCCGGAAGTGTGAAAGCTTTTCACATGCGGCGCTGCGGCAAAATGCCGGGGGCGCCGCCAGGCGCCCGCCGGATGTGTGAAAGAGGCCTTACTGATCGAAATCACACGTCTTTCCATTATATCATCCTTCTTTTCTGCTCACTCACAAAAAGTAGACATGGACAAATCAGAATACATTATCTTTCAAGCTTCTCTTGCTGGGTACACATGAGAACTGTGTAAGCATCACTTGGAACCACTTTCGTAAGAGGGTAACTTAGCACTAGAGAAAGTGATTTTCCAGACATTCACGGCCTTTTTTGCACATTTCTTGCAGCTGTGATCTTCATCTTCTTGGTGTGGATGTAGTAAATTTCAAAGTCATCATCAATACCATCATTGTCCATATCTTGTAAAGAGGAAATCTGGTGTTTCCAATTGCCGTGGTTATGAATGTTTAGTGGCATTCTCTTAACAGTATTAGTTACACTATGACAAATAATTTTTAACAGGGACATTTGGATCTTATTGGTAATATGTATGGGTGAAGATGAAGAAGTTTGTGCCATGGGTGTGTTTATAGTTACGGATGGTGCACTCTTCTTTAAGCTTAATTTTTCATGAGCATCCATCAGTTTGTTTGGTTTTCCTCCGACACTCATCTTCTTTCTGTAATTCAGCATCTCACGAACATGTTGCACTTTGCCCTTTATACAGACACGTGCGTGTTTGGCAATATATTTTGGACGGGCATTTCTTAGGCCGAGTCTCATACGCACATCTGTTACACCGATCTTCTGAAAGGCATGAAATCGATTCTGGTAATTGATGGTGGCTAAACGACAAATCATTGTAGTCTGAATCCTGGCTCTCATACCTCCCATAGCCACTGCTGTTATTAATTATGCACTTTCCCATTCCTGTCATCACCATGCCCCTTTTCCTGATCACTTCATCCAACGATTCATCCGCCAAATTTTTACTAAAAATCTGCACCTTCCCAGCAGCAACTGTGTAGGAAACCACATTACAGTTTTGCAAGATGTTTATAATGCCCCTAAAAAAAAATTTAAACACTATGTTGATATCTACCCCAAGGGGGAAATGTTTGCCAGCCAGTGTATGGGCATTCCAAGTCTAGGAGACCCGCTCCTTTAAATTGAGCATAGCTTTTAATCAGGCCTTCTGTTGTGAATGGACTTGAGATGAGTTCTGAGCAGAGGCTCCCTCTGGTGGTTACAAGCAGTACTGGACTGTCCAGTGAAGATTGTGAGGATTGGGAATCAGGTGTTACTGACTGGTCTTATATAAGGGAGTCGCCTTCCCATCAGGGTTGCCGGTGATCAATTGTTCTGGTCTCAATCCTTGATTCCTGTTTCCTTTGTAGCCTGCTGTGTCGTGTCTGCATCTCCTGCTAACAGATAAGTCATTTTCTTCTTTTTGTTTTTGTGCTTGATTTTTGCATTTTGTCCTGCACTTCTGTGGGGGCCTTCAGGGTCCCCTCCGGGGCTTTTGCCCTCTCAGTTTAGTTCAGCCACTGATGTTTTGTACTTTTGCTTTTTCCAGTTTTTTCAGTGGCTGCTGTTTTGATTTTGTTACACCAGAGAACTAATTTAGGTGGTAGAGGTCGTGTGATCTCAGGTGTTTTTGAAATTAGTAGAGTTGGTGCTTTTCAGGGTTTTTTGGGATTGCAGTACGTGCCCTTCCTATCCTTTTCTATTTAGATAGTTTGGGCCCCAACGTTTGCTCATACTATATTCTGTCTGTGTCAGTATTTCTTCTTGTCTAACCGCCATTACATGTTTGGGGGCTTTCTATGTTCTTTGGGGATCTGCTCCGGGGCAGATAGCTTTCCTCTTTCTATCTTTAGGTATAGTTAGTTTCTCAGGCTGTGACGAGGCGTCTAGGACCAACGTGGTAACGCTCCACGGCTGCCTCTAGTTGTGGTGGTTAGTCAGGGTACTGCAATCTCATAGATTCCAACTGCTCTGGTGTATTGCCTTTTTTACCTGCACTCCTCAGCTACCAAATCATAACAGTATCACCGGCCAAAACTGAAAATTATTTGGTACTCACAGAAGGGAAAAATATTGTGAAAGAAAAAAAAAGGTTGTCAGAGTTGTCAGGGACATTTTTCTGTTTTTTGCATTTTTTTTTCCCTCTGTATCTCTGGGTGCTGGGGAGGATTTTTTCTCTAAATGGAGTTTGCACAGTTGTCTTGCCGTGTGGATCAGCTTGCCACTGAGGTTTGGAGTATTGCTACCTATCTTGCTAGGTTGCCTGTTGTGGAACCTAGGATTCCCATGCCAGATTTGTTTTTGGGGGATCGAGCCAAGTTTCTGAATTTCAAAAATAATTGTAAATTGTTTTTTGCCTTAAAATCTAAGTCCTCAGGGAACGCAGCGCAGCAGGTTCAAATTGTCATCTCTCTCCTGCACGGCGATCCTCAGGATTGGGCTTTTTCCCTGACACCTGGGGATCCTGTTTTGAGTGATGTTGATGCATTTTTTCAGGCCTTGGGGTTATTGTACGATGAGTCTAATGTCACTGATCAAGCTGAAAAAGCCTTGTTGGCATTAAATCAGGGGCTTGATGACGCTGAGTTATACTGTCAGAGATTCCGTAGGTGGGCAGTCCTGACCAAATGGAATGACGACGCTTTGGCAGCTCTTTTTCGGAAGCGTCTGTCAGATAATGTAAAGGATGTTATGGTGGGATTCCCTATCCCCTCTGGTCTCAATGATTCTATGTCATTAGCGATTCAAATTGACAGACGTTTGCGTGAGCGGAGAAGTATGCGTGGAATAGTGTTGCCTTGTGAACCTGCTTCTGAACCCATGCAGTGTGATAGAGTGGTTTCTGGGGCACAGCGTCATGAGTTTCGAAAGCGCAATGGGTTATGTTTCTACTGTGGTGATGCCTCTCATGCTATTTCAGTCTGCCCTAAGCGGGGAAGACGTTTTGCACGCTCAGTTGTCTTGGGTAGTGTTCAGACTAAGTTTTTATTAACTGTTACTCTGATATGCTCTCTGTCCTCATTTTCTGCTCAGGCTTTCGTTGATTCGGGAGCAGCTATTAACCTGATGGATTTTGATTTTGCTAAACGTTGCGGGTTTCCCTTGATACCCCTACAGAAGTCTATTCCCCTACTGGGGATCGATTCTACCCCTTTGGCTGAGAATAAACCTCAGTTGTCTACTCAGGTGATAATGAGGGTTGAACCTGATCATCAGGAGAGCTGCAAATTTTTGGTTCTGTATAATCTGCATGACATTATCGTGCTGGGTTTCCCTTGGTTACAGTCTCATAATCCTGTTTTGGATTGGAAATCTGTGTCTGTAACCAGTTGGGGCTGCCAATGTGTTAATACCAACACTCCTGTTTTTTCTGCCTCCCTCCAGGCTCAGGATGTTCCTGACTTTTTGATTGATTTTTCTGATGTGTTTAGCGAAAGTAAATCTGCATCCTTGCCTCCCCATAGGAGCTATGACTGCGCTATTGAATTAGTGCCTGGTAGTAAATTCCCTAAAGGTCGCCTTTTTAACTTGTCTGTACCTGAACATGACGCTATGCGGTCTTATATCAAGGAGTCATTGGAGAAGGGTCATATCAGACCATCCTCTTCACCCTTAGGTGCCGGTTTTTTCTTTGTGGCCAAAAAGGATAGTTCATTAAGGCCGTGTATTGATTATCGTCTTTTGAACAATATTACTGTGAAATATCAATATCCGTTACCCTTGATTTCTGACCTGTTTTCCAGGGTGAAAGACGCTACTTGGTTTACCAAGCTTGACCTCAGGGGGCATATAACCTTATTCGCATTAAGCACGGGGAAGAATGGAAGACGGCATTTAACACCCCTGAGGGGCATTTTGAGTACCTTGTGATGCCCTTTGGGCTCACTAATGCTCCTTCTGTCTTCCAGTCCTTCATGAATGACATTTTCAGGGATTTTGTGGATAAATTTCTGATTGTTTATTTGGATGATATCTTAATTTTTTCTAATGACTGGGACTCTCATGTGAAACATGTTCGAACTGTATTCCAGATTTTGAGAGAGAATGCTCTGTATGTGAAGGGATCAAAGTGTCTTTTTGGCGTACAGAGGATCTCATTTTTGGGATTCATTTTGTCCCCATCTGTTATTGAAATGGACCCGGTCAAGGTTCAGGCCATCTGTGATTGGGTCCAACCTACTTCATTAAAGGCTCTTCAAAGATTTTTGGGTTTTGCCAATTTTTATCGTAAATTTATTGGTAATTTCTCGGTTATTGTTAAACCATTAACTGATTTGACCAAAAAGGGTTCTGATGTGGTGAATTGGCCTCCTGAGGCAATCTCTGCATTTCAGGAACTTAAGCAGAGATTCACTTCTGCTCCTGTTCTACGGCAGCCTGATGTTTCTCTGCCATTTCAGGTGGAGGTTGATGCCGCTGAAATTGGGGCAGGTGCCGTTTTGTCCCAAAGAGATCCAGAGACCTCTAAAAGTAACCCTTGTGCCTTTTTCTCTCGAAAATTTTCTCCTACTGAACGTAATTATGACGTTGGTAATCGGGAGTTATTGGCCATGAAGTGGGCTTTTGAAGAGTGGAGACATTGGCTGGAGGGAGCCAAACATCAGGTGTTGGTCCTTACGGACCATAAGAATCTGGTTTATCTGGAATCTGCCAAGCGACTTAATCCTAGACAGGCCAGGTGGGCCTTGTTTTTCACACGTTTTAATTTTGTGGTTTCCTTTCTTCCTGGCACTAAGACTGTTAAGGCGGATGCCCTCTCGAGGAGTTTCCTTGCGGACTCTCCTGAGGTATCTGATCCTTCTGTTATTTTGAAAGAAGGTGTAGTTCTTTCCGCCATCTCGCCCAATTTGAGACTGGCTCTGGAGGGGTGTCAGGAGGATAGGCCCGAGCGCTGCCCTGTTGGGAAATTGTTTGTCCCGGACCAGTGGAAAAAGAGTGTGATGTCTGAGATTCATTGTTCCGCGTTGGCCGGTCATCCCGGAATTTTTGGTACCAGAGACTTGGTTAGTCGGTCCTTTTGGTGGCCTACCTTGTCTCGTGATGTCAGGGAATTTGTGCAGTCCTGCGGGACTTGCTCTCGCTCCAAGCCTTGCTCTCGCTCTAGTGGTTTGTTGATGCCATTGCCTGTGCCCAAGAGACCATGGACCCATATCTCTATGGATTTCATTTCCGACCTCCCTGTTTCTCAGAGAATGACCGTCATCTGGGTGATTTGTGATAGGTTTTCCAAGATGATACATCTTGTGCCATTACCTAAGTTGCCTTCCTCCTCTGAATTGGTGCCTTTGTTCCTTCAGCACGTGGTTCGTTTACACGGCATTCCTGAGAACATTGTGTCTGACAGAGGAGTCCAGTTTGTTTCCAGATTTTGGAGGACCTTTTGTTCTAAGCTTGGTGTTCAGTTGTCTTTCTCCTCGGCGTTTCATCCTCAGACCAATGGTCAAACTGAGAGAACAAACCAGACATTGGAGACTTATCTAAGATGCTTTGTGTCTGCTGATCAGGATGACTGGGTCTCTTTTTTGCCTTTGGCTGAGTTTGATCTTAATAATAGGGCTAGCTCTGCCACTTTGATGTCTCCATTTTTCTGTAATTCTGGGTTTCACCCTCGATTTTCTTCAGGACAGACGGAGGCTTCTGCCTGTCCAGGTGTTGACTCTGTTGTGGAGCGTATGCAACAGATTTGGGACCAGGTAGTGGAGAGGTTGTCCCTCTCTCAGGAGAGGGCCCAGCGGTTTGCTAACCGGCATAGGACTGATGGTCCTCGGTTTAAAGTGGGGGACTTGGTCTGGTTGTCCTCAAAAAATATTCCTATGAGAGTGGCATCTCCTAAATTTAAGCCTAGGTTCATTGGACCTTATAAGATCATGGAGATTCTTAATCCTGTTTCTTTTCGTTTGCTTCTTCCAGGGACATTTAAGATCCATAACGTGTTCCACAAGTCCTTGTTAAAGAGGTTTGTTGAGCCAGTGGTTCCTACTGCTTTGCCTCCTGACCCTGTTCTGGTTGAGGGCAATATGGAGTTTGTGGTTGAGAAAATATTGAATTCTCGTTTTTCTAGACGGAAACTCCAGTATTTGGTTAAGTGGAGAGGTTATGGTCAGGAAGACAATTCTTGGGTGTTTGCTTCAGACATCCATGCTAGGAGACTCATCCGTGCGTATCATAGAACTCATCCTGACCGACCTGGTTGCTCAAGTGAGGGTTCGGTGACCCCTCCTCAAGGGGGGGGTACTGTTGTGAATGGACTTGAGATGAGTTCTGAGCAGAGGCTCCCTCTGGTGGTTACAAGCGGTACTTGACTGTCCAGTGAAGATTATGAGGATTGGGAATCAGGTGTTACTGACTGGTCTTATATAAGGGAGTCGCCTTCCCATCAGGGTTGCCGGTGATCAATTGTTCTGGTCTCAATCCTTGATTCCTGTTTCCTTTTTAGCCTGCTGTGTCGTGTCTGCATCTCCTGCTAACAGATAAGTCATTTTCTTCTTTTTGCTTTTGTGCTTGATTTTTGCATTTTGTCCTGCACTTCTGTGGGGGCCTTCAGGGTCCCCTCCGGGGGCTTTTGCCCTCTCAGTTTAGTTCAGCCACTGATGTTTTGTACTTTTGCTTTTTCCAGTTTTTTCAGTGGCTGCTGTTTTGATTTTGTTACACCAGAGAACTAATTTAGGTGGTAGAGGTCGTGTGATCTCAGGTGTTTTTGAAATTAGTAGAGTTGGTGGTTTTCAGGGTTTTTTGGGATTGTGTCATGGAAATATATATGTATTCCATATATTCAAAGTATATTCACATATATGTATTCACAGTTCACAGTTAGATAGATCTCACTTGCTAAAAAACCCTGTGCTCACATATTTCTAGGCCAGTTATAATCAGTCGTTTTAAAGAAATCTGGCCTTCATAAAGGCCTTCGTAAAGGAACAAATGCATGAAGTACAAAAAGTCCTATTAGATATCTGTTGTTTACATTATAGTTATGCAAGACAACTAGGTCACAAGAATATAAACAATAATTCTGCAACTTCAGCTCTTTTAATCATAATTATCATATTTACACTAGAACAGCCAATAATCTAGCAGCTTTAAATTGTATGTTAATTGACTAACCAGCCCCTTTTTGTAAACGTATAAAACCTTGAATGAATAATAAATGTATGTCTTTTGACGAACTGTTATACTGACACTTTCGTGTGGACAGTCCTCATTTCGTTCTGAGCGCTCAAAAAGACATTATATAGAGATTTGGACATGGCAAGCAGCAAACACAGAAGGATATTTTTATCCTAATTAAATTTCCATATCAGTTGGCGCCTGCACGCGGGGCATTGGACGAAACGCACGAGGACCCGGCCGACCGGAGAGACGGGGGTGTTGGCCCTGGCCTTGGCACACGGGACGGAGACTGCAGCTCCATCAGTAAGGTAAGAAAACTCTGTCATCTTACCTGAATGTTTTCCCTGTGCCTAGTCCTAGCCTACACTTCCAGCCGGTCGGACGTGGTCATCACCGCATTCCCAGGTTGTGTAAAAAGTCCATACCCTTATCCAAAAGCCCTGGGATATAAGCCGAGTTGGTTGCTGCTGTGCTGTATATGTTTCATGTTTTATGTGAACCGGGAGAAAGTTGGAACGGTGACTGTGTTTTTGCTTGCTGATTTCTGGGGGCTGTATAGCAAAAGACAATTGCTGCATAAGTTCCCGCAGTAAACTTTCACGCACCGGGAGGCCATCCCAGTCAAATCAGACGTGGAGGGCGGGAGCTTTGTTTTGGATAAGTCCACGCAGATATTCTTCACACATTGGAGGGAGGTTATCCCAAAAAATCCAGTTGTGGAAGCGAGGGCTTTGTTCGGTTAAGTTTCTGCAGTAAACTTTCACGCACTGGGAGGCCATTCCAGTCAAATCAGACGTGAAGGGCAGAAGCTTTGTTTGGATAAGTTCTCACAATAATTGTCCACGCACCGGGAGGCCATCCCAGTCAAATCAGACGTGGATAGTGAGAATTTTGATGAAGGCTATTGCAGATTACTGTGACCGGCGCACTAGCCAGGGCGTACGGTACAGAGCGATAGAACCTTGAGCCTCACCGCGCTCAGTGCAATTGGTGAGTTATCAGTTACCAGAGCAGCTTGTATGTGTCACAGATCATCAAAAGAGGGATTCGTATTCTCCCGGGTGTCTGTCTCATTGTACCTGTCAACTGTCTGTATCAGGTACTGTCGCTTTAAATCACATCTCCGTGCGCTCTGTCAGTATCTCATTCAGAGCAGTGTGCTGGCTGCAGCAGGGAGAAAACCCCTTTGACCCCCCCTCCTCTGCTAATCACGTTATCAGGCATTCTGTTTCTTGGCTTTGATTTTTATTTTTTTAAGCTAGGTTTTTTTGGCTACAGGTTTTAACGTGAGAATTATCAGGCATTCAGACTGAACTATATTCATTTTTTGCTATTCTGAGGAATAATAATTTTTTTTTTTTTTGATACGTGATTTCAGTGCCTATAGAGACAGCAAGCAGAGATATAAGGAAGGGAGGGGGGAAGCAGCCAGCTGACATTCCAGAGATTTTTAATTAGCTGTTTTAGTAACAAGGGTTGTTTTTCAGAGTTTTATGATTAATACGGTTTTTCTTTTCTCCCCTTTTTGATGAATTTATTTATTTTTTTTGTTTTCTTTTTCTAGAGTTTTTTACTAAATCTAACTTTTGTTTTTAAAATTTTTCTTTTAAGTACATTTTTAAATGATTTTGGAGAGATTTTTTCTCTAAGCAATTTATTTTAGAGCTTTATTTCTCCAGCCATTTTTTTTTTTCTACAAGCTTGCTTTAGAACAAGGTCACATAGATAAGGAGAATTACAGGCTGAGGGAGAGAGCAGACACAAACTACGCAGTGGTCTGAGTAGCCCCTCCCGTCGGGCATTCGGCGAGAACAAACAGAACCAGAGTGCAGAAGTTTTCAGATTTTTAAATCACCTTTGTTGAATAGGTTTTTGGAATAGACACAGTATGTAAGAATCGAAGGGCTAGGCATGTGAATAGAATGTCAGAGTACGTGAGAAGCAAATAGACAGGCAGCCTTTACGCTGCATAATGAAATGTTTTTTCTTGTTTTTTGTTATTTGAAAGGTAACGGGAAAGTTTATTAATAGATTACCATCTGCTATAAAAGAGCAGCGGTGCATCGTGTAAAAGATACAGCAAGTTAATTTGAACGGACCAGGAAGTGATTTTTTATTTTTTTTTTATGTGAATAAGTTTGAAAAGGTGTTAAATCATCTGTGAGAAAAAGATCACTGACATGTCACAAGAGCAGAATTCAGAGTCACACACATCACATGTCCATCATGTGGAGACACGGGACAGGTGTAGGCTGCTCTCATTGAGTAAGGAGCCTTGTACAGGGAAAAACGCTCCCCGCCTCTCTCCACAGGGAGAAGGCATTTTTGTTTCAACCATCCCCTCTCAAGAGTCACAGGGGGGACACCCTCTCCTTTTTCTTCTCTCAGTCCCTTTCTCTTTCTTCTTCAGACTTTCTCTCATCTTTCCTCGCTGCCATCCCTCTCATTCCTTCTTTTCCCTCCATCACATCTCTGACACATCCATTTTCTTCATCTTCCTCTTCTTCTATCTCTTCCTCTCCAACTCTCAAATCTTCTTCTTCATCTTCTTCTACTTCTCCCCCTCCGTCTTTCTCTCTCTCTCTCCTCCATCTTTCTCTCTTTTCCCCCTTTCACTCTTCTCTCCCTCCCCTCCTCTTTCTCTCGCTCCTCCCTCACACCTCCCTTCTCTTCCTTTTTTTTCTACTTCGTCATCAACTGGGTCAACGCCCAATCCAAGCAATGTGGTGTCCCTGTATTCAGTGTTTCCAGCACAGGGCACCTTGTCTATCCCAAGCACAGTACAAACATTGCCAGTCATTATATCAGGAGAAGAAAGTGCAGATCTCCCTACACAAAACGCTACATGTAGCCCCCAGACACAACAGTCCACAGCTAGGGCTTCACAGGGGGGTGGTATAGCTACAGGGCTGCTAGCATGGAACCATGACACTGATCCACCGCAGCCTCAGCAAGGAAGTGGGAAATCCCCATGCAGCAAGACAACTTTAAAGCCCAAATCTCACCCAGTGTATGCACCAAGTACACCATGTCACTTCTTATCTGATGAAGATGAAGATGCAACGTCACACATGCTGCCCAATACTAGGGAAGAAAACACACAAGCACCAATAGAGCAGGGACAGGTAGAGTCACCATCCTATGAGCCCTTCATCCCAAGCCAGGTGATCAGTATGCTGCCAGACCCAGGGATACACCCCATGCCATTTTGCCAAAAAAATGCAGCAGATCCAGGGAACGTATGCAGCAGCCTGGACTGATCTCTGGACCGTAATGGAAATAAAAGCAGGTGATGCATTCTGGCCAATTATGAGAGAACACTTCAAGCTTCCAACAGAGTTAGATGCGTATGCCTGGGAGACAGGACCAAAGCTAATTGAGCAACTCAGAGAATGGGCCAAAAGCAGACTGACAGGACAAACTCTCAGCCTACATGTCACGAGTCAAGACAAGACAGAGTCTGTGGAGAAGTTCCATGACAGAGTAATGCAAGTGTTTCAAGATTTGGGCCTCATTACCCATGATCAGACACACGGACGGATGTTGGCACAGGCTTTTGTGCATGGACTGAGAGAACCAATCAGGAAACCACTGGTAGCAGCCAGGCCTGAGTACACGTCAATAGCAATGGATACCCTGCTCACAGTAGCAAAAAGGATTGAGTCCCGCTGGGACAGAAGGAATGTCAAGTGTTACAACTGTGGCGAGTTTGCTCATTTCCGGAACAAGTGCAGAACACTGACTTCACCCAGAAAAAGAAGAAACACAGAAAGCAGTGAAGAACCCCGTCCATAGGACAAGAGCACACCAAGTCCACAAGGAACCCCACCAGTGGGACCAATATCCTGAGAGTGGATGGCGTAGTCATATCTTTTCTTGTGGAACTCCGCAACCAGAATCTTCTGCTTCCTGCATGGGAATTGATGGTCACGTCAGATATTTCCAGATTATGAAGCCCCTGAGCGTGTGGACTCAGCCAGAACACTCCATCATGTCCCAGTTTGTTGTGTAAAAAACCTGCACCCTCAACCTATTGGGAGTGGACCTACTGCAGAAGCTGAAAGCGACCAGAGTGTTCCAGGAAGATGGGACCATGACACTTTCTTCACCCCTGACCCAAGAAGAAACAGGAACCTCAAACAACCACACTGCAGACCTATCACAGGAGGTGCTGGACATAGTACCAGAAAAGCCACTCCATCACCCAGAGTCAAGATGTCTCTGACCAACTGAAGGTCTAAGTGAACTCGCCTAAGAAGACGGCCTGAGAACTTTGACATTGGCCAGGATATTCAACTCAAGAAGGACTCTACTCGCTTCATGGAATGGCAACACCTCATCCAGCTCTAACGCCAGAGGTTCATCTTTTGCAAGCACCAGGAGGTGCCCCCTGCAATCAACCAGTTCACCCAGGCCCTAGACCGGAAAAAGGCCACTCAGCTCTTCAAACTTGTGCACAAATACTGACCTGAGACCGAGCTGGAGAAAAAGAAACTACTGATGGCCCGTGCTGAGAAAAAAGCAGCCGTTTAAGGAGACGTCCCAACAAGAAGACCCCCTGTGACCAGAACAGGTGCTAACACAGTAACTGTCTTGGTGGAGAACAAGAAAGCCAGCTGGTCGTCATCTCTCATGATGTGGATCCTAGTAGACGGCTTGTTTTCCCGCCAGCTCTGCACCAGCAGATGGGAGTCCCCTGCTGCATACTGAAGGACAAGGCCAAACTGGGCTGCCTCGCCCATCGGAATCAATCCCAGCTTTCCACAGTGAAGAAAAAGACTGTAAACCCCACTGAGTTCAAAATGGTGCAAGGCCTGGAGGCCGCAAAAGAGGCTACGGTATTTGAAACCCCAACAGTGCTGAACCATCACACTCTGCTCTCAAGAGTCCCAGTCACCGCAACGGTATTCACGGTGATCAACCTGGCCAGTACCTTCTTCAGTGTTTCCCCTCCACCTGGAGGCCTGCTTTCACACACCAGTGCAGTGAATATGGACAATGTTGCCTCAAGGTGCTCAAAACAAGCCCTTCAAGTTTCACCAAGACAATGTCCTCCATCTTCGTCAACTGGATTGCAGAATATGCAAGAGTCACTCTTCTACAACACATGGATGACTTTCTCTTTTGTGTGGTTGACATCGACACCTGCACAGCCTATTCCTTATCTCTCCTACTCTACCTGGAAGAACAGCAACGCAAGGTCTGGAAGAACAAAGTCCAGTGATGCCAGAAGCAAGTTACATCCCTGGGACACTGTATTGCCCACAAGACGAAACACATGTCAAAAGACTGGAAGACCACTGTGGAGAAGATGGCTCCCCCAACAACTCCAAGAATGCTGCAGGCCTTCCCTGGTCTAGTGTCATATTGCAGAACCTGGATCCCTGATGCCTCAGTCCTAATGCAGCCTCTGTGCGCTTGCATCAACGCAACCCCGCTCCTTCTATCAGACGCAGCCTTCAACCCATTCAGGAGATTGGAAGAACTCCACAGTCTCAGCGCCAATACCAGGCCTACCTGACTATGAAAAGTCTTTCCGTCTACCTGATGGAAGAAAGAAGGTCATGCTACTGGAGTCCTGGCACGGATTCACGGGGGAAAACAGAGACTTTTAGGCTGCCTCTCAGCCCGCTTGGATCCAGTTGCAAGAAGAGCACCCTCCTGCCTGATGGCAGTATCCGCAGCACACACCCTCCTGGACAAGGTTGCTGACATCACTCTTGGACAGCCACTGGAAACTCTCACTCCACATGACATCTTGGCAATCTTCAATCAAGCTCAACCAACAGTAATCTCTCCACCACCAGGCATCTTTGTGGCGCCTCTATTGCCTTTGTCTCATAATGTCACCGTCTCCAGACCTACAGTCCTCAGCCCGGCCACTCTACTCCCACTCCCAAGGGGGGATACTTGGATGGCTCCAGAAGAAGTTTCAACACAGGAAGTGCAGTGACCAGCAATCAAGAAATCCTGTGGTCCAGAAGTCTGTCACCTAGCCTGTCAGCCCAGGAAGCAGAATTGATAGCGCTGACGAAGGCCTGCCAGATGGCAGAAGGCAAGACTGCAAACATCTACACGGACTACAGGTACTCGCATGGCATAGCACACGACTTTAGACCCATCTGGGCTACAAGGGACTTCATCACAGCAAACGGGACAACCGTGAAGCATCATGGAGCCTTCAGGGACCTACTGGGTATACTCAAAATTCCAAAATGGTGGCAATTTGAAAAATCAAAGTGCATGGAAAACTGAGAACAGAAGAGGCGTGAGGCAATAACATGGCGGACATGGCAGCCAAAGAAGCAGCCAAAGGAAGACAACATGGAGAAGTGGGAGAGGTCGTAGAGCCGGACGGCTACTACATGACGACTGAAGACAAGAAACCTGACAAAGAGACGTCCTGGAATCTGCTCAAGAAGTTACAAGACCAAGCTCCAAAAGGAAAAGAGCTGAATGGGAAAAAAGCAACACGTGAAGAAGGAAGGCTATCAATAATAGACTTCAAACTCTGCCTACCACAAAGTATGCACCCTATGGTGGTCCAATGGGTACATGGACCCACATCCACATATCAAAGACACAGATGAATGATCTGATTGGTGCTTACTGTTTCGCTTCAGGGATCTCCACCCTAACAGCCAAACTCACCAGCAGCTGTCTGACCTGCGGCAAATTCAAGCCTGGACGTATGGAAGAAAGACCCCCTCACCTCATCTGGAAAGACCACTCTACCAGCTTCAAAGGATCCAGATAGACCACATCCAGATATCGCCAAGTGAAGGATTCAAATACGCCATTGTGGTCAAAAGAAGTATTTTCAAGATGAACAGAAGCGTTCCAAGTCAGCAAAGACTACTGCAAAGCAGCTACTTTCAGAAAATAGTGTGCAGATACGGGGTTCCAGAAATGATAGAAAGTGATCAGGCACCCGCATTCACAGCAAATCTGACACACAAGACCCGATTAGCAGTAGGGTCAGATTTAGGCCTACACACTCCTTACCACCCCCAGAGCAGCAGGAAGGTAGGAAAAACTGAACGAAACACTTAAGAATAGAATGCTGAAAAATTGCCCAAGAGACACGCAAGCCATGGCATGACACACTCCCTATTGCACTGTTTAGCGTAAGGCACACTCCCAGAGACCCAGAAAAGCTGTTTCGTGCCTGCATCTTCTGCTAACAGATAAGACATTTTCTTCTTTTAGTTTTTTGGTGCCTGCATTTTGTCCTGCACTTCTGTGGGGGTCTGCCGGGTCCCCTTCGGGGGGCTTATGCTCCTCTCAGTTTAGTTCAGCCACTGTTTGTTCATTTGCCTTTTCCAGTTTTTTCAGTGGTTGCTGTTTAGTTTTTGTGACACCAGAGAACTAATTTAGGTGGTAGAGGTCGTGTGATCTCAGGTTTTTGTAATTAGTAGAGTTGGTACTTTTCAGGGTTTTTTGGGGTTGCAGTAAGTGCCTTTCCTATCCTTTTCTATTTAGGAAGTTTGGGCCCCAATGTTTGCTCATACTATTTTCTGTCTGTGTCTGTATTTCCTCTTGTCTAACCGCCATTACATGTTTGGGGGCTTCCTATGTTCTTTGGGGATCTGCTCCGGGGCAGATAGCTTTCCTTTTTCTATCTTTAGGTGTAGTTAGCTTCTCAGGCTGTGACGAGGCGTCTAGGACCAACGTAGGAACGCTCCACGGCTGCCTTTAGTTGTGGTGGTTAGTCAGGGTACTGCAATCCCATAGATTCCAACCTCTCTGGTGTATTGCTTTTTTTGCCTGCTCTCCTCAGCTACCAAATCATAACACTTATGTAATTGAATTGGTCAAAAACTAATGTCCATTCTCAAGTTTTTCTCCTCACTGCCAGATTTGATGATCCTGTCCAAGAGCCCCAGATGACATCAACCTCTGTGTAACTAGAGGGAAAGCCTGTTTGAATCCACGTATCGCATTGCAAGGAAGCTCCCGTACCAGGAGAGACACCTAAGCCATGAAGGATGTCGTGGATGCTCTGACTGACCAGACAGATGACCAGATGACCTACCTGATGAGTTCAAGGCCAGAGACCAAGTTAAAGCAGGATTTGAGTCACTATAAACAAAAATGTTGATTGGATAAATTACATCTATTATAACCAGCAGAGATTTGTTAACTTCACCATAGATGCTGTAAAAGGTTTGGCAGCACAGTTAGGCCCCACTTCCATTATGGCATTCCAGAATAGAATGGCTTTGGATATGATTCTAGCTGAGAAAGGAGGTGTTTGCAAAATGATCAAAGACACCTGTTGCACCTACATCCCAGACAACACTGGCCCAAATGGTAAAGTCACAATGGCAATACAGAAACTTAATGAGTTATCAGAGGAACTGAAACAGAACTCAGGTGTCACTGACCCATGGGATCGATACTTTGGGTGGATGAGTGGGTGGCAGAAAATGTTGGCACAGGTTGGGACAGCCATTATGGGGGTTCTCATTTTTGCATTAATTACTGGTTGCTGTGTAATTCCTTGTATCGCAGGATAATGGAAAAAACTGTTCAGGAGACAACCAATTTGATGCCACTCACCATCTTGGACCTCGCACCAGTCCGGATAGAACTGCCTGGCTTGACCAGATCTCCGAACTACCTCCAGACTGAGAATACACATCCTTGATGAATCATCCTATCAAATAAGGAGACTATGATTGCAAACACATAAACCCCCGACAGGGACAGTCCTCCTGACCGCCCATTTGCGAAAAGTCTATATTCGGTGGGGGAGACATGCGCTAGGGGTGTCTCAACTCACAGGCAGAACAAAAAAGTTGCAGCGCTTGGGCCAGGAGCAGGTTTTTTTTTTAGGGCAAGTGGTATCTAAGGGGGGACTGTCATGGAAATATATATGTATTCCATATATTCAAAGTATATTCACATATATGTATTCACAGTTCACAGTTAGATAGATCTCACTTGCTAAAAAACCCTGTGCTCACATATTTCTAGGCCAGTTATAATCAGTCGTTTTAAAGAAATCTGGCTTTCATAAAGGCCTTCGTAAAGGAACAAATGCATGAAGTACAAAAAGTCCTATTAGATATCTGTTGTTTACATTATAGTTATGCAAGACAACTAGGTCACAAGAATATAACAATAATTCTGCAACTTCAGCTCTTTTAATCATAATTATCATATTTACACTAGAACAGCCAATAATCTAGCAGCTTTAAATTGTATGTTAATTGACTAACCAGCCCCTTTTTGTAAACGTATAAAACCTTGAATGAATAATAAATGTATGTCTTTTGACGAACTGTTATACTGACACTTTCGTGTGGACAGTCCTCATTTCGTTCTGAGCGCTCAAAAAGACATTATATAGAGATTTGGACATGGCAAGCAGCAAACACAGAAGGATATTTTTATCCTAATTAAATTTCCATATCAATTGCAGTAAGTGCCCTTCCTATCCTTTTCTATTTAGATAGTTTGGGCCCCAACGTTTGCTCATACTATTTTCTGTCTGTGTCAGTATTTCTTCTTGTCTAACCGCCATTACATGTTTGGGGGCTTTCTATGTTCTTTGGGGATCTGCTCCGGGGCAGATAGCTTTCCTCTTTCTATCTTTAGGTATAGTTAGTTTCTCAGGCTGTGACGAGGCGTCTAGGACCAACGTGGTAACGCTCCACGGCTGCCTCTAGTTGTGGTGGTTAGTCAGGGTACTGCAATCTCATAGATTCCAACTGCTCTGGTGTATTGCCTTTTTTACCTGCACTCCTCAGCTACCAAATCATAACAGCCTTCCTCCATGGCTCATCATCCACCACCACTAGATCACCAGGGTTAACGTGTTCCATGCTGCTACAGCAAGTGTTGAATTCCTAACAAGGGTGGGTGGTTATGCTGGGTGTAAAATACTTGTTATGGAAAAGGTTGAGCTGTACCCCACAGGGGAAAATGTTTGCCAGCCCATACACTTAGTGTATGGGCATTCCAAGTCTAGGAGACCCACTCATTTAAATTGAGCATAGTTTTTAATCAGACCTTCCTCCACGGCTCATCATCCACCGCCACTAGATTACCAGGGTTAACGTGTTCCGTGCTTCTACAGAAAGGGTCGAATTCCAAACAAGGGTGGGTGGTTATGCTGGGCGTAAAATACTTGTTAAGGAAAAGGTTGAGTGTACCCCACAGGGGAAAATGTTTGCCAGACCATACACTTAGTGTATGGGCATTCCAAGTCTAGGAGACTTGCTCCTTTTTGTTGGGACATTTTTTGATAAGAGGCCCTCCTCACTGTTTCTTCCAAGTAGGGATTGAGGTTATTGTTAGAATATATATAGTTTGACCATCCACCATCTTGTTGTGGTTTCTGGCAGCTGGTCTTTTTCCCCTGGTGCTGGGCTTGTCGTTGGTCTGGTGATTGTATCACCCTTTATTACCCTGCACCTGCCTCTCAGTGCTTGCTGGACATCAGTGTTAATCCACTTGAGTTCTGGCTAGGAGCTTTGTTAGCTTTGTGTTTTTTTGTGCAGTTCTTGGAACCTAGTTCGCTTGCTTAGTCTTTTTATTTTTCCTTTTGTTTCTGCAGCTTCCTCTATTTCCCTGCTAGGAGGTTACCAGTGATTTGTTCCCAGTTCCTACATCTTTCAGGGATCCCCTTCCCCCACCTTCAGGTATTCGCTTGAGTCTAGACTAGGATCGCCGGCGGGTCTATTCGCAAAGAATAGGTAGCCTGCTCCATCGTAGGGATTGAGTCTAGTCCTAGTGCAGGGTCAGCTTCCCCCCGCTCTATTCCTGAGTTGCAGACCCATAACAGTTATTGAGGTGCATATGAGTTGGTAGCAGTGCAGGCCTTGCAGTCAATGCATAAGAAAACAGAATTGTAGGACAAAATGAATAAAGTGAAGTGGATTTTCCTGAGCCCACCCAGTACCTGGTTTCAAAGGCTTATTGGGGTCCATATAAATTGGTAGCAGGGCAGGCCTTGTAGTCAATGCATAAAAAAAACAGATTGGGAGGACAAAATGAATAATGTTAAGTGGATTTTCCTTGGCCAATCCAGTACCTGGATTCAAAGGCTTATAGGAGTGCATGTGACTTGGTAGCATGGCAGGCCTTGCAGTAAATGCATAAGAAAACAGAATGGGAGTGCAAAATGAATAATATGAAGTGGATTTTCCTGGGCCCATCCAGTACCTGGTTTCAAAGGCTTATTGGGGTCCATATGAATTGGTAGCCGGGCAGGCCTTGCAGTCATTGCATAAAAAAACTGAATGGGAGGACAAAATGAATAATGAGAAGTGGATTTTCCTGGGCCCATCCAGTACCTGTGTTCAAAGCTTTTTATTGGGGTGTGTATGACTTGGTAGCAGGGCAGGCCTTGCAGTCAATGCATAAGAAAACAGAATGAGAGTACAAAATGAATAATGTGAAGTGAATTTTCCAAGGCCAATCCAGTACCTCAGTTCAAAGGCTTATTGGAGTGCATATGAGTTGGTAGCAGGGCAGGCCTTGCAGTCGATGCATAAAATAACAGAATGGGAGAACAAAATTAATAATGTGGAGTGGACTTTCCTGGGCCCATCGAGTACCTGGGTTCAAAAGCTTAATGGGGTGCATTTGACTTGGTAGCAGGGCAGACCTTTCAGTCAATGCATAAAAAAACAGAATGGAAGGACAAAATGAATAATGTGAAGTGGATTTTCCTGGGCCAATCCAGTACCTGGGTTCAAAGGCTTGTTGGGGTGCATATGACTTGTTAGCAGGGTAGGCCTTGCATTCAATGTAACATTTTTTATGGAAGCCATCCTGGACATCTCGTTAAAGGGGTATTGGGGTGCATCGTAATTCTTGGCAGCCCATCCACTCACTGCATAGGCTATAACAGTTTCGTAGACCCACTGTTTAATAATGGCCCTTTAATCAGATTAATGCTGCCTTATGACACTGTAAAAATAAGCTCTGCGACTTTAGGAGTCCCTCCTTCATAAATGAAACAAGATATGTCTGCTTATGTGTCACACACTACATGGCTAGCTCGGGTTGGTAAATGTTACAATGACATTTCCCAGTGAATAAATTTGTTTTGGTTGAAAGCAATGTTAAAGTTGAAAAACTCTTCAAAAATGCCACGTCTGAATATAGCCCAAGTGGTGGAGGAACATTTTGGTATGGGGTTATTTATTTTGCCTTATATACAATTTATTAACCTGGAAAGGATGTACCTTAACATATTTCCCAGCAAAATCCGTTTTGGTTTAGTTTTTATATGTTTTTTGGCGCACTGGTAAAAATGGCATGAAACTCTGACTTAAAGCTTAAAGCTGTGAACTAGGAGTCAGGAATGCTTCCTGAGGCGATCCCCATGATGTCCCCGTGTCACTTGAGCAGTGTTTCCATCATTTTCAGATGCATTTAGACCTTAAAAGGACCTCCGGAGGGGGATCGCTGTAAAAATGCTCGGGTCTCCCATAGACTTACATTGGGCTCGTTGTTCTGTCCGAGTACCCGAGTATTCCAATTTGCTCGACCCGAGCAACGAGCACCCGAGCATTTTAGTGCTCGCCCTTCACTACTTGTGATACATCAATCTCTGACTGGCTACTCAGAAGCCTTGTCAGCTAGTTCTGGTTATTTAAAGTACCCAATAATTTGAATTATTTAACAGAGTATCCTTATAGGAGTATAGACAGAGATATATTTTCAATCCAACAGTTACATGAATATCCCACTATTTCTATTCACAAAAGAAAGAGTAAATTACATTTAAAATATAAACTTGTGAAAATAGAGAATATACTCAAAGTAATAAAAGTAGACTAGCATATGATGCCATAAATGTTACAACCAAAGCACAGTCACATATGGTCTTTTGTTACCTATTACCAAGTTATCCAAGCCTGAGATTACCCTGCCAAAGTAAGAAACAGTTTAGCACTCAAACTTGATGTTTCTTTAACACTCTTGTTCCGATCTAGATAATGTTTTTATAGATGCAGTCCACAAATTTGAGATATTTCCTCAAGTCTATCTGAAGGTTATATCCCAAGTTTAAGTTTTAGTCAACTTTTTAGGAGAAGACAACGTAGCTGAGCTTAATTGACAGCTCAGGGTAATGCACAGAGGTACGGGTTTATAAGACACACCGGATTATAGGATGCACCCCAAAATTTTGAGATAAAAAATAAGAATTTTTTTTTTAATAATATTGTGTTGCTTCTTATAATCCATGCGTCATACTGCTTACTTGGGGTCATGGATATGGGAAGCGTGGTCCCAGGGTCATGGCTGGTGGAGGCAGGAGTGGGGCGATGCTGCACACCCCAGACTGGGTGAAAGGAGGGTGTTCCGATGTGTGACGCTGGAGGTGTTCGGTCATGCTGGGGCTCCATCACAATTTTGTGAAAGCCCGGAGCCCCAACAGTTCCATAGTTTACTATGCGATGGACTCCGGGAAATGGCTGCCAGGGTGGCGCTGGCGCTGAGATCTCATCTCTCTCCCGAGATCTTAGTGCCGAGATCTCATCTGCGCATGCCCTGCCCCCAGCAGCCATTCTCCCGTCCACGGAATAGAAAACCATGGTAGTGCGGGGGCTCTGGGCATTCACAAAATGATGGCGGAGCCCCGCACGACCAAACACCCGCAGCGTCGCACATCCGAAAACCCCCTCATCCTAGTCTGTGGCCTGCAGCAGCGCTCCACTCTTGCCTCCTCCAGCAGCGATCCTGGGGCCCTACTCCACCATGGTCAGTGAGGTATATCCGCATTATAAGACGCACCCCTATTTTCCCCCCAAATTTGAGGAAAAAAGGTGCATCTTATAATCTGAAAAATACGGTAGTTTCTGATGACTTACAAAAATAGTTCCTTTATACCCAGAGCTTACAGAAACTTAAGTCGTCAAGAGAGATCACTTGTTTTATCGGATAAAAAGAGATCTCTAAAGTTATCTTTGATAATTCTGTAGCCACAGTATAATGTATGTCACTATTTGCCTACAGTGGGTACAGAAAGTATTCAGACCCCCTTTAAATTTTTCACTCTTTGTTTCATTGCAGCCATTTGGTAAATTTAAACTTGTTTGATGAAATTCATCTTGTGGTTGTTGTTTAATCTTTACTTTCAGTTTTGAGTTAACGATAAGCTCACGCTCGGAGGCGGCCAGTGGGGGGATTTTTATGTCATGCTCTGATTAGCTATTCATAAAGAAGACTGCTAACAGGACACTGATCCCTCACTGATGTGCCCCCTAGCTTACATAATGAATATTATATATATGTACCTTGAAAAAAATCACCTTCTGTAGGCAGGTAAAAGGGGTGGCGCCTGCGATGCAGCATGATTGCATATATAATGTCTATGTGATTTATTTTTTTCATGTTATTCTTAAATAGTGTTGAGCCACCCCCGTAGTGTCGGTTCGCCGAACACCCGTGTGTTCGACTCCAACTGTTCGTCGAACACCGTCGAACACCATTAAAACCAAACCAAAAACACATAGAAACACATAGAAAACATATAGAAAACACTTCAAAGGTGTCCAAAATCTGACAAACTGTTCAGAAGACACAACTAACACATGGAAAAGTGACAAGTACATATAGTCATGCGAAAAGAAAAGAGTTGGAGGAGTAAAAGGAGGAGGAGACACAGATATAGGCATGTCATGCCCTTCTAAAACCAAAAAAGTGCGAAGCCGACACGGCCAGTCCGTTCCTGCCCGTGCGACCTGCGTGTCGCCGGGTTTGTGCCAGAGCTGCGGTGGACCCTGACAGCCAGCCCCCCTCTCATAATACTGGTGCCTGTCTGCTGGTGGGTTGTGCAAGCCCCCCTGCGGTGGAGGCAGGTCTAATCTTTTTAATTTAAATTGTCTCTCTAATTTGAATGAGTACACTTTAAATCCTTTTACAAGGATCTATTGGAGGGCAAGTCTCATGCCAGCAGCCGCAGTAATTCCAGCTCCTGTAGCGTCCACTAAAGCTGCTGCAGTTAAAAAGCTTTTATAAGGATCGAGCTTGTCGATCCACCGCAAGGCATCCTACCACCAGTTCCAGCCCCTGTGCCTTGGGGTGCCTCCCCGATGTTCTTCACTGAGTGTCACGGGGCCCGAAGCATTTCCTTTGAAAAAATTAAGTGTCCAAACTACAGGTGGTGTAGCTTGCTTAACAGCTGGGTTAATCCGCTGACTAGCAGACACTGCTACTAGGCGAAAAATTATTATCTGGGCTAGATGCAGTTAAAAATTTGTAAATAGATACTCACGTTGGATGCTGAGAAAGCATTCCATAGAGTCTCCTGGCACACCGTATATTATTCTCTTAAAAAGCTTGGGGTAGGGGACCCTTTTATAGCCAAAATCATGGCCCTGTATCGCAATCCGTCAGCTAGGCTGAAGATAAATGGAACATTATCATCACCTTTCATAATCACCAATGGAACAAGGCAGGGATGTCCTCTGGCCCCTCTCTTATACATCCTAGTGATGGAGCACCTGCTCTCATCAATTCATGATAACCCCAATATTAGGGGGATTGAGGTGGGAGGCACCGAGTACAAGTGCTCTGCATTTGCTGATGAATGATGTCCTAGTATATATCACTCAACCACATATATCCATCACTGCTGTTATGGCTGAAATAGACCACTTTGGTACAAGGTCAAATTTTAAAATCAATGCAGCGAAGTCTGAGGCCCTCGATGTTTCCCTCCCCAAATCCATACAGGATTCCATCCAGTCCAACTTTCCTTTTGCCTGGCCCTCACAGGGTATCAAATACTTAGGAATTCGTATTCATGGAGACCTCTCCCATGTATTTTTTCTTAATTTTGGGCCCTTTATTGAACAACTCCATAGAGATCTTTCTTCTTGGACGGTGAAGGATTTTTCCACGTTCGCAATAATAAATATACTAAAAATGAACGTCCTGCCTAAACTCTTATACGTCTTCCAAACCATTCCCGTGGTAATTCCCTCAAATTTTTGTAAAAGACTATGCATTAGCTTTTGCAGATTTATCTGGGCAAGTGGGCGTCCACGCATTAGGGGGGACGTTCTGATCAGACACAAACAAAAGGGGGGCCTTAGCCTTCCGGATTGTAGAAGGTATTACATGGCAGCAGTACACGCTAGAATCCTAGACTTCTTCCATCATTCGGAGGGGAAATAGTGGGTCAAAAAAGCTCAATCCATTTGTCCTAAAGCTCTTAGCACTCTCCCATGGTGCGCCCATTTAATTGTCCCCTCTCTTGGCCTCATGTCATATAGTACTTATGCCACTGCTTTGGCTTTAAGATCACCAAAAAAAAGCTTATCCTCAATCGACCTCCAGGGCCCCTTGCTTCCGATTTCAGATAATCCAGATTTCCCACCCGGACTATCTGCAAATAGATTTCTCGGTTCAAATTAATCCCATCCGATATTATTTTCTCATGTCATCTCCAATACTTCGCTGCTCCCCCTCAATGACTTGTTACAGGGAAGAGCCACTTCCCTGAAGGCAAATTTTGAATATAGCCAGTTACAACACTTCTATTCAACTGTGAAGAAGTGCACACATCTTCATAGAGATCTCACAAACTTTGAAAAATTGAGCCTATCATTGTCACCCCCTACACACTCCATCTCCCTACTGTATAATCTCCTCATTGCCCAGGTAACTGACAATTGGCCAGGATTCTGTGGTGCATGGGAAAGGGAACTGGGGAAGTCCTTCTGTGACTCCCAATGGGATAAATGTTTCTTCCTAACACATAAAACCTCAATAGGGTCCAAAGCTCAGGAAACCTCCTTCAAAATTATCTCTAGATGGTACTGGGTACCAACAGTCCTTCATAGATAGTATCCAGTGGTCTCAGATAGATGTTGGAGATGTGGAGAGGGGGAAGGGACAATGTCACAAATATGGTGGGCATGCTCTTAATAAATGCATTTTGGGCAAAGGTGGCTCCCATGATTGAGAAAATAACTGGTTGGACTATCCCTAATACGCCCGAAGCCCTCCTTTTATCAATGTTACCAATAAGTAAACGTAGTTATAAAAGCTCATCAATAGGCTACCTAATACAGGTGGCTAAGAATGTTATTCCACGACACTGGAAAAGCAGAGATCCACCCACTGTGGAGGAATGGTTTGCGCAGATTTCACTCCTTAATAGGATGGAACATATGATTGCCATCTCACCGGCTGATGTTGATAGATACTGTGTGATTTGGAGGAATTGTATTGATTTAAAAAACTCGGACGCCTACCATCAAGGCCCCAACTAAAGTTATCCATGATGTCGGCACAACAATTATCATAATCGCACTCTATTGATTGGTGGTCTGCCGTGGTCCACTCCCTCTCTCTCTATCTTTCATATTGAAAAATAGATGCTTAAAAATCTCCTCCCCATTCCTTACCAGTTTGCAAAGCTCACTTAATCATTTTATTTGGGGTAGGAAGAAAGCCAGAGTGGCTCAAAATGTTCTTTATAATCAAAAAATTTATGCTGGAGCTGGACTACCGAACATTTTGGCTTATTACTCTGCTAATCTGATCAAACAGAGCTGTTTTTGGTGGTCTCATAAAGACCCTCCAGCCTGGTACGATTTATAACTCTTTTTAAACAACTACAAACCTCCCCATTTGTTAGTATTAGGTTTTCTTTTAAACAGGCAAATTCCTTATAGTTCCCACCCCATTCTCCAGCCCTCCATTGAGGCCTGGAAAAGGCTTGCTAAAACAAAAAAGGGTTGTGATAAAATAGATATCCTCAAGAATATTCCATTATCTCTTATCCATGAATCTAGGGGATTGGTCTTGGACCCTCTCTGGCTCAAATTGGGTATTAAGAAACTGGGAGATATCTACGATGGTTCTAAATTCTATCCTTATTCTTTTATTAAAGAACATTTCCATTCATCCTCCCTATCATTTTTTCACTACATTATTCTCAAGGAACAAATTTATGTCTTCCTGCAAGTGCGCCCTCGGAGTTCTGAACCGGTTTTAAATTTACTTTGCAACTTAGATCATAAATTTTTTTGGAGTCTTAACTATGTTTACCAATGGTTTAACCACAGCACGCAGTTGGTCAAAACACAAAACATGGTTAAATGGGAGTCAGAACTTCATTTAACGTTTGACCACTCTGAATGGGAATATGCATGTACGCTTTCCTATGCATCTTCTCTCTCTATGGCCCTTCAAGAATCATACCACAAACTCCTCACAAGGTGGTATTTCACTCCTGCTAGATTATCTAAAATTAACAAAATTCATTCACCTAATTGCTGGAGAAACTGTGGTCGTTATAGTAATCTCCTACACATTTTCTGGCAATGCCCGAAAATCCGTCCCCTCGGCAAGAAAGTTTTGGGTCTTATTAATGCCATCTCTTCTAAACAAATTCTACTAACACCTCAATTGGCCCTTCTCACACTAAATACTTTAAAAAAATTACCCACATTTGAGATTATTAATAGTCCACATCCTACTGGTAACCAAAAACAGCATTGCTCTCTACTGGAACAAATCAGAGTCACCCTCTTTTCAAGACATTGTTGAAAAAATCACACTTCCTAAATTGTTTGAATATAAACTAGCATTGGTTAATAACCACTGCGATAAATTCTTCAAAAAATGGTCCAAATGGATGGAATTGTTTCCCTAATATACGAAATGTACTTGTCTGTTTTCTTTCTTATTAGTTCATTTTATGTTATAAATTTTGTCACTAATGTACTATAGTTACAATTTCATATTGTTTCCTCCTTCACTGCCTTTCCTGTTTTTTCCTTTCCCTTTCCTTGTATCTCCCTCTTTCCCTTCCTTATTCCCTATTGTTTCCATTCCCGTCCTTGAAAATTTGAATAAAATTATTGGAAAAGAAAAATACATGCTTGATCTGGATATTGATGGAAAACCCTCCCTGTACCCCCCAATGTACTGTCGTTATGCATACATTTATAGTTATGCTACCCCTTTTACTATGTATATTGTATTTTCTTGTACTTTTTCACCACAAAAAAAAAAGGAATTTCCAAAAAAAATTTTGTAATTAGATCTACAGCCTGTGGCTACTCCACTGACTAGCAGACACTGAAGCTTTGGAGCAGACCTCTGATTCCCAGGCTATAGTATGAGTAAACAGCTCAGTCTTGACACTCAACCATCTGTGTTACCCCAAGCCATAGTGTATGTAGTTTTTTACGGTTAAAAGGGGGGGAAAGACCCAACCCACCTGTAATTGACGATGCCAACGTCACGTAAAATACAGCAAGGGGACTCCAAAAAAAGTCTCCAATTTTTCCAAAAATTTGTGGCACATACACCACTTAAGTAGCATCAATTGCCCCAGAGTTGCTTAAAACGTTTGGTGAGGTGATTTTAACAAATCCTCAAGCTTTTACTCTCCCCAGGATGACACAGGGGTAGAAAAGTCCTTGCGGATCCATGATTTGTTCATCTTTATGAACGTGAGTCTATCTACATTGTCAGTGGACAGCCGCGTGTCAGCACACCACCAGCAGCGCTGAACACACGTTCAGAAAGAACGCTGACTGCGGGGCATGACAAGATCTCCAAAGCGTGAGTGGCAAGCTCCAGCCATTTATCCAGATTGGAATGTGAATGTGTCAGCAAGTCAGTCAGTAAGTTTAAAAGTGCTGCAAACAAGGGCACTACCACAATAAAATGCCAATATAAAATAAATGTAAATATAGATCAGATAGTTTGCGCACATAAAAAACGGCCCACACAAGTAGAAATAATAAATAAATAACTGTATTAAAGAAGACTGCAAGAAAACAATAAAAGACACCCTAAAAACTAAATCTTAACTAATGGAGGCAAAGTAAGATGATAGAGCTGTATTGCACTAAGTCCCGTGAGAAAAGGTGATGAGAAAAGCCTGAGTTGATTGCAGGTAACCCCAAGATAGTATACAGCTAAATGTGCATGAGAGCTGAACAAAATACTGCAGAACAATACCTATTGATGTGAATAACAGGGTAAGTAGTAAATGCACTGTACGTATATGAATACACCACAAGGAAATAAAGCACAAGGAAATACAGCGTGGAATGCCGGAGGTGTCAGGTAATTCCTCACTGAAGTCAGGAGACAGTAAAGGACCTGCCGTGACGCGCAAGACCACTTGGGGCCACGCGATCTTCAAAAGGGTAAGGTGCCTGCTGTCCTGCTGACACAGATGGATGGAGTATCCTATATTCAGCCTCCGATGGCCGTGGTAAAAATCCGATGAACGGTGGTGCTGTGTAATAGTCTGTGGTAGCGCACTTGCAGCACGGGTGTACACAGGACCTGCCGTGATGAAACTGCTCACGTGGTGTCACATGATGAGCAGTGAGAGAGCAAGTACGGATCGTAGAAAGGACCAAACAAGTTCCTACGCGTTTCGGAAACACGGTTTCCATCCATCTGTGTCAGCAGGACAGCAGGCACCTTCCCCTCTTGAAGATCGCGTGGCCCCACGTGGTCTTGCGCGTCACGGCAGGTCCTTTACTGTCTCCTGACTTCAGTGAGGAATTACCTGACACCGCCGGAATTCCATGCTAGACCAATGGAGGTCCCAGGAGGTCGGCTTTTATTTTCAGGATTCATCGACTCAGGACAGGCCATAGGAGGCTGAAGGAGGACTTTCTACAAGCAACGGGCCCATCGGGGTCTTCAGGTAACACCTGCCCTTGCAGGTCTACTTTAAGTGACTATCCAGCATTTAATCATTCTCCACTTGAGCTGTCACCGGCCGGGACAGTCTCACTAACATTCCAATTTTACTGAAGGCAACTTTTTAGGATTATTTCATCGTCCCATTCCCCCCCCTTTTTTTTACATACTACCTCATTGTGCAGAGGATTCCTCTTGTATTTCCTTGTGCTTTATTTCCTTGTGGTGTATTCATATACGTACAGTGCATTTACTACTTACCCTGTTATTCACATCAATAGGTATTGTTCTGCAGTATTTTGTTCAGCTTTCATGCACATTTAGCTGTATACTATCTTGGGATTACCTGCAATCAACTCAGGCTTTTCTCATCACCTTTTCTCACGGGGCTTAGTGCAATACAGCTCTATCATCTTACTTTGCCTCCATTAGTTAAGATTTAGTTTTTAGGGTGTCTTTTATTGTTTTCTTGCAGTCTTCTTTAATACAGTTATTTATTTATTATTTCTACTTGTGTGGGCCGATTTTTATGTGCGCAAACTATTTATCCAGATTGGAAGCCCAAAAAGTGCAAGGGTCCAGTGACACAGTCATGGCTTCCATGTTCAGTTGGAGATACTCCTGTACCATCGTCTCTAGGCGTTGACTATGTGTCTGACTTCTTGTCTCCTGTGGCCTTGCAAAGGATGGGCTAAAAAAGTGGTGAAAGGATTCCGCAAAATTCCTGTTAACACCAGCAGATACTGTGTTTCTGTTACGGTTTGAGTGCTGGAGACTCGACAGTCCCACGGTTGGAAAGTTAGAACTGTGAGATTCACTACGTGCACTGGTGTTTTGTGGAAAAGCACATGTAAGATTATGCAACATTCTCTGCTGATACTCCTGCATGCGTGAATCCCTTTCTATGGCAGGAATTATTTCACCAAATTTACTTTTGTACCGGGGATCTAAGAGTGTGGCTACCCAGTAGTCAGGATTATTTCGAATTCTGACAATTCGAGGGTCATGTTGCAGGTAGTGCAGCAAGAAGGCACTCATGTGTCTTGCGCATCCAGGAGCACCAAGTCCCTGTTGTGTTGGTGGCGAGGTAAGAATCCTGCTTCCTTCCTCTGCCCTCTCCCCCAACCTCGCACAACAGAAATGTGATCAAGGTCTCCCTCATGTGATGAGTCTTCCATGCCCATCGCCAGTTCGTCCTCCACTTCTTCCTCGGCTCCTGCACCTTCTTCACTAGTTTAGCTGCTACCATACGCCCTGGTTAATCCCTCTCCCCCACCCTCCTAATTGACAACTCTGGAGTTGTTTGCACAAAAACGATGGATGGAAACCGAGCAGAGCTGAGTGGCCAAATTGTGGTACTAGCCCAAAAGGATTTGCTGGGTTAGAAGCAGTAAAACAATTTTATTAGATACACAGGTGATGGAGCTTGGTATAGATGGCCTAATAGATTGAGTACCACACACTGCTACTATGCCCAAAATTATTGTCCAGGCAAGATGCAGCTACAAATTCGTAGTTATTAGTGTTGAGCGATACGATACCGCAAGTATCGGGTATCGGCCGATATTAGCTCTATCGGCCTTTCGATACTTAGTTCCGATATTTTCGTCTTATCGGATACCGGAATCGGGATTGTCACTGTCACTGTCAGTGTCCGTCGGTCAGGTCTGTCAGGAGTCAGCGGCACTTACCTGGCAGAAGATCTCCGGCGGTCACGGGCTGGACTGCTTCATGGCCGCCATCATCTTTCCCCGGCGATCACATGCAGTTTCTCGCGATAACTGCAGTGACTGCTGGGTAATCCCAGCCGTAAAGCAGTCAGTCCGATGACGTCACCGCCGGGGAAGCAGGTAATCAGCTGTGCTGCATCAAGATGACATGCTCTGCCTGTCATTGCGATGTAGCAGAGCTGGATCGCCGTGGGACAGTCGTTACTATGGACTGCGTCGGACAGGTGGTATACTGTTGTTTTTTTTTTTTCTTTTTTTACAGGAGATCGATAGCGTCACAGGAATGAGAGTATAATAAAAGAAATGAAAACTGTGTTGTCTCTTTTATTTCATTAAAATACTTTTTTCTTGCTGTGTCTTTTTTTTTATACATTTAAAAACTTTGGGATTAATAATGGATCGGTGTCTTATTGACACCTCTCCAATATTAACCGGGCTTATTCTCACCGTGCAATCAACGGTGACATTAACCCCTTATTACCCCACTTGCCACCGCTACAGGGCAGTGGGAAGAGCCGGGTAAAGTGCCACAATTGGCACATCTTTTGATGCGCCAAATGTGGGGCTGCTGTAGCCTGGTATTATCAGGCTGTTGAGGGCCAAAATCCATGGGCCTTGACAGTCTTTTAATACCACCCCGCAGCAGTCTGCATTTTACTTGGCTGGTTAACACAAATAGGGGGACCCCTACGCCTTTTTTTTTTCGAGGGGATCCCCTATTTTTGTTAACCAACCAAGCTAAGCAAACTGCTGTGGCCTGGTATTATCAGGCTGGCAAGGTCCATGTATGTTGGCTCCTTAACAGCCTTAAATACCATTCCTCAGCAGCAGGGGCGTACATATAAATCATGGGGCCCCATAGCAAAAGTCTGAATGTTCCCCACCCCCCCAAAAAAAAAACCCAGAGGCATTGTAAATGTAAAGTGCCAGCACAGTGAGGGAAGTTGAGTCGCACAGAGACAGGGGTTTTGGGGGTACTCGGCACCGATCACGTCGACTTCTATGGGGGATGTCACGAGTAGCACAGCTCGGTCCGTGACCTGGGCGATCACTGGAATGTGGGATATTTCCAGGGGATGATAGAATGTTCGTGTAGTTTGTCGTGACGCCACCTGTAGTACCTGGTCAGGGTGTCCAGCGCTGCTGTGCAGGTCCTCTGGAAGGGATGGTGTAGTGCAGGTAGGTGAAAAGTCTTCTACAGGTAACACGCTATCCTTCGAGGGCAGATAGATGTGAGATAGAGCAATGGTGCAAAGTGATGTAGCAGAGTGGACTATGCGACGTAGTAAGAAAGCAGGAAACACTTCAAGTTAAACGTTGCATAATAAAATTTTTAATAATAACATTACAAAAGTGCAAATGGCTTATATTATGTGACATGTTTTGTTACTGTTGATACCCTTGATATGTGTTATACATGTGTGTTAATAAATACATATTCAACAAAAGTGCAAATAGCATTAGTGCCGAAGTTCGTGGAGACTTCTTAGGACTACAACCCCACCAGGGTAACTTCACAGTGTCCTTTACTTGTGCTTGTGGAGGACCCGCTCCAAACCTCCAACTGTGGTCTTGGGTGGGCTGCAAGACTTTCCTTGAGCAGACCTCACTTTCGGCCACACCAAACGGGTTTTTAGTTTCTGAGGTAGTTGAAAATAGTGCACAGTAAAGTTTTTTGTAAAACCAAAATGGAGCACCGAAGTGCCAACTATTTACAGAAAAATTTGTGAGCCACTACAGTTCATGGCTTCAAAGTTGAACATTTTCATTACAGTGAAACACCATTACCCAACCTGGGTATATTAAGGCAACAATAAACTTGTTCTTCTGAACATTCACCCGTCCGGGCACATCAAACCATTACCCAACATGGGTATATTAAGGCAAAAATAAACTTGTTCTTCTGAACATTCACCCGTCCGGGTACATCAAACCATTACCCAACATGGATATATTAAGGCAACAATAAACTTCTTTTTATGAACATTCACCCGTCCGGGTACATCAATAATTTAACTATTTACATACAGAGACCCTGTCCGGGTTATTTAGACTTCTTTGGCTGGCCTCTTCCAGTTACCACCTGGTACTGTTGTGGAGCTTGCCAAACATCCGTGACAGGAGGGTCCACCCAGACCTGATGACGTCGTGTGGCGTGTACAGTGACGTCGTGACCCGCTATCTGGGTCTGTGTGGCCACCTCTTTCGTCTCCCTCCGGGTCTGGAACCCAGAGGCCTGGTTGGGGGAGGCTGAAGGCTCGTAGGGTCTGTCAGTTTCCTGACACTCTGGGGAGTAGGGGTCGCACCTGGTAACATTTAGGGCGTACCATCCATTGTAACCCCAGTGTCGGGTGTAAGTCACCAAGTCTCCTGGCAACAGGTCCCTCCCCGGGTGTCCTTCTGGGAGGTGAGCCTCCATGTCCCGCCGGGTTACAAAAACTTCTAAATAAAGTCCAGGCTCCTGGATGAAGCCCCAACCACCTTTTAACTTAAAGTTCCGTACTGCACCCTTACGCCGCGGCTCCCTCACCGTACTTTTATCCTTTCTCATACGTGCCTTCTCTGCCAGGTCCTTCTCCAGGTGACGTTGCCGAAGCTTTTGGGATTCTCGCTGCTCCCTTTGTCGCTCTGCTTCCCGCTCCCGACGTCTCCACTCTTCCTCCTGACGCCGGTTGTAATTCTCCACCAGCTGCTCCATGTCTCCACCATCAAATGCCAGCTTACGATATCCGGTTTGCGGCAGCTCTCCTGGCGCCCCCCAGTCCTGGCGGCGCTCACCTGTGGCGGAAGCAGCCGGCTCTGGAACAGATGACGGTCGGGGCTCCGGTACAGGCAGGTAGTGCTCTGGTGCCTGCGCGGCCTCCTCCATGAGGACGGGTGTCGCTTCTTCTGCCTCAGCGACGGGGCAGACAGCGGGATCTGGGGTGCTGTTGCGGCGTTTTCTGCAGGAACGGGTGCCTCCACTGTGATACTGGCAACCGGTTCAGATTGCAAGGGCTGGGATGCCCGCACGGCCTTCTGTACTGGAACGGGTGCCTCCACTGAGATACTGACAACCGGTTCAGATTGCAAGGGCTGGGATGCCCGCACGGCCTTCTGTACTGGAACGGGTGCCTCCACTGAGATACTGGCAACCGGTTCAGATTGCAAGGGCTGGGATGCCCGCACGCCTTCTGTACTGGAACGGTGCCTCACCTTCCGGTACAGACACTTCAGGGGGTAAGAGGGATTGGCGCCGCTCCAATTGTAGTTTTAGGGCCCGCCAGCTCGCTTCCATCCTGGCGACCTCCTCCCGGTGCCGGGCCAGGTCTCTCAGGGTATCCTCCACCTCTTCCAGCGTAGGAGGGTTTCCAGGCCGGGTGCCAAACGGTGGCTCCGTGGCGATCGGGTCGCTTCCGTGGGGGGAGAGCTCTGACTCCTCCATCCCTTCCCACTTCTGCTCACGTCCATTCGCCATCTCAGCAAAGTCACATGTGTCATTAGCATCAGGAGAGGCGACATCTTTTGTAGGGAGGCGGGACCTTCGCGTTCGTTTACGCCCACTGAGGAGGATGAGGAGGCGGAACTCCAGAGCTGTGGGGCACGATCTTACATTGCAGTAACATTTAGAGTGTGCGGACATCGTTTTCGCGCCACTGAGTGAGTGTACTCCCACGAGAGCACCCCCTTATTCTTCACCTGTGCCTCGTGGCGCAGATATGACGGAAAAATGGCAAATACAGTCTATGATGATTTTTGCAATTCTCAAGCAAAAAAACAGTTCAATTAAGGCACACAGGACACATATATATGTCACAATGACATGTGTATATATATATATATATATATATATATATATATGTATTCTAAGTGTGTATATTTTGTGTTTACAAGGAAAGAAAGTGTTTTTTTAGTTGCGATATTTTGTTCCCATAGACTTACATGGGACTTCCGGTATCGGAATCGGATATCGACGATATTTAGTGATATCGGCGATACCATTCTGATCCGATATTTTTAGATATCGAGCAGTATCGCTCAACACTAGTAGTTATTTGAACGTTGGTGGAGCTTTGTATAGATGGCCTAATTGAATGAGTACCACACACTGCTACTATGCCCACAATTATTCTACAGGCAAGATGCAGCTAAAAATTCATTTTTATTTGAACGCTGGTGGAGCTTTGAATAGATGGCCTAATAGAATGTGTACAACACACTGCTACTATGCCCACAATTATTCTACAGGCAAGATGCAGCTAAAAATTCGTTTTTATTTAACGCTGGTGTAGCTTTGTATAGATGGCCTAATAGAATGAGTACCACACACTGCTACTATGCCCACAATTATTCTACAGGCAAGATGCAGCTAAAAATTCATTTTTATTTGAACACTGGTGGAGCTTTTTATAGATGGCCTAATAGAATGAGTACTCCACACTGCTACTATGCCCACAATTCTTCTACAGGCAAGATGCAGATAAAAATTATTAGGAATTTGAACGCTGGTGGAGCTTTGTATAGATGGCCTAATAGAATGAGTACCACACACTGCTACTATGCCCACAATTATTTCACAGGCAAAATGCAGCTCAAAATTTGTGGTTATTTGAACGCTGGTTGAGCTTAGTATAGATGGCCTAATAGAATGAGTACCACACACTGCTACTATGCCCACAATTATTTTACAGTCAAGATGCTGCTCAAAATTCGTAGTTATTTGAACGATGGTGGAGCTGGCAAAAAGTGATAGGAACTGATGTAACCTAGCCCTCAAAAGGGCTGCAATTACAAACTAGTCCCACTCCCTACTCCCTAAACCTTTCTGTCGCTTTAAGTGAAATTTCGCTTCCAATTTGCTGCTGCACAAGATAGCGCTCACAGCAACAGCAGTGCCATCTAACACTGAGCTGCAGCAGTGAGAAAATGGTGGCGACGGGGAAAATGGCTGGGTCTTATAGGGCAAGGACATTTGACATACACAGCCAATGACACATGCCTTTGCTTTTGTGAAAAAAAAAAATTCGCTCCGTGTGTGCGAGGCTGACAGACTGCACTGCCCAATGGAAATGTGGGAAAGAGAAAAAAAAAATGGAGATCTTCATTATTTCTGCAGAGATCCATCCCATGCCCCTCCCCCCGCCCCGCTGTGCACTCAAACTGTGTATTAACATTGATTCTCAGCATTACTGAGAAAAAATCCAGTTACGATTTTGTTGCACGAACAGTATCGAACATAACCTCGAACAGCCAGATTTTTTCCAAATCGTTCAGGTTCATCGAACAGCTCGAACACCGCCCAAAACAGCTCGAATTTGAAATTGGCGAACAGTTCGATTCGAACACCACTCATCTCTATTCTTAAATTCATAAATCAGTTTGAAAATGGTGTCGGCCGCACCTACTTAATAGCAGATATTGGTGATTTGATAGATGCTACTGCGCAAGCACCAGCGGCACATCTTGGAGGAGGAATTTTTATATCTCCAACAATTTGGTCTGCCGACGCCTTTGCGGTAGCAGCTACTAGATCGGATCGCAGGTAGCTGTTACTGTGCCAGTGCTGCCGGCGCCATTATCAAAGTGATTTTATTTTAATGAATTCAAGGATAACATGAAAGAAATTAATTGCATACACATTACATATGTGATCATGCTGCAGTGTATGCGCCACTGTTTGTGCCTGCCTTCGGAAGGGGATTTTTTTTTCAAGATATATAATATATATATATATATATATATAATATTAACCATGTAAACAAGGGGCAGGTCAGTGAGGGATCAGTGACCTGTCAGAAGCCAAACAGATGAATAGCTAATCAGAGCACCAAATGAAGACCCCCCACAGGCCGCTCTGGAGCACTAGCATATCATTAACACAAAACTGTAAATAAGGATTTAACAACAACCACAAGATAGATTTAATCAACCAAGGTATCATTTTAATCAGTATAACGGCACCAACCTGACACCGTCTGTGGGTTACAGTTCACAATCCTCCTAACAGGTTCACTTTAATTTATTTACAGGCTAAAATTATGTAACTTTTGATTCATGCGGGATATTATGTTCCGAATCATTGTACCAAGTGTGTGGCAGACACATAGATTTGTTTCTTTTTTTTCAGTTTCCACTTGTTACTGCTGACTTTTCTTTACTTAAAATGAGAGAGCATGTCATGTTCTAAAGTGATGACGAACGTCACGCAAGGACTTTTTCAAAAAGGTGTCCGTTCAGGATAAGAAGGTGTATGATCTGCTTGTTTCTGCTACTCCTAGACCTTACTGAAAATTAACATCTACTTTCACATTTTCTGTCCTTGACTCTGAAATTGACTGTGCTTATAGTTTTCCAGATTGTCCTCCATCAACTTGAAGCCAAACCCAATAGTAATATAGTAGACTGTTGTGAATGTCTTGGAGACGACTTCGGAGCTGAGGCTCCCTCCGGTGGTTGCTGAGGGTATTGAACCAATTAAGGAATGGGTGTCAGGTGTAGATGACTGGCCTGATATAAGTGAGATGAACTCCCATGATCCTCGCCGGTAATCATTTGTTGCTTCCAGGTCTTTGTTGGAATTTCAGCTTGCTTTCCTGCTATCATTCAGATAAGTGACTTTCTGTTTTTTTTTCTGTGGTTGGATTTGCCTTGCTTCTTGCAGTCTTGCCTTGGACTTCAGCCGAGTCCCCTTTGGGGGCTTGCGCTGCGCTCTGTTCTCATTTTGTATTTGCACTTGTTGGCTGTTCCATTGATATTTTTATTTTGCTGGGTAGCTGTGTGTCACTCCAGAGATCTGATATAGGTGGTCGAGATCGTGTGGTCTCAAGTTTTTTGCAATCAGAAGTGCTGGTATTTTTATTAGGGTTTTTCTGGTTGCAGACAGAATTTCTCTTCTGTACTTTACTTTCTAGACAGATTTGGGCCCCAGCATTTGCTCATTCTATTTTCTTTCTGTGTTTGTGCTTTCCTCTTTTCTAACCGCCATTACATGTTTGGGGGCTTCCTATTTCTTTGGGGGCTTTACTCCGGGGCAGTTAGCTTTCCTCTTTCTATATTCAGGTGTAGCTAATTCTCCGGCTGTGCCGAGGCGTCTAGGATCTACGTAGGTACGCTCCGCGGCTACTTCTAGTTGTGCGGTTAGTTTAGGGATCTGCAACCCATTAGGTTCCAGCCTCTCTGGTGTCTTGCTGCTTTGGCAGTATTTTGCTCCTGTCCTCCTCAGCTACCAAATCATAACAGTAGACCTTTAGGCTTATTAAACCAACATTAAGGCTTTGTTCCCACTATGAGCTTTTACTGAGGTTTTGACGCTGCATAATTTTACTGTTGCAAAGAAGCAATGTCTTACAGTTCCAGTAAAGCGGATGGGATTTATAGAAATCTTATTACCACTTTGCTTATTTATGTAGTGTAAACTTACCTGTGGTGCGTGTTTCAAATCCACAACATGTTAATTTCTCTTGCGGGTATGCCGAGTTTTCTGTGTGGATTTTCCCCATAGATTTGCATTAGATGCAGAAAATTGTCATGTAAAAAATGCATGTGTTTTTAGCGCGTTTCTGCTGCGGTAACGCACTAGAAACACATGCAATCCACATAGGATGGTATCAGTAAAGCTTTTCCAAAGTCAAATTCCAAGAAGTATAAAAGATAAAGCAGCTTTATATAAAGTATGACATACCGAGAGGAGGAAAAATCCACAGTGTCAAATACGTGATAAAAAAGCATGTAAAAAAACTACCTCAAAAAATGCAACTAACCTAATTTACCTTATAGGTGCAGAAATGGTGCAGAAAATCTGCAACATCAAAAATTTGCCGAATACTCATTGTGAGAACTTAGTCACAATGACCAAAAGCTGGCAAAGCAAGCAAAGTTAATTCCCTGTAATTAGTTGGTAACATTATCGTAGGTGTCTCCATATCTAGAGGTAATTAACGTTACAGACCGTGCAGTACATAAATATTTGAATTATGGGCGCACATTATCACAGGGAATCATCTCTGACAGACTATGTGTTTGTTTTTTGTCTTAGCAGGTTATACAATACCATGTGAATACAGTTTCCAGAATCCTACCTGGCCAGACCGGTTGAACTGCTCTACTTAAAGACATTTAGAAATATGCAAATAATTCTCTAGGTTCACTGATCAAATTCAAATTTAGACAAAATGTCATCAGCATTTAATACATATTTATTATGTACTGATTGATATATCCAATTTTGAATGCACATGACTATAAGATTCATGTGATATGTACGACATTTACGGTGACTATGCTTTCCAATGTAGACATTCATATAGCTATTTTGCAATAGAGCGGAATACAAGTTTTATATGTGGTGTATGCTCTATCTGATGAACTTCATCAGTCCACTTTTCCCCATACAAATACCGCTACAGTTCCTATCAATGGGGACACAGCACAGTCTATAGAGCACAGTACAGTTCTCTACCGTTTCCCATAGTTTGCTCCTGGCCTCACAAGTTGTGTGTTCTACCAAGATGTGGGCTTCTTCCAATCAAATTTACAAGTGCTTCTTTCTAAATGAGAATATCATCAAAAAGTTAATTTATTTCAGTTCTTCAATACAAAAAGTGAAATGCATATATTATATAGCGTCATTACAAATAGAGTGATCTATTTCAAGTGTTTATTTCTGTTAATGTTGATGACTATGCCTTGCAGGCAACAAAACCCCAAAAGTCATTATGTCAGTAAATTGAAATACTGGATATACTTGAGTATAAGCTGACCCTAGTATAAGCCGAGATTTTCATCTCATCGTTTTGCCACAAAAAACTGGGAAAACTTATTGACTCGAGTATAAGCCTAGAGTGGGAAATGCAGCAGCTACTGGTAAATTTAAGTAATAAAAATAGATACCAATAAAAGTAAAATTAATTGAGACATCAGTATGTTAAATGTTTTTGAATACCATGTTGAATCAGGAACCCCATATAATGCTCCAGAAAGTTCCTGATGGGCCCCATAAGATGCTCCATACAAAATATGCCCTAGATAATGCTCCATAAAGTTCATGATGGACCCCATAAGATGCTCCATATTAAAATATGCCCCATATAATGCTCCATAAAGGTCAATGGCCCCATAAGATGCCTCATAATAAAATATGCCCCACATAATGCTCCATAAAGGTTGATGATGGCCCCATAAGATGCTCCATAATAAAATATGCCCCATATGCTGCTGCTGTGAAAAAAAATATATATACTCACCTCTCATTGCTGAGGGCCAGGTGCCGGTGTCCTGAGCAGGCGGGGACAGCGGCACCATATGGTGGCCTTGTGCCAATTTCGCCGCTGGCTCAGGTCCCCAGCACTTGCGATATTCACCTGTCCCCATTCCACTGCTGTGCGCTGCTCTGTCTTCCATCTCTCTGCATTTACTGTACAGGCAGAGGGCGCGCACTTAGCACGTCATCGCACCCACTGACCTGAACGTCACTGCAGAGATCCAGAAGACAGAGCGGTGTGCAGTTGTAGAACGGGGACAGGTGAATATCACAAGTGTCAGGGGCCTGAGCTAGCAGCGACACCGGCACCTGGCTCCCATAGAGTGCCGGTGTCCCTGCCTGCTCAGGATACCGGCACCTGGCCCCCAATGACGAGAAGTATGTCTTTTTTTTTTTTTTATCGCAGGGACGGTGACTCGTGTATAAGTCGAGGAGGGTCTTAGTCAGCCAAAAAGGGGCTGAAAACTCGGCTTATACACGAGTATATAAGCTACTTTATAACACCAGCTTGAAAAATGATTTTAAAATCCGAAATGTTGGCTTACTGAAATGTATGTTCAGTAAATGCACTCAGTTCTTGGTCATAGAATCATAGAATCATAGAATGGTAGAGTTGGAAGGGACCTCCTGGGCCTTCTGGTCCAACCCCCTGCTCAAAGCAGGATTCTCTAAATCATCCCAGACAGATGTCTATCCAGCCTCTGTTTGAATACTTCCATTGAAGGAGAACTCACCACCTCTTGTGGCAGCCTGTTCCACTCATTGATCACCCTAACTGTCAAAAAGTTTTTTCTAATATCTAATCTGTGTCTCCTCCCATTCAGTTTCATCCCATTGCTTCTAGTCTTTCCTTGTGCAAATGAGAATAAAGATGATCCTTCTACAATGTGACAGCCCTTGAGATATTTGTAGACAGCTATTAAGTCTCCTCTCAGTCTTCTTTTTTGCAAGCTAAACATTCCCAAATCCTGCAACCGTTCCTCATAGGACATGGTTTGCAGACCGGTCACCATTCTGGTGGCTCTTCTCTGAACTTGCTCCAGTTTGTTGATGTCTTTTTTAAAATGTGGTGCCCAAAACTGGACACAGTATTCCAGATGAGGTCTGACCAAAGAGGAGTAGAGGGCAATAATGACCTCACGTGATCTAGACTGTATGCTTCTGTTGATACATCCTAGAATTGCATTTGCCTTTTTTGCTGCTGCATCACACTGTTGACTCATGTTAAGTCTGTGATCAATTAGTATACCCAAGTCTTTTTCACATGTGCTGTTACTTAGCCCTATTCCTCCCATTTTGTATATGCTTTTTTCATTTTTATTGCCCAGATGTAGTACTTTGCATTTTTCCCTGTTAAAATCCATTCTGTTAGTTGCTGCCCACTGCTCCAGTTTATGTATATCTTTTTGAATCCTCTCTATCTCTTCTCTAGTATTAGCTACCCCTCCTAGCTTTGTGTCATCAGCAAATTTGATCAGTTTACCCTCAATTCCTTCATCTAAATCATTGATAAAGATGTTGAACAATACAGGGCCCAAAACAGAGCCTTGTGGTACCCCACTTGAGACATTCTTCCAACTGGATGTGCAGCCATTTACAACCACTCTTTGGGTCCGATCACTAAGCCAGTTATGAATCCACCTAGCAGTTGCCTTGTCCATTCCATACTTAGTCATTTTTTCAATAAGGATTGTGTGAGATACTTTGTCAAATGCTTTGCTGAAGTCAAGATATACTATATCTACAGCATTTCCCTGATCCACCCAGTCAGTGATTCTGTCATAGAAGGAAATTAAGTTAGTCTGACATGACTTATTAGTTACAAACCCATGCTGACTCTGTTTAATCACTTCATTCTTATCCAGGTACTTGCATACATGTTCTTTAATAATTTGTTCAAAGATCTTTCCTGGTATAGAAGTCAGACTCACCGGCCTGTAGTTCCCTGGGTCCACCTTCTTCCCCTTTTTGAAGATAGGAACAACATTTGCTCTTCTCCAGTCTTCTGGGACTTCTCCTGTTCTCCAAGAATTTTCAAAGATTATGGACAGTGGTTCAAGAATTTCTTCTGCTATCTCCTTCAGTACCCTGGGGTGTAATTCATCTGGACCTGGAGACTTGAATTCATTTATGTTAGCTAAGTGTTTCCTCACTGTCTTTCTGTTTATAGATATCCTGGATTCTTCTATTCCTTTAATAGGACAGTGAAGATCAGTTGATGTTACATTTCCTTTCTGAGAGAAAACAGATGCAAAATAGGAATTTAAAAGTTCAGCCTTCTCAACATCCTGACTTACCATTTCATCATTTTCATCCTGTAAAAATCCTATAGCATCTTTGACTTTTCTTTTACTTTTGACGTATCCCCAAAATCCTTTTTTGTTGCTTTTGACGTCACTTGCAAGCCTTAATTCATTGTCAGCTTTAGATAATCTGATTTGTGCCCTGCAGGCTCTGCAGACGGCATTATATTCTTCTTTAGATATGCCTCCCTCTTTCCATTTGATAAACATTTCTTTCTTCCTTTTTAGCATGTGTTTAAGTTCTATGTTCATCCATCCTGGTTTCCTTAAATGCTTCCCATTCTTCCCTCTTTTCGGAATTGTTAACGATTGTGCTTTGAGAATCTCATTTTTCAAGATTTTCCATCCTTCCTGGACATTTTTGTCCTTAAGGATATCCAGCCATTGGATCCCTCCAATTCTCTTTCTGAGTTCCTTAAAATCTGCCTTTCTAAAATCTAACCTTGACGTCTGAGTCTTCACAGGTCTTCCTCCTCTTGTTATCCAAAATTCTAAAATAGCATGGTCACTACCTCCTAGAGTCCCAGCCACTCTTACCTCCTCCACCATTTCCTCCCTGTTTATGAGGATTAGATCCAAGGTAGCAGATCCCCTTGTTTTCTCCATTACCTTTTGGAAGATAAAGTTGTCAGCAAGAGAGGATAAGAATTTCCTGGACCTGTTAGTTTTGCCTGAGAGAGATTCCCAACAAATGTCTGGATAGTTGAAATCTCCCATGACCACTATGTCATATTTTTTGGAGAACTTTGCCATTTGATGCATAAAGAGTTCATCCATATCTTCAGCTTGCACAGGCGGCCTGTAGTAAATGCCTACAATGGTGTCCTTTCCATTGTTCTTTCCTTGTATTCTTACCCAAACAGTTTCCACAGAACTCCCAGTCTCTGAAGCGTCAATCTCTGTGCAGATATACGGTCGGGGCTCCTTTTGCATCAATTACTGCATCAATATGGCGTGGCATGGAGGCAATCAGCCTGTGGCACTCCTGAGGTGTTATGGAAGCCCAGGTTGCTTTGATAGCATGCTTCAGCTCGTCTGAATTGTTGGGTCTACTGTCTCTTGACAATACCTCATAGATTCTCTATGTGGTTAGGTCAGGCAATTTTGCTGGCCAATCAAGCACAGTGATACTGTTGTTTTAAACCAGGTATTGTTAATTTTTGCAGTGTGTACAGGTGCCAACTCCTACTGGAGAATTCAATTTTCATCTCCAAAATGCTTGTTGACAGAGGGAAGCATGTTTCCTGTTAGACGGCGGCGCTGACTTTGGTCTTGATAAAACACAGTGGACCTACACCAGCAGATGACATGGCTCCCCAAACCATCACTGATTGTGGAAACTACACACTAGACCTCAAGCAGCTTGGATTGTGGCCCCTCCACTCTTCCTCCAGACTCTGAACCTTGATTTCCAAATGAAATGCAAAATTTACTTTCATCTGAAAACAACACCTTGGACCACTGAGCAACAGTCCAGTTCTTTTTCTCCTTGGCCCAGGTATTGGTCATGAGTGGCTTGACACAAGGAATGTGACACTTGTAGTCCATGTCCTGGATATGTCTGTGTGTGGTGGCTCTTGAAGCAAAGACTCCAGCAGCAGTCCTCTCCTTGTGAATCTCCCCCACATTTTTGAATAGTCATTTCTTAACAATCTTCTTAAGGCTGTGGTTATCCCGATTGCTTGTGCACCTTTTTCTATCCCACTTTTTCCTTCCACTAATATGTTTGGAAACAGCACTTTGTGAACAGCCAGCTTCTTTAGCAATGAACTTTTGTGGCTTACCATCATTGTGGAGTGTGTCAATGACTGCCTTCTGAGCATCTGCCAAGTCAGCATTCTTGATTGTGAAGCCTGCTGAAACAGGCTAAGGGACCTTTTTAAATGCTTCGAAAGCCTTTTCAGGTGTTTTTTGTTAATTATTCTAATTTACTGAGATAATAACTTTTGGGTTTTCATTGACTGTAAGCCATAATCATCAACATTAACAGAAATAAACACTTGAAATAGATCACTCTGTAATGACTCTATATAACATAGGAGTTTCACTTTTTGTATTGAAGAACTGAAATAAAAATTTTTTTTCATGATATTCTAATTTAGTGGGAAGCACTTGTATGTCTATGTTCATGTTAATTAGAAATCATGAAAAGGTAATATTACTTCCACAATAGAACTGAGAATTAAACAGTGCCAGTCCATTCTACTTTTCTCTATGGACTTCTGTTAAAATTCTAGTCGATCGTATTCCATCAGTGACAGTCCCTGTCTGCTGCTACATCATGTCTTTGACTAGGGTGACACGAGCTTATTAAAAATCTGTCCGATTTTCATCCAGAAAAGTGGGATGATTTTTTTTTTCACTTGTAATCCGTGTGTAATTCATTTTTTACACATCAGCTATTAATCATTTACAGGACTATTTACAGTTTCTTATGTTTCAAAAGTGTAATGTATCCATAAAAATTGTATGATTGACTGTGTCTCTATATTGACATCCAAATTTTTTTCTCCTTCCCACCAGATTTCAGAGTGAAATCACAGCATGGTGCAATTTTCTTCACATACAGATTCTGTCAGTGCAAAAATCGCTCATCAGCACTGTCCCATTGAATAATATTAGTCCGAGTGCTATCAGATAAAAAATAGGATAGGACTTGTCCGATTTATACGGTGTTCAAGACAAAAATCCCTTATATATAAAAATCACCCAATAATTATGGACCACACTTCTTTTAAACAAACTGAACACTATAATTTTTGTATACCTCATGCAATTTTTAGTGGGACAAAAATTAATTGAAGTGACCAAAATTTATATTAAAATATTGAAATTTATATGTAAAATTAAAATTGCAGAAACAAAAGGTACTGGAAGAATGGAGGTTTTTCTATGAAGTCCTTATTGATAAATTTATGTGGTAAAATAACATAAATATTACCTTTTAATTGCTTTCAATAGATTTTTGCTTAATTTTATTACTGTGCATGAAGTAAATAGTGCTGAAATTAGAAAAACAGCTGATTAAGTGCCAAAGTGCGTAAGATAATTGATCATTTCTAGTCTGTGCGTTTATATACATCAAAACATTTACCAAAATAATTCATCAATTCACCACTAGATGGTGGTATAGTCATACACTAAAAATCAAGCACTGAAAATCAAGCTATCAATATATCTCGTAATAATAATAATAATATTTATTTTTATATAGCACTAACATATTCCGCAGCGCTTTACATTTTGCACATTATCATCACTGTCCCCGATGGGGCTCACATTCTAGATTCCCTATCAGTATGTTTTTTTGGAATAAAGTATTTTATTTTTACTATCAAAAAAGCTGACACTGCTGAAATTAGCATCTCAATTGACACCTTTTTCTTATCCATAACAACAATATCAACAATATCAAGTAACGCTATCGTATTTACAATGGCATATGTCAACTTATGAGGTATAAAAGTGCTCATTCATTAGGTAGCCTGAGTGATGAAAGTAAACTCTGGATCAAAAGAACCCGTAAGGTAAATAATTCACCCTGTAATACCCAAATAAAACGAGAAAGGTTACCTTGGTGTCAAAATAATCTTATCCTGTGCCGCTCTGAGGACTTTCAAACCTCCTGCCTCCTGACGAGCTTCAACCATTCAGGTCATACCATAATTAAGACATGAATAGTCAAAACGTGTCGGTTGAACAATCAGGTACCCAAGTAAGTTAAGACTTTTTTTTTAAGAATGTTTTCAATAAAACTTGAATTTTAACTGCATGCAGTTCCATGCTGAAGACTGCTCCATCTCTCTCTTTTACGGTAATTTAAAGAATGACACAGACTAATTTAATAAATCTTAATTAAAGCAGCGTCTGCTACTGCTGCCCAGTAGTGATAAGTAAACTTGCTCGCCACTACTCTTTACTCGCCCGAGTATCACGGTACTTGGTCTACTCGGTGAACGACGAGCATTTCCGGGATTACTCAGGGGGAACTCGGATCTCCAACCAGCATTTTTGGCGGACTTTACAGACCCAATCACAATACAGGGATTGTCTGCCAGGCAATGAAACGCCGCAGCCATCTTTGTTGTGGTCGTGCAGTGATTGGCGGGCAGCACAGCATCTTCAGGGGTATAAGAGACCAGACGCTGCCCTGCTCGGCGCATTCAGCTCCTGATTGAGATAGTGTAGGGAGAGCTGCTGCCGAGATAGGGTCAGATTTGGCGATTTCTTAGTCAGTGTGGGGTCTACCATCCTAAACTACTCAAATACTGATAAACCAACAGTTCTTCTAAGGACTAATTCTGGCGTATGTAGGTTCCAGTGTTAGGTAGGTAGGGGAGTGTACTTCACTCTATACACATTAGTGCAAGATCATTGCAGAGATCAAGAGGGTCCATTCCCTTCATGTGCTCTGGTGCTGCTGTTGCTACCTGTATGATATATTCGCTGTATATAGCTAGCCTCAGGTGTAATTGGAATACAGGCCACACATTTTTCGGTGTGGTATCTCTGTGCCACCTCATACCTGTGCGTGCTCAAAGATTGGCCAGTGTACGCAATTTTTTTTTTGTCTTGGGTGTGACTACTTAAAAACACCAGTATTTACCCCCCCCAAAAAACAGGCCACACATTTGTCGTACTGGTATCTCCGTGCCAGCTCATATGTGTGCGTGCTCAAAGTTTGGGCAGTGTACGCCATTTTTTTTTTGCCCCGGGTGTGACTGAACATAAAACAATAGTATTTTGCAAAAAAAAAAAAAATCAGGGCACACATTCGTCGTACTGGTATCTCCGTGCCAGCTCATATCTGTGCAAGCTCAAAGTTTGGCCAGTGTACGCCATTTTTTATTTTTTTTTGCCCTTGATTTGACTGTACTTATATACAGCACTATGTTGCATTATTTAAAAATCAGGCCACAATTAATAGTAGGGTCTATCTGTGACACGCTTCATACATCCGTGTGCCAAAAGTTGAGGCATTTTAGGCCTAACTTCCCTTTTTTGGGCAGTCTGTCACTCTCGGTATATCCAGCAGTCTTTTTTATCCAGAAAATAAAAAAAATAATACAGGCTGAGGTCTTGTGTATCTGTGGTGGAAAAATCTTTTCTTGGCAGGCATACGTTGCATAGTTCTGTCTGCTAGCCTTGTTCATCGCCTATTTTATTGTTGTCAAAAAGTTACAAAAAACATAACCCAAAAAATTAATACAGTCTGTTATCTCAGGCTGAGGCCTGATGTATCTGTGGTGGAAAAATCTTTACTTGGCAGGCATACATTGCATAGTTCTGTCTGCTATCCTGGTTCAACTCATTTTTTATTGTTTTCAAACCGTAACATAAAACATAACCCAAAAAATTATTACAATCTGTTATCTCAAGCTGAGACCTGGTGTATCTGTGGTGGAAAAATCTTTTCTTGGCAGGCATACGTTGCATAGTTCTGTCTGCTATCCTGGTTCAATACCTTTTTTATTGTTTTCAAACAGTAACAAAAAACATAACCCAAAAAATTAATACAGTCTGTTATCTCAAGCTGAGGTCTGGTGTATCTGTGGTCGAAAAATCTTTTCTTGGCAGGCATTCTGATCACATATAATTTTTTCTCCAAATAATTCCATTTGTATTGAGCTTTTCAAATATTTCAGTAGTTAATTTAAAATGGGCAAGGCAAGGGGCAAGGGACAGGGAAGTGTAAGTGATGCTGATGGTGCATGCAGAAGATGTGGCTGTGGCCAAGCTGAAAGTGGGCCACAGCAAAGACCCACATCTTCCCGCTCAACCTTCCTGTCCCAGTTTCTAGGGGACCGTAGCACCCACAATAGAAACCATAGCAGTGTGAAATGGTTGTTGTTTGGATAGCTTCAGCAGCATTTGCATCTTCCGGCTCACCGACTGTTGTGTGTTGTCCACACATGTTGGAACTCTACACTGCATATGTTTGAAAGGATTTGTGAGCAGAAGATGAAGTTGTTGACTACCAGCATCAACAAGGCCATCGATATTCAGTTCAGACTCCACACATAAGATCTCAGGAGTGGGCATGGATGTCAGACATATGTACCATCCTCCACAACTTTGAGGACTGCACCAAGATGGTGAGCGGCGATGACACAATAATTAGCATCACCATCCCGCTTCTCAGCATTCTGAAAACTTCTCTGCTCACAATTAAAGATGATGCATTGGAGGCAGAGCATGAGAACATTGAGCAAGGAACCATACAGGATGATTACAGTCAGCCCAGCCTCATGTGCATTGGTTGACAATGAGGAGGAGGAGGAAGAACAGGAGCTACTTTCATGCGCTATAGACGGTACTACAAGCACAGCTGTCATACCATCTGTTCAGTGGGGATGGCCTGAGTACAGGGAGGATGAGGATGAGGAAGAGGAGGACAGCATGGTCAGTCGTCCTGTTGGTGAGGACACGGAAGTCTTGCCAATTACTAGTCTAGCACTCATGGCTGACTTTATGTTGCACTGCGTTTCCAGTGACCCTCACATTATCAAAATTTTTGGTGACACTCATTACTGGTTAGTGCCACTTCTTGACACACGCTACAAGGAAAACTTTCAGTCTGTTCTTCCAGAGGCAGACAGATGTACAAAAACGTTGCTGTAGCAGAAGACCCTTGTAGTGGAATAGTGAAATGACTGAAAAAATTCCCATGTGAGAACGCTGGCAGCAGACGTCAGAGTTTGTTGTACAGGCAAGGAGTCCAAGCGAGAGTGACAGAAGTACAATCCAGCTCAGGCAGGGGAACAATGGCAAAGTTCTGGGACAGTTTTCTCAGACCCTCCCATCGTGCCGCCACAGATGCAAGGAGTGCTGGCATAAGAAGTGCAATGTTTTGGAAGATGGTGAGGGAGTACTTTCCAGATCGTACAAACGTCCTCCGGGATTCCTCTGTGCCTTTTAATTATTGGGTATCCAAGGTGGACACATGGAATGAACTGGCTCTCTACGCCTTGGAGGTCCAGGCCTGCCCTGCTGCTAGCGTTTTGTCAGAGCGGGGTTTTAGTGCCTCTGGTGGAATTATAGCAGATACACGAATCCGCCTGTCAACTGACAATGCTGACAGGCTGACTCTTATAAAAATGAACAAGGGCTGGATTGGGCAAGACTTCTGTACACCACCTAATGCAAACAGCGAAACATAACCTCAAATACATTGTCTTTTGTGTGGAGGTGTATTCTCATACACCTCTTCACAACCACACATGGGTATCTGCTTCCTGATTTGGTCTGTTTGGTGTTAGTCTCCTCCTTATCCTCATCCTCATCATCCACAACCAGTAGAACACCAGGGTGAACATATTCAGTTATGCAAAAGTCAGTCAATTTTTGGCAAGGGTGTTTTTATGATGCCCGTTACTAATTTGAAACCAAAACAACTGTTACTCCCCCAGGGAGAAATCTCATAAAAATGAGATGTATGTATATTCTTCGCATTTATTCTTATATTTTCCATTTTTCCTATCTGTGGAACAACCTCTTATGAGCTAGTGTATACCTTTCCAATATAAAAATAGTGAAATACTATTAAATTATATTTTTAGTTATATCCCTGTCTCTGAGCTGTTGCTAGGGACAAACATATCTCGTTGGACACATTCTGGCTTCATATCTATGAACCAGTGTTTGCCCCTCCCTTTTGTTATTTTCTTTCATAGGTGGATTCCAATTTTTTAGTTATTTGTTTGATTTCAGCATGATTTATCATTATGTCTCCTCATTCTCCACCACTAGATCGCCAGGGTTAACGGGTTCTGTGCTGCTACAGGCAGTCCAATTTTTGCAAGGGTGTCTATGAAGCCCATAAAATATTTTCAACAATTTTGCTCCCCCAGGAGGAAATGTTTGTCAGCCCATGCACTTCGTGCATGGGCGTTACAAGTCTAGGAGACCTGCTCCTTTACATTGGGCCCAGTTTTTAATCAGGCCTTCATCAATATCTCCTCATTCTCAGCCAATAGATGACCAGGGTTAATGTATTCTGTGCTGCTACAGGCAGTCCAATTTTTGGCAAGGGTGTCATCCACGTCACATCAGCCACCACCACTAGATCACCAGGGTTAACGTGTTCCGCGCTGCTACAGCCAATGTCAAAATCCTAACAAGGGTGCGTGTTTTTCATGGGTATTAAATACTTGTTATGGAAAAGCTTGAGGTGTGCCCCACAGGGGAAAATGTTTGCCAGCCAACACACTTAGTGTATGGGCATTCCAAGTCTAGGAGATCCGCTCCTTTAAATTGGGCCAAGTTTTTAATCAGGCCTTCCTCCACGTCTCGTCACCCACCGCCATTAGATCACCAGGGTTAACGTGTTCCGTGTTGCTACAGACAGTGTCAAAATCCTAAGAAGGGTGAGTGTTTTGGGTGGCCTGGATGTGGGTGTGGCCTGGGTGTGACTACTTATATACACCAGCATTTAGCCAAAAATAAGAAAGGCCACACGTTTCGGTGTGGTATCTCCGTGACAGCTCATATCTGTGCTTGCTCAAACTTTGGCCAGTTTACACCAGTTTTCTTTTTTTTCGCCTGGGTGTGAAATTGTTAGCTAAACCACAGTGGGTCGTGCCAGCGTCATGTTGCCTACAGTGCTGAGATGTTATCTAGATCCATAATCTCACCTGTACTTTCCAAGCATCAGTAATTATTCGGAAAAGCACGTGGTATTGATGGAGCTGTTATTTTCTTGGCAAAAATTTTTTATAAGATTAATGAGGTTGTTTAGCCGCACATGGAATGGAGAAATATTAAAGATGACAATTATTTTCACATTTGACATTAAACACACTTCACCAACTTGTTTTCACTTTTGCAACATTAGACTCTGAAGCCTTAAAGAAAAGAGGAATATATTGTGAAGCAAATAGGTATGAATAACAACCTATCACTGGGGAAATGATTTTCCACCGAAAATTAGAAGTATGAGAATACTAGTGTCATGTTGTCGATTGATATGAGCCACAAAGTCCTTCAAAGTGACACTGTTCTGGATGTAATGTACAATTTTCTCAGGAAAATTGCAACAACATGCCTTTTATGATGCTTGCAGATTGGCCAGATATGTACGGATTCAGGATGACTGGGCTGCGGGTACCTGTGCTGCGCCAGGTCCGGAACTGTCAAGGCTGCGTCCCCTGTTTCCCTGGGGATGGAAAAGGAGTACGGACAGGTCCCATTACCCATGAAGAGGGGCGTGTTTACACAGGGAACCTGTGCCGAAGGTGTTGGAAGAAAAGCAAAAGCATGAGTGAGTATGAGGGGACAGTGCACTACGCATCCAAAGCGCCGACGCTGTGGCGAACTGCAGCAGACAGACAGATCCGGTGACCTACAGGCAGGGGCCAGCTTAATACAAAGCGGGCACGACAGCATAGATTTTTGCCGCCGTGGACAAGCAGCTGAGCAGGAGGAGCTCAGGAGGAGGAGGCTGAGCAGTGTGCTCCGTCCTTAGAGCACTGGCGCTGCAAAGGACTGTTACCATTGGCTACCGCCACTAAAAGCAGTACTGCCATTTATCAAGGCGCTGTGTACACTGTGACCGCCAGAGAGCGAGGCATCGTGCGCTTCTTAACCGTGAGTGCAGCGCACGTGCTCTGTCCAGAGAGCCAGGTCATGCCACGTGTTCAGCTTTGATAACCAATAATTATAAGGCACCGAGGAATGACAGAGGATGTTGGTATGGTCAGCAAGTTACGCCCTCACCATTTTCAGAAAGTTTTCACTCTATGTGACAGTCCACCACGCCTCAGGAACAGGGCGATGGGAGGGTCTGAGAAAACTCTTCCCGAACTTTGGAAGTGTTCCACTGCCTCTGCTGGATTGGAGTTGTATCTCTCTCACTTGTACTCCTTGGTTGGCCAAAAAACTGTGACCTATGCTGCCAGCATTTTAATACGGGAATTTTTTAAATAATTTTGCAAGAAGGGCCCTCTGGTCCTCCAACATTTTAGTACACCTGTCTGCTTCTGGAATAAAAGATAGAAAGTTCTCCTGGTAGCATGTGTATAGAAGTGTCACCAATCAGTATTGACCGTCACTGAAAATTTTGAGAACGTGAGAGTGAAGGGAAAGGCAGCGTAACATAAAATCAGCCATGTGTGAAAAACTGCTAACACTAACAGTCAAAAATTACGTGTCCTCACCAAGAGGACGACTGACCATGCTCTCCTCCTCCTACTTGTCCTCAGGCCTCCTCGACTTTCGACTAACCTCTGTGATATAATTGTAAGTACATTATTGTAAATACACCCCTATAGTTGTTTTCCTCCCCCACCTCATAGTAGATTTGAAGTTGTCAGGAGCACGATTGTTTTTTTTGGGTTTATTTATTGTTATCGTTATTACTTAGTGTAGATTGTAAGCTGTCACAAGCAGGGTCGTTTTATTTTGGTTTAATAATTGCATTATTGTTATCATTGTTACTTAGGACTGTTGTTTTTCAAAATGTTAAACTATTAATTTGTTTGTGCTATATAAATAACTGTAATACTATTGTAGGAACTCGAGGATTCTGATAGCGTGGGGCAATGAACAATCAGAGACGGGTTTCTTTGAATGCAAATAATGTATTTGTGAAACAGCAAAACACCCAAAAACAATATTCAAACAACCCGTAGTGACATGTAATGAGTCCATATATATATACACAAGTCCAGTTATAGAATCCGGATATATAAGTCCTTGAACCTCTATAGCGAGGGTGGTAAAGTTCTTACGACGGAGTCCTCACACAAATGTGACCACAAGGTAAGTCTGATGCACAGGTAACGTGGCTGGATTTACACACTGCTGGTGTGTGAAGAATCAGATCCAGGTATGCAGAAAACACAGGGAGGTCCAGGAACAAGTTAATCTCAGTTGTGGCTTAATTCAGTGAAGTCCAACAACAAGTTCATATGTCAGTAAGGTTCCAGTAACAGTTCCAACAGCTCTCACCAGAGGTAATGCACGAAGGGTTAAACAGCAACAGTTCAGAAACACAGTTCTTATCAGATGGAGTGAACCAAGGGTTAAATTCCCAAGTCAACAGTTTAGTGATAACACAGTATGTGCAACTTACATATGCAGAGAATGTCCAGAGCCATGGGTAGAAACTGCTGTGGCTGAGAAACACCTGAAGATAACCTGGTTATGCACTTTCCTGGTAAATACACAAAGATACTGTGAGGAACAAAGCAGCTGGGTTGCAGGAAACGGAAGCAGAATATTCCAGCAGTGAAGCCAGCACCTGAGCCGGGTTTTAAACAAACGAACAGGAAGTAGGGCACAGAAAACAGCAAACTCCATTTTAACAAAGGGCAAAATCATTGACAAAGTTACCTAGAAAACCCGGAATACTGACATTACTCCCCCCCTAAAGACGGCCTCCGGACGGTCCTGGACCAGGCCTGTCCGGGTATCTCCGATGAAACTGAGCAATCTTCAGAGGCGCATTGATGTTACTTACTGGTTCCCAAGAATCATTTTCAGGAGAGTAACCTTGCCATCTAACTAGATACTGAAGCCGGTTTCTATGAAGTCTCGAATTAACAATATCCTGTACCACGAATTGTTCTTCGCCATCAACCAACACTGGTGGAGGGGAGGTACGATACGTCCCTGAAACGTGTTAGGAGAGACTGGTTTTAATAAGGAAACATGAAATACTGGGTGTACCTTTAAAGTCCGTGGTAGCTTCAACCGACAGGCAACAGAGCTCACAATCCCCGTGATCTTGAATGGACCGATGAATTTCTGTCCCAGTTTCTGCGAAGGAACACCCAATTTTAGATTCTTGGTGGACAACCAAACTGAGTCTCCTACCTTATACATAGGTGCTGGTTTCCGGAATCTATCGGCCGACTTTTTGTAACGCTCCTGTGCTGTGGTCAGGGAGTCCTTCAAAACTTCAAGATTACGTTGCAACGCCGTCACTCTGTCTTCAACCGCTGGTACCGAAATCGTAACCGGAGACCTAGGCAAAATACTTGGATGATAACCCAGGTTGGCAAAAAAAGGCGTTACCTTCGTGGAACTGCTTTGGGAGTTGTTGTACGAAAATTCCGCTAGAGGAAGTAGCTTCAGCCAATCGTCCTGCAAATGACTGACGTAACAGCGTAGATATTGCTCCAAGGTTTGATTTGTCCGTTCGGTCTGCCCGTTGGTCTGAGGATGGTATGCAGAAGACAAGCAAACATTAATGTGGAGCGCAGAACAAAATCCTTTCCAAAATCTAGAGGTAAATTGTATTCCCCGGTCAGAAATGATGTCATCTGGTACCCCATGCAGCCGGAAAATGTTCTGGATAACTAGATCTACTGTCTCTGTAGCTGAGGGAAGACCAGCACACGGAATGAAATGAGCAGCTTTCGTTAAACGATCTACTACCACCAAAATAGTATTTTTACCACCAGAGGTGGGTAACCCACAATAAAGTCCATCGAAATAGACCCCCAAGGGCGAGACGGTACAGGTAGCGGTTTAAGAAGACCAGTAGGTGAAACACGAGGAACCTTGTACCGGGCACAAACTTCACAAGAGCGGACATAGTCATTCACATCCTTCAAGCAGGTAGGCCACCAAAAAAAACGATTTAAACAATTCCTGCGTCTTCTGTACCCCCCTATGACCAGCCAATTTAGAGTCGTGGACCAATTTGAGAACTCGAAGTCTTACAGCCTCTGGGACATAAATACATCGATCTCTAAGCCACACACCATTCCGAAGGACAAGATTCACATTGTCAGGTGGAGCTGCAAGAAATACGTCACCGTCATAGGCCAGCTTGATCTCCTGCCACAAGTCCCGGTTCCGGAGCACTCCAACGAAATTGGCCTCCGACAAGATGGTCTTCGACGGGGTCCCAGGCACGGAATCCACGGTATGGATTCGGGATAATGCGTCAGCTTTCCCATTACGTGAACCTGGGCGGTACGAAATAATAAAATTAAACTGGTTCAAGAACAAACTCCACCTAGCTTGTCGAGGAGAAAGACACCTGGCAGACTTAAGGAATTCCAAATTGCGATGATCCGTGAGTACTAACTACCTGCTGAGTTGCCCCTGCAAATGGTGTCTCCATTCTTTAAAGGCAGAAATAATTGCCAAAGTTCCTTATCTGCCACATCATAGTTCAGTTCTGCAGAAGATAACCTACGAGAGAAGAAGGCACAACGGGTGCAGCAAACCTTTGTCTCCGGTACGTTGTGAGAGGATAGCTCCCAATGCACAGTCAGACGCGTCCACCTCCACGATAAAAGGCTGTGCAGGATCCGGATGCATCAATATTGGAGCCGTGGTAAAACAACCCTTCAGGCGATCAAAGGCTTCCTGAGCTTGCGAAGACCATTCAAACTTCTTCCCCTTCTTGGTGAGGAGAGTGATGGGACGGACAATTTCTGAAAAATTTCGGATAAACCGTCTATAAAAGTTAGCAAAGCCAATGAATCGTTGTACCTCCTTAATGTTTCCTGGTACCGGCCAGTCCAAGATTGCCTGGATCTTGCTGGACTCCATATTCAATCCCTGAGGCGAGATAACATAGCCCAAAAATTGAATTTCAGAACAATGGAACTCACACTTTTCGAGTTTGATGTACAAATGATTATCTCTCAAACGTCTAAGTACGGTCTTGACATGTTCCTGATGTTCCTGTAAGGAGTCAGAAAAGATTAAGATGTCATCAGGTAAATTACCACATATTGGTCCAATAAATCCCTGAAAATGTCGTTGGCTAAATGTTGAAAAGCAGCAGGAGCGTTACAGAGTCCGAATGGCATCACCAAATATTCAAATGTCCATACCGGCATCTAAAAGCTGTCTTCCATTCGTCTCCGGGCCGTATACGGAGTAAATTATATGCCCCACGAAGATCTAATTTTGGTAAATACTTTGGCCTGGCGAACTCTTTCCAACAATTCTGGAATTAGGGGCAACGGGTACCTGTTACGAATGGTTTACCTTATTTAACTCCCGGTAGTCAATGCAGGGTCTTAGAGTACCATCCTTCTTCTTTACAAAGAATATTGGAGCTCCCGCTGGTGAAGAAGATGGTCGGATAAACCCCTTGGCTAAATTCTCATCTATATACTCTCGTAAAGATTTTAATTCCGGAGCCGCCAACGGGTAAACATGGCCGAAAGGAATCGCTGCTCCAGGAAGCATTCTATGGGGCAGTCATACGGTCTATGTGGGGGAAGTTGATCTGCCTTCCTTTTATCACAAATGTCTGAGAATTCCTGATAAATCAGAGGGAGAGTAGGTACCTGTATCACCTCTTCCAAGTTCTGGGTAACTGGAGCCGCTACAGTTGGACTGATGGTAGAACTGCACTTCGGGAGAAAGGTTATCTCCTTGGTTCCCAATTGATGATGGATTTTGTGACCGTAACCAGGGAATTTCCTAAAATTACAGGAAAATGAGGAGAAGATATTAACATAAATGAAAGTGTTTCTTGATGGTCTGGTTCCATCTTACACTCCAGAGGCACTGTCTCCCGATCTACTGGTCAGAAACTAATGGGGAACCATCCACCGTTTCCATAGTGATTGGTGAAGCTCTTAGTTGTGTCTTTATACCATGTTCCTCTGCAAAAGAAGAATTCCATGAAATTCCCACCTGCTCCAGAGTCTATCATGGCAGAACTTGATATCCACTGTTCCTCCACTGAATCTGTATAGGAAAGAGAACAATGTGAATATTTCTCCCCTTGATCTTTAGGGGAAGTCGCATCAGTATTGGGGGAAAAACCGCATCTAGATGTAGACTGGTTTCCGAAACTTCAGACTCAGCGTCTGTGTTATCATAATCCCCTACTACTGCCAACACCTTGTTGGGTCGCCTAGGACATTTAGGACAATTGATGAGAAAATGGTCCGATTGACCACAATAGAAACATAAGCGCTCACGGAGACGGTGTTCGCGGCGTTCATTATTCTCACGTCTCTGCAGTGAGTCCACCTGCATAGGCACCTCCTCAGCCTCTCGCGGGTTTTTGCCTGTGGTTTCCCTGGACGGAAGAGAGTAATTAGTAATGCGATTTACAGCGGCCCATTTTTCTTGTCTGCGTTCAGTTAAACGGATATCAATACGTACACGTGCTGTATAAACAATTCAAACTCCTGTGGAGACTCTGAACGAGCTAGCTCATCCTTGATTGCATTTGACAAACCTTTTCTAAAGATTGGTAATAAAGCATTGTTTTCCCACTGGGTGTCCACCACTAACCTTTTAAATTCAGTAACATATTCTATGACTGACCGTTTCCCCTGGCGTAAGGAAAGCAAGGCAGATTCAGCGGTAGCACGGCGGTTGGGATCGTCGAACATTTGCGCCATGGCTGCCAGAAAATTGTCCAAATTATTTAGACGGGTATCATGACTTTCAACCATAGGATTTGCCCAAGCCAGTGCACGTGATGTCAACAACATAATAATACATAGAACCTTAGATCTATCAGACCGGTAGTAGGAGGCATGTACATCAAAAATAATATACATTGATTAACAAACCCCGGAATTGACTTCGGGTCACCATTAAAACGGAATGGAGGCAATTTGGGCATACTGGTGGATGAGGTAGGCTCAGTAGGTAAGGCCTCCAGGACTCCTAACCTAGAACGTAGATCTTGGAGAGCCTGACCAAACCCCTGTGCATTGTGGTTAACCCGAGACTCCAAGTCTCTAATCTGATTGAGTGCAGCCGCCACCTCCTGCTGCAAGGATTAACTATGGTGAACAGTTTTGTCTGCCCGTGTCTCCGTCATTGCCCCAGCAGAATCCTCTTTTTAGGCTGGAATATCCTGTAATACTATTGTAGGAACTCGAGGATTCTGATAGCGTGGGGCAATGAACAATCAGAGACGGGTTTTCTTTGAATTGCAAATAATGTATTTGTGAAACAGCAAAACACCCAAAAACAATATTCAAACAACCCGTAAGACATGTAATGAGTCCATATATATATACACAAGTCCAGTTATATGAATCCGGATATATAAGTCCTTGAACCTCTATACGAGGGTGGTAAAGTTCTTACGACGGAGTCCTCACACAAATGTGACCACAAGGTAAGTCTGATGCACAGGTAACGTGGCTGGATTTACACACTGCTGGTGTGTGAAGAATCAGATCCAGGTATGCAGAAAACACAGGGAGGTCCAGGAACAAGTTAATCTCAGTTGTGGCTTAATTCAGTGAAGTCCAACAACAAGTTCATATGTCAGTAAGGTTCCAGTAACAGTTCCAACAGCTCTCACCAGAGGTAATGCACGAAGGGTTAAACAGCAACAGTTCAGAAACACAGTTCTTATCAGATGGAGTGAACCAAGGGTTAAATTCCCAAGTCAACAGTTTAGTGATAACACAGTATGTGCAAACTTACATATGCAGAGAATGTCCAGAGCCATGGGTAGAAACTGCTGTGGCTGAGAAAACCCTGAAGATAACCTGGTTATGCACTTTCCTGGTAAATACACAAAGATCTGTGAGGAACAAAGCAGCTGGTTGCAGGGAAACAGAAGCAGAATATTCCAGCAGTGAAGCAGCACCTGAGCCGGGTTTTAAAAAACGAACAGGAAGTAGGGCACAGAAAACAGCAAACTCCATTTTAACAAAGGGCAAAATCATTGACAAAGTTACCTAGAAAACCCGGAATACTGACAAAACTATAAATTATTCAGATTCGAACACAGAGAAGGAGGATGAATACATTAATGATGGCGTCATTTACGCTCACCATCTTTTTGAATTCTTCAAACTTTAGGAGGATGGTACATATGTCTGACATCCATGTACACTCCTGAGATCTTATGCGTGAAGTCAGAACTGAATACCGACAACCTTGTTGATGCTGGTAGACTATTCACCAACTGCCCTCTTCTGCTCACAATTCCTTTCCAACATCTGCAGTGTAGAGTTGCAAGGCCTGGGGGCATGACACACCAGTTGTTGAGCCAGAAGCTGCAAGCGCTGCTTAATCGTGTCAAGGGCAGTTGAAGCTGATACCTGGGTTCCTAAAATGGGTATTTAGAGCGCTGCACTTTTCCGAATCAGATCGCAAGCTCCTTGTCGCTTTTCAAAAAAGGTGACCAATTTGGTTAAGCACATGACCAGTCAGGCACTTGTGTGAGCTCGCCTCGCCAAACAGCAGCGGCCAGTTCCACCGATTGTCACACACAAACATGCCTGGCTGTGGGTTCAACGGTCTCATCCACCGATATGCCTGCTGTTTCAAAGCTGCCCACAACTCTTCAGCATTGTGGCATTTGTCACAGAAGCATATTAGCTTCAGCACAGCCTGTTCTCTCTTTGATTAGGCAGTGTTGGAGTGCTTCCAGCTTGTGACTGATGTGCTACCTTTTGGAGCTGGAGGCTGAAGAGGAGGCGAAGGAGGAGGAGGTGCAGGAGCGTACACTGTGGTAACAACCCAATTGACGGAGAGCACCAAATACTTTGTGTTTGTGAGGACGGCCACCATACTAAGGTCTGAGTGTGTCCCGGATTCCACTATATTAACCCTGTGTACCCTCAGTGAGATATATCGTCCCTGACTACAAGCACTTGTCCACATGTTTTTGTGGTTAGGAGGATTTACAAGTACCAGCATTGTGAAGGGCACTGGTAATGTTTGTGTGACACATGCCTGTGTAATGCCGGGATGGCACAACATGAAAAACAGTCCTGCTTGTTCGTGCCCTTGCGGTGACCCTCGACTCTGCCCTTTCTTTCAAACTACATATCAAAGCCCTTGCCCCCTCCTGTCCATTCCAACTCAAAAACATTTCATGGATCCGTACATTACAATTAACTTAAAAAATGTTTATGCATGCCCTCATGATCTCCCGCTTCGAGTATTGCAACCTTATACTCTGTACCCTCCTATCTAAAACTGTTGCACCACTGAAATCTATCTAAAACTCTGCTACAAGAGTAATCCAACTGTCCCTCTGTTATTACACAGCCTCACTCTCTGCCATGACCTTCACTGTCTTGCTATTGCCCTTGGGCTTACAGTTCAAAACCGTAAATATGACATACAAAGCCTTCCCCAAATGGTCTCCTCCATACAACTGTGACATGGCCCTCACAATGTCTCACTAGATCATGCTTTTTCTATGAAAACACAGTGTGCCGTTAGTAAGATATACTGTCACAATCACTTGTCCATGTGTCCGTGGTTAGGTGCATTTTCCCTGTACATGCATTGTTGATGGCACGGGTAAATTGTGGGACACATGCTTGCTTGTGTAATATCGTGACGGCAGACCGGGAGAAATAGTGCCGGGTGGGGACCGATTAACTTGTGACTGTCACCGCCATTAGGTTGTGGAAAGCTTACGTCTTCCACATGCCTAAAATGCAACATTTCCATCGCAAACAGACAACAAATGTGTGAATTTAGTACGTGGCTTTGGCTGCGTATTTCGCTTGCGTTCCAAGAGCTGTTGTATGCTCAACTAAATGCTGCATTGGGACAAGATCGTGGACGTGATTCTTAATGGTGCTAGTTAAGTTTGTGTGCAACTACACATGCAGGGCAAGAGGCATCTTTGCATGCACCATTGAAAGGGGTATTGGCTTGCACGCACAACAGCGGAAGATGCAGTGGTATCACCCGCAGACACTGTTCATGGAGCCTGGTGTTCAACCAGCAAAGTCTGGTGCTTTGCTGGCATGTGCCTGATCATGCTGCTGGTGGTAAGGCTGGTAGTTTTGCAACCCCTGCTGATGCGGGCATGGCCGGTGGTGCAAACGGCCTTTTTGGGGATATCGGCAGAGTCTTTAAAAAAACCACAAGACTGTTAGGGGGACATTGATTGTGTTCCTGTCCCACACCGTCTCCATGACCTAGACACCTGACTTTCGGTGGTACCCATGGCTCTGTTCTAGGACCCCTACTCTTCTCCATCTACACCTTCGGCCTGTTTCAGCTGATGTAAAATTTCACGGTTTAAATCATCACTGCGCAGATGGCACACAGATCTACCTATCTGTACCTGACATTCACCTCTTTACTGACCAAAATCACATTTCTTCCCTCTATATCATCCTTTTTTTTTGCTCACTTTCAAGAAGTGGTCATGGACAAATCAGAATACATCATCTTTCAAGCATCTCACACTGAGCAAACATGAGAGCTATGTATGCCTCATTCTGTATCACTTTAGTAAGAGGGTAACTTAGCCCTAGAGAAAATGAATTTCCTGACATTCCCGGCCTTGCTTTCACATTTTTGACAGCGGTGATGTTCATCTTCTTGGTGCAGATGTGGTAAATTTCGTCATCATTACCATCATCGTCCATATCAGGTAATCTGGTGTTTCCAAGGGGCGTGGCTATGTACATTTAGTGGCATTCCTTTAACAGTGTTCGTTACAATATGACCAATAATTTTCCACTGGGACATTTGGATCTTATTGTTAATATGTAAAGGGTGAAGATGAAGAAGCTTGTGCCACGCGTGTGTTTATAGTTACGGACAGTGCACCCTCTTTAAACTTAGTTTTTCACGCGCATCCATCAGTTTGTTTTGGTTTTCCTCTGACACTGATCTGTTTTCCCTAATTCAGCATCTCACGAACATACTGCACTTTGTCTTTTATACAACACGTACGTGTTTGGAAACATATTTTGGACGGGCATTTCATAGGCCGAGTCTGACACGTGCATCTGTTACACCGATCTTCTGACAGGCATGAATCAATTCTGGTACTTGATGGTGGCTAAAACGATGAATCATTGTAGGCTGTATCCAGGCTCTCATACCTCCCCTAGCCACTGCTTGTTATTAATCATGTACTTTCCCATTCCTGTCATTATCATGCCCTTTTCTTGATCACTTCATCCAAGATTCGTCTGCCATATTTTTCCTAAAAATCCTGCACCTTCCCAACAGCAACTGTGTAGGAAAACACGTTACAGGTTTGACAGAAGTTTATGATGCGCCTAAGTAAATAATTTACACACTATGTTCATATCTACCCCAGGGGGAAATGTTTGCCAGCCTGTGTGTGGGAAATTCCCAAGTGTAGGAGACCCACTCCTTTAAATTGGGCCTAATTTTGAATCAGGCCTTCCTCCACGTCTCATCAGTCACTGCTATAGATCAAAAGTATTAACGTGTTCAGTGCTGCTACAGCCAGTGTTCAATTCCTAACAAGGGTGGGTTTTTTACTGGGCGAAAAATAGTTTGTTATGGAAAAGGTGGAGGTGCACCCCACAGAGGAAAATGTTTGCCAGGCCAAACAACTTTGTGTATGGGCATTCCGAGTCTTGGAGACCCTCTCCTTTATCTTATTGGTGATATGTATGGGTGAAGATGAAGAAGCTTGTGCCACGGTGTGTTTATGGTTTACAGACGGTGAATTCCACTTTAAACTTAGTTTTTCACGAGCATCCATCAGTTTGTTTGGTTTCCCTCTGACACTCATCTTGCTCTCTGTAATTCAGCATCTCACGAACATGTAGCACTTTCCCCTTTATACAGACACGTGCGTGTTTGGCAACATGTTTTTGGACAGGCATTTTTTTAGGCCGAGTCTCATACGCGCATCTGTTACACCGATCTTCTGACGTGCATGAAACTGATTCTGGTACTTGATGGTGGCTAAATGACGAATCATTGTAGGCGTTATCCTGGCTCTCATACCTCCCTTAGCCACTGCTTATTAATCATGTACTTTCCCATTCCTGTCATCACCATGCCCCTTTTCCTGATCATTTCATCCAATGATTCGTCCGCCATATTTTTCCCTAAAAAACTGCACCTTCCCAACAGCAACTGTTGGGAAAAAACACATACAGGTTTGCCAGATGTTTATGATGCCCCTAAATAAATTATTTACACACTATGTTCATATCTACCCCATGGGGGAAATGTTTGTCAGCCTGTGTATGGGCATTCCAAGTGTAGAACCCGCTCCTTTAAATAGGGCCTAGTTTTGAATCAGGCCTTCCTCCACATCTCATCAGTCGCTGCCAGTAGATCACCAAAGGTTAACGTGTTCCATGCTGCTACAGCCAGTGTCAAAATCCTAACAAGGGTGGATGTGTTTTGCTGGGTGTCAAATACTTGTTATGGAAAAGGTTGAGGTGTACCCCACAGGGGCAAATGTTGGCCACCAACCACTTGGGGTATGGGCATTACAAGTGTAGGAGACCCGCTCCTTTTTAATGGCCCATTTTTTGTTAAGATCTCTCCTCCTGTTTCTTCCAAGGGGGGATTGGAGTTATTGGGGGGCAAATGACTTGGTAGCAGGGTAGGTCTTTCAGTCAATGCATAAGAAAAGGGAAGGGAGTGCAAAATGAATAATTTGAAGAGGATTTTCCTGGGCCCATCCAGCATGTGGATTCAAAGGCTTATTGGGGAGCATATGAATTGGTAGCAGGGCAGGGCTTGCACTCAATGCATAAGTAGACAGAATGGGAGTGCTAAATTAATAATGTGAAGTGGATTTTCTTGGGCCTATCCAGTATGTGGGTTGAAAGGCTTATTGGGGTGCATATGACTTGGTAGCAGGGCAGGGCTTGCACTCAATGCATAAGAAGAGGGAATGGGAGTACAAAATGAATAATGTGAAGTGGATTTTCCTGAGCCCATCCAGTATATGGGTTCAAAGGGTTATTGGGGTGCATATGACTTGGTAGCAGGGCAGGTCTTGCACTCAATGCACAAGAAGAGGGAATGGGATACAAAATAATTAATGTGAAGTGGATTTCCTGCCCATTCATAACTGGGTTCAAAAGGGGTATTGGGCTGCACATGACTTGGGAGCAGTGCAGACCTTGCAGGGCAATGCATAAAAAAACAGAATGGGAGTGCTAAATTAATAATGTGAAGTGGATTTTCCTGGGCCTACCAGTATGTTGGTTGAAAGGCTTATTGGGGTGCATATGAATTGGTAGCAGGGCAGTCCTTGCAGTCAATTCATAAGAAAACAGAATGAGAGGACAAAATGATTAATGTGAAGTGGAATTTCCTGGGCGCATCCAGCTCCTGAGTTTTAAAGGCTTATTGGGTGCATATGACTTGGTACAGGGCAGGGCCTTGCAGTTAATGCATAAGAAAAGAGAATAGGGGTACAAAATGAATTATGTGAAGTGGATTTTCCTGGGCCCATCCAGTATGTGGTTTCAAAAGCTTATTGGGGTGCAAATGACTTGGTAGCAGGGCAGCCTTAGCTATCAATGCATAAGAAAACAGAGTGAGAGGAACAAAAATGATTAATGTGAAATGGATTACCTGTATGTGGGTTCAAAGGCTTATTGGGGTGCATATGACTTGGTAGCAGGGCAGGCCTTGCAGTCAATGCATAAGCAAAGGAATAGGAGTACAAAATGAATAACGTGAACTGGATTTTCCTGGACCCATCCAGTATATGGGTTCAAAGGCTTATTGGGGTGCATATGACTTGGTAGGGAGGGCAGGCATTGCATCAATGCTTAAGAAAACAGAATGAGAGGACAAAATGATTAATGTGAAATGGATTTTCCTGGGCCCATCTAGTACTTGGGTTCATAGGCTTATTGGGGTGCATATGACTTGGTAGCAGGGCAGGCCTTGCAGTCAATGCATAAAAAAAGGGAATGGGAGTACAAAATGAATAATGTGCAGTGGATTTACCTGGGCCTATACAGTATGTGGGTTCAAAGGCTTATTGGGGTGCATATGACTTGGTAGCAGGGCAGCCTTGCAGTCAATGCATAAAAAAAGGGAATGAGAGTACAAAATGAATAATGTGAAGTAGATTTTTCCCGGCCCATACAGAATGTGGGTTCAGAGGCTTATTGTGGTTCACATGACTTGGTAGCAGGCCAGGCCTTGCAGTCAATGCATAAAAAAGGGAATGGGAGTGCAAAATTAATATTGTGAAGTAGACTTTCCTGGGCCCATCCAGTACCTGGGTTCAAAGGCTTATTGGGGTGCATATGACTTGGTGGCAGGGCAGGCCTTGCAGTCAATGCATAAGAAAACAGAATGGAGGACAAAATGAATAATGTGAAGTGGATTTTCCTGGGGCCCCTCCAGTATGTGGGTTCAAAGGCTTATTGGGGTGCATATGACTTGGTAGCAGGGCAGGCTTTGCAGTCAATGCATAAGAAAAGGGAATGGGAGTAAAAAAATGAATAAATGTGAAGTTGATTTTCCTGGGCCCATCCAGTATGTGGGTTCAAAGGCTTATTGGGGTGCATATGACTTGGAGCAGGGAAGGCTT
>JARQOD010000005.1:188915119-188948145 GCA_033576555.1 Oophaga sylvatica
TTGCACTGTATATAGAGATTAAAAAAACACCAAAAAAAATATTTTTTTTTCATGTTGTCATCACCATAACATATGCAACCAAGTATATATATGAATGGGGAGAGAATTACAAGAGAAACAAACAATCAATATATGTTTTGACCATATTTGTTTAGGTGATCCCTGGTTATGCATGTGTCTCTTTCTTTGTTATGATTCAGTATTACCAGTCGTGTGAGCGGTACTCGAGAAATCAGTCCACAACATGGTCATGAAACCCCTGTCTCCAACGCAACTTCGGCTGTGTGCACCATGAACACCTCTTCCATGTTACACAGTACGGCTCATGGTAGAACCTGCACTGCTGCTGTGTGCTGGGAATGCCTCTAACAAACGGTTTACCAGAGTTGCTTGTTTGTTCTCCAATATTAGCTCTAGGTTCTCCTGTGGCATGATGTTCTGTAATTTGCCTTTATAGCACGGATCGAGGATGCTGGCCAACCAGTAGTCGTCATCCTTCATCATTTTGGCAATGCGAGGGTCCCTTTTTAGGATCCGCAAGACATAATCACACATGAGGGCCAATGTTCCAGGTGTCAATAATGCACTGCCAGTGGTGTGTGGAGGAGCAATTTCGGCCACATCCACATCCCTCTAGTCACGCACAAACCCTGTACCTGACCTTGGCAAGCCAACATTTTCTCTTGCTCCCTGAGAAGCATCATCCTCCCCAAAATAATCATCCACCTCATCTTCCAGGACAGTTCCCTGAGCAGACAATGGCTGACTGTCATCAAGGCTTCCCTCCTCCTCCGCTGCAGACGCCTGATCCTTAACGTTAGGGTTCGATTTCCCGCTGCTGAACAAGGGGAGTCTCGAACCCGTCCCGCTGCGGTCTCCCATTCATCTCCTGCCGCAGTGGAGCCTGCTCAGCAGAGACGTCGGTCCAAGCATCTTGCCCACTCCACTACTGTGCAGTGACTTGCTGCTGCCTTTCCTGGATCTGCTATTATAGCCAGTGCTGGAGCAGACGTCTTTGGGACAAAGTCCTGCGTTTTCCCTTCTGAGCATGCCCAGAGTGAGATCTCTCATTGGAGATCAGGGGTCACATGTTCAGGTGCTGCAGTGGCTCCTATTGGTCCGCCAGGAAGGTCATGTAGCTACATGTGTTTGTAACAGTTTCTCATTGGTCCTTGTTCCTGGAAGGTCCTGTAGCTGTTGCTATAAAAGGGTAGCATGGCTGGGCCGCCATGCGCTAATATCAACCATTGTATGCTATGCGCCAGTGTGGTCATGTGTATGTGTGGATAGGGACCCGGCTGAAATAAGCCACTAGAATACCGACTTAATCGGTGAGGAGTTTGGTATGGTAGCTGGTCAGGGTCGGTGTCCTAGATGCCCTAGATTACCGGCATAACCGGTGAGGAGTTTTGATTTCCGTATTCAGGGTCTGGCGTTCAGACGCCATAGATTGCGGGTGACTCCCGCGAGGACATTAGCACATGATCACGCTTTATGTACGCTTAGCACTTAACTGTGTACCTGAGAGCCTTACAGGACATAGTGCTTTTTCTCAGCGGCCCTGTGACGTAACAGGGTTCGCTTTCAACGCTAGTCAGCGCCCTAGCGTGTTTTCTTTGCCACTCAGTTGTGTCTAGTGAGTGCGCACACTTCGCCATATAGCGCTGCGGCTCTCCTTCTAGCGGCTCTGTGGAGTAACAGAGTTCGCACTCATTGCCACAGCGCATTACGGCGTTTATGTTGGCAACTCTGCGGGATAACAGAGTTTGCTTCTCACGTCATTTTTACTAGCAGCAGGCTCCGCTTGCACGGTGGACCCCGGGCTGCGAACGCACCTTTCTACATTATATATTTGGTGTGTTCCGCAGACCCATAACATAATATTAGCGCCAGGGTCTGGCTAGTAAATGGCGGATGAACAGCGATTACAGCTGTACATCCATCAGCTGGAGGGTAGGTTGGCGACTCTTGAGCGCACAACCTCAGCTGTGGATGTTACCGCAGTCGCTGTTCAGGCTGCTAGTGTAGCTGCAGCCAGTTTGTCCTCTGCCATCTCTGTCCCTACATTGTCCCACCTCCCGCTTCCAGACAAGTTTGCTGGTGACAGCAAGCAATGTCGGGGATTCGTAAGTCAGTGCTCCATACACCTCGAGCTTCTGGCTGCACGTTTCCCCACGGATCGGGCACAAGTGGGCTTTGTGATAGCTCTTCTGTCGGGCAGAGCGTTGGAGTGGGCAACGCCGCTGTGGGAGCGCGACGACCGTGTTGTGCAGAGCGCTTCTCGTTTTCTGGAGGCTCTGAAAAAGGTTTTTCTAGGACCTCAGGTCACCCACGATGCGGCGCTCAAACTGCTGGCAAGTACCCAGGGTTCGGCTTTGGTCAGCCATTTTGCTGTCCAATTTCGGACTCTGGCCTCGGAATTAGAGTGGCCAGATAAAGTCCTCATTCCCGTGTTCTGGAGAGGACTGGCGGGTCATGTGAAAGACGCCTTGGCTACCAGGGAGATTCCTGCCACACTGGAGAAGCTTATCGCTATTTCCACCCGCGTCAACCTCCGTTTCCACGAGCGGAGGCTGGAACGTGTCCAGTGTAGGCAGAGGGTCCAGTTGGCTCCTACCTTCACCAACCCTCTGGAGTCGCCTGTTCAGGCGCCCGACCTTCAGGAGGTTGCTCCTGCAGGATCTAAATCTCGGGTCACTCGTCCATCCCCGATTTGTTATATTTGCCAGCAGCAGGGACATTTTGCCAACCGATGTCCACAGCGGCTGAATAAGCGGTCGCGCCCAGTAACCGTAGGAACAGGGTCACTGGACGCCATGAGTTTTGCCCCTAAAGTGCTCCTCAAGGGGATAATTACCCACGGTTCTACCACCCTACCCGTCAAGCTGTGTGTGGATTCTGGGGCAGAGGGAAATTTTATGTCATCCTCCTTTGCTTCTCGCCACACCATGCCTTTGATGTTGCTGGCTGAACCAGTATCGGTTTGGGTGTTGAACGGAGCAATTCTGCCCTCACAAATCACCCATCAGTCTGTCCCACTCACCTTGTCTATGTCTCCTTCCCATCAGGAGAATATATCATTTTTTATCCTCCCTGAGGGTATAGATGAGGTTTTGTTGGGATTACCCTGGCTCCGCCACCACTCTCCCCATATTGAGTGGGCTTCAGGGAGAATTCTGGGTTGGGGTAATTTATGTATAGGCAGATGCATTAGGGACAGCGTGCAGGTCAATACCACTGAAATACCCATAGACCTCTCTCCTCTTCCCAAGGTCTATTGGTCTTATGCCAACGTTTTCTCAAAGAAGGCTGCGGAGACTCTTCCGCCTCATCGCCCCTATGACTGTCCTATCGACCTCTTGCCTGGAGCTGAGCCTCCTAGAGGAAGGGTCTATCCCCTCTCTCTTCCTGAGACAGAGGCCATGTCCCAATATATTCAGGAGAACTTGGCAAGGGGATTCATTAGGAAGTCGGTGTCACCAGCGGGAGCGGGGTTCTTCTTTGTGCAGAAGAAGAACGGAGAACTACGTCCGTGCATTGATTATAGGGGTCTCAACGCTATCACCGTGAAAAATAAGTATCCTTTGCCGCTAATCTCTGAGCTTTCTGACAGGCTTCGGGGAGCAAGGGTATTTACTAAGCTAGACCTGCGGGGTGCGTATAACCTGATTCGCATCCGTGAGGGGGACGAGTGGAAGACGGCATTTAACACCAGGGATGGGCATTATGAATATCTGGTAATGCCCTTTGGGCTCTGTAATGCTCCAGCTGTCTTCCAAGACTTTGTGAACGACATCTTCCGGGATATGTTGACCACCTCGGTGGTAGTCTATCTGGATGACATTCTCATCTTTTCTCCAGATATGGCCTCCCACCGAGAGATGTCTGCAAGGTCTTCGACCTCTTGCGAGCAAATTCCCTATATGCGAAGTTGGAGAAGTGCATGTTTGAGCAGGATCTCTACCTTTTCTGGGCTATATCATCTCCACCCAGGGATTGGCTATGGATCCTACCAAACTACAGGCTGTGATGGATTGGCAAGAACCCCACTCCCTTAAGGCGGTGCAGCGCTTTATGGGGTTCATTAACTACTATCGCCAATTCATTCCCCACTTCTCCACTTTGGTAGCTCCCTTGGTAGCCCTCACCAAGAAGGGAGCTAATCCCAAGTTGTGGTCAGAGAAGGTCACTAAGGCGTTCTCCTCCATCAAGTCACATTTCGCCAGTGCTCCCATCTTACATCGCCCCGATGTCGATAAACCGTTTATCTTAGAGGTGGATGCCTCTTCTGTTGGTGCTGGAGCAGTCCTTTTTCAAAAGGATGCCCAGGGTCGGAAGCATCCCTGCTTCTTCTTTTCCAAAACCTTTACACCAGCAGAGAGGAATTATTCCATAGGGGACAGGGAGTTAATGGCTATGAAGTTGGCCTTCTCCGAGTGGCGACATCTTCTGGAGGGGGCTCGCTTCCCCTTCCAAGTGTTCACAGACCACAAGAACTTGGTGTATTTGCAGACAGCCCAGCGGCTAAATTCCCGTCAGGCCAGATGGTCCTTGTTTTTCTCCCGGTTCCATTTCACCCTCCATTTCCTCTCCGGTGAGAAGAACATTCGCGCAGATGCTCTATCCCGCTCCGTGGTGTCCTCTGAGGAGGTGGAGGAGGAGCCTCGGCTGATTGTCCCCACAGAAAGCCTAAGAACGGTGGCTCCGGTTTCGCTTGAGTCTGTGCCTCCGGGCAAGACTTTTGTGCCCACCAATTTGCGACCGGAAGTACTCTCTTGGGCACATTCGTCCAGGGTGGGTGGACATTTTGGGACCAAAAGGACTTCTGAGTTGCTGGCGAGGACATACTGGTGGCCGCAGATGGCCCGTGACGTCAGGGAATACGTTCAGGCGTGCGTCTCCTGCGCCAAGAATAAGTCCCCTCGACAATGGCCAGCTGGGTTACTTTTTCCTTTACCAGTGGCAGACAGGCCTTGGGAGATGGTCGGGATTGATTTTGTGGTGGGCTTACCCAAGTCTCGGGGCTGCACCATCATCTGGGTGATAACCGACCACTTCTCCAAAATGGTGCACTTAGTGCGTTACCACGGTTACCGTCTGCACGGGCCTTGGCAGCATTATTCATTAGGCATATTTTCCGCCTACACGGTATGCCAGACAAAATTGTCAGTGATCGAGGTCCCCAGTTTGCGTCTCGGTTCTGGAGAGAGCTGTGTCGTCTACTCAGCATTGAGTTGAATCTCTCCTCTGCATACCATCCCGAGACGAATGGGTTGGTAGAGAGGGCCAACCAGACCTTGGTCACATACTTGCGACATTTTGTCTCTGCCAGGCAGGATGACTGGGCATCCTTGCTACCGTGGGCTGAGTTCGCTCTAAATAATGCTGTGGCTGACTCCACCGGACAGACCCCATTCCTCCTGAACTACGGCCAGCATCCGCGGGTACCAGTGCCTATGCCCGTGTCTTCCGCCGATTCCAGGGTGGCAGACTGGGCTGTGGAGGCACGGGACATTTGGGACCGCACTCAGGATGCCATTCAGGCCTCCAAAGAGAGGATGAGGTCTTCGGCCGATGCCCATCGGCGCCCCGCTCCTACATTTGCTCCGGGTGACCTAGTGTGGCTTTCTGCCCGAAACATCATGCTACGGGTAGAGTCCACCAAGTTGGCACCTTGCTTTTTGGGCCCCTTTAAAGTTCTTGAGCAGGTGAACCCGGTGGTTTACCGCCTAGCCCTTCCGCCTCGCCTTGGTATCACTGACACCTTTCACGTGTCCCTCTTGAAACCCGTGGCCATTTCCCGGTTTTCCGAGTCATCTGCCGGGACGTCAGGTTCATCTACCGACGATCATGAGGTGAACGCCATTCTTGGGTGCAAGGTGGTACGAGGCAAAAAATTTTATTTGGTGGATTGGAGGGGTTATGGGCCTGAGGATAGATCCTGGGAGCCTGCCGAGCATGTTCACGCTTCGCAGCTCATCGCTGCCTTTGAGCGCAGCGAGGCCCAAGGAAGGGGGGGCCCTAGGAGGGGGGTAATGTTAGGGTTCGATTTCCCGCTGCTGCACAAGGGGAGTCTCGAACCTGTCCCGCTGCGGTCTGCCATTCATCTCCTGCCACAGTGGAGCCTGCTCAGCAGAGACGTCGGTCCAAGCGTCTTGCCCACTCCACTACTGTGCAGTGACTTGCTGCTGCCTTTCCTGGATCTGCTATTATAGCCAGTGCTGGAGCAGACGTCTTTGGACAAAGTCCTGCGTTTTCCCTTCTGAGCATGCCCAGAGTGAGATCTCTCATTGGAGATCAGGGGTCACATGTTCAGGTGCTGCAGTGGCTCCTATTGGTCCGCCAGGAAGGTCATGTAGCTACATGTGTTTGTAACAGTTTCTCATTGGTCCTTGTTCCTGGAAGGTCCTGTAGCTGTTGCTATAAAAGGGTAGCATGGCTGGGCCGCCATGCGCTAATATCAACCATTGTATGCTATGCGCCAGTGTGGTCATGTGTATGTGTGGATAGGGACCCGGCTGAAATAAGCCACTAGAATACCGACTTAATCGGTGAGGAGTTTGGTATGGTAGCTGGTCAGGGTCGGTGTCCTAGATGCCCTAGATTACCGGCATAACCGGTGAGGAGTTTTGATTGCCATATTCAAGGTCTGGCGTTCAGACGCCATAGATTGCAGGTGACTCCCGCGAGGACATTAGCACATGATCACGCTTTATGTACGCTTAGCACTTAACTGTGTACCTGAGAGCCTTACAGGACACAGTGCTTTTTCTCAGCGGCCCTGTGACATAACCGTGTTCGCTTTCAACGCTAGTCAGCGCCCTAGCGTGTTTTCTTTGCCACTCAGTTGTGTCTAGTGAGTGCGCACACTTCGCCATATAGCGCTGCGGCTCTCCTTCTAGCGGCTCTGTGGAGTAACAGAGTTCGCACTCATTGCCACAGCGCATTACGGCGTTTATGTTGGCGACTCTGCGGTATAACAGAGTTTGCTTCTCGCGCCATTTTTACTAGCAGCAGGCTCCGCTTGCACGGTGGACCCCGGGCTGCGAACGCACCTTTCTACATTATATATTTGGTGTGTTCCGCAGACCCATAACACTTAATGTGCATCAAAGTTTGCATGAGAAGACACATAAGTGGGATGCTTATGATGGCGTCATCTGCGCTTACCAGCCGTGTGCATTCCTCAAAACACTGAAGGACTGTACAGAGGTCTTTCAGCTTTGACCACTGCACACCCGACAACTCCATGTCTGCCCTCAAACTGCCTGCCCGTGTATCCTCTCACAAATGCATTACAGCCTGCCTCTGTTCGCACAGCTTCTCAACCATGTGCATGGTGGAGTTCCACCTTGTTGCAACATCTATGATTAAGCGGTACTTGGGGAGGTGGAGCGATCGCTGCAGCCTCTGCATACGACTGGAGTCTACAGGCGAGCGACGGATGTGCGAGCACAGTCTTCGCACCTTATGGAGCAGGGCTGTTAACTCGGGATAATTATTTATGAAGCACTGCACCACCAGGTTCAAGGTGTGTGCCAGGCAAGGTATGTGACTGAGTTTTGCCAGGGCTATTGCCGCCACAAAATTACGGCCGTTATCATTGACTACCTTGCCTGGCTCAAGATGTAGACTGCCCAGCCATGACTCAGTTTCTCGCTGCAAGTAGTCCGCCAGTACGTCCGCGGTGTGTCTGTTGTCGCCCAAAGACATCATCTTTGAAACCGCCTGCTGACGCTTACCACTAGCTGTTCGATAGTGGGACACCTTGTGTGCAACACTGGCAGCTGCGGATGGAGTGTTCATGCAACTGTGCTCTGTCGACGAGCTTTCGCTTCTGGAGGAGGAGGAGGAGAAGGGTCTAACGCCTACAGCCAACTGTTGCCTATACCGTGGGCTTGGCAGCATTGTCCCACCACCGCTGTCCCCTGTCGACCCTGCATCCACCACATTAACCCAGTGCACAGTGGTGGACACGTAACGGCCCTGGCCATGCCTACTGGCCCATGCATCTGTTGTGAGGTGCACCTTTCCACTCACTGATTGTTTGAGTGCATGGACAATGCAGTCTTTCACATGCAGGTGGAGGGCATGGATGGCTTTTCTAGAAAAGAAGTGCCGACTGGGTAGGTCATAACGTGGGACAGCGTAGGCCATGAGCTCTCGGAACGCTGCTCTTTCAGCCAAACGAAAGGGCAGTGTATGCAGATGAGAGGATGAGTACTTACTTGTCCTACTCTGTGCCCGCTAGGGTGAGCTGGACTTAAGAGCTGCATATGGTGGAACTAGCGGTGGACATGGCGGACCGAGAGGGGGTTGGTGATGGTGATGGTAGAGGTGGTCGTAATGGGCTAGATTCATCTTTCGTTGCAAAAACATTGTGATTCCCTGACTGCTTTGGCCTTGCGATGACACCTCAACATTTCTTGCTGATGGTGTGCTAACCGGTGGGCTTACAGTGCGGGAAGTGATGTAGTGTTGCTGGCTACCTTCCTCTGTGTCACCATGTAAGGTGGTATAGTAGGCGAGAAGGGGCACCTGAGTTTCATCAGGGTCAGAATCTGTCTCAGTAGTCTGCGAGGGCAATGCAGTGCTCTGGATGAATGTACCAGCAGAATCATATAGCAGTGGCTGTGCATCAGTGCACTCCATGTCATATTCATCTTGGACTGGGGAAATCAGGATTTGACTTGATAACCCATGCATGGTATGTGAAAAGAGTTCCATGGAGTAATCTGAAGTGTAGCCTGCCGCATCCTTCACTTGTGGTGGGGGTAAGGACACAAGGAAAGGTGTTGTTCCTGACCAAGAGCCTGCACTGACGACTCAGTACTTGCATTTTTTGAAAGTTCAGAAGAGGAGGCGAGAGAGCTGGAGGCTGTTTCGGCAATGTAAGCCAAAACCTGTTCTCCCATCAGTCCCAGCGTTTCGCTCAGTCTAGTGCTGTGCAGAGGATGACTGCTGCCTCTCCAGGTCCTGCCATTGTAACTAGTGCAGGTCAGCGGCAAGCAGACTCAGTTGGGACTAAGTCCTGTGTTTTCCTTTCTGAGAATGCCCAGGGTAAGATCTCTCATAGGAGATCAGGAGTCACATGCTCAGCTACTGCAGCGACTCCCATTGGTTCTCCTAGAAGGTCCTGAACCTGCCTGAGTTCTGGGGCAGGGTTCCATTGGTTCTTCCAGGAAGGTCTTGCAGTTGCTGCTGCTATAAAAGGGTTGCACAGCCGCACGGCCATGCGCTAGTGTCAATTGCATTATGTGCTTTGCGCCAGTGTGATCATGCACGCATGTGGTTAGGGCTCTGCTGAAATAAGCCCCTAGAATACCGGCACATCCGGTGAGGAGATTTGTGTGCCCGTGGTTAGGGCTTGGCTGAAATAAGCCCCTAGAATACCGGCTTCTCCGGTGAGGAGATTGTTTGATTGCGTTCCTGACTGCATGATCACGGACTGCTACCCGCACAGCAGTTGTCTGTGTATCCCTGTGGAGTTAACAGGACACAGTACCTATCTCTGCGTCTCTACCTCAGCGACTCTGTGGTGTAACAGAGTTCGCTTATACTGCCATATAGTGCCACAGTATTTATATTGCGACTCTGTGAAGTAACAGAGTTTGCCTATACCGCCATCTTACTAGCAGCAGGCTCTGCCTGCACGGTGGACCCCGGGCTGTGAACGCACCCACTATTTATATTTATCTGGTGCGTTACACAGGCCCTATCAATATGTTTCCGGAGTCACACACAGATGCTCTCTCAGTATATATTTGACCGTAATACAAAGAGCAGATATACGGTACTGTATCACAAGCGTACAGCTTTATACAGTGAAGTGGAAAATTTCAATCTCCGTATATATTTCCTGAGTCACACACAGACGCTCTCTCAGTATGGATTTGACCATAATACAAAGAGCAGATATATGGTACTGTATCACAAGTGGACAGCTGTATACAGTGTAGGGGAAAATTTAAATCTCCGTATACATTTCCTGAGTCACACACAGACGCTCTCTCAGTATGGATTTGACCGTAAAATAAAGAGCAGATATATGGTACTGTATCACAAGCGTACAGCTGTATATGGTGTAGGGGAAAATTTAAATCTCCGTTTATATTTCCGGAGTCACACACAGATAGTCAGCATGTATTTGTCCGTGATACCAGCCGGTACACGGTAGTATGTGAGGAGCGTACAGCTCTATACGGTGTTTGAAAAAATGAATGCTCTGTAACTGTGCAGAAAAAAAGAGTAAAAGTATTAGTGCTGTGTAAAAAGCAGTCTGCACAGCAGTGTACACACAGCAATACAGCTATCAGGCAGCCTAATAACCAGTGCTGCTGCACACAAGAAAATCCTCCCCTATCACTGCACACTAACTGTACAGCACAATTGTTATCAGCACAAGCACATAAGAACTTCTCTTTCCAGCCCTAACTCTCTCACTGCTGATAAACAGCGTCAGCAACCTCTCCCTACTGTTAAGATCGGCAGAAGTAAATTGGCGGTCGGCGGTCAGGGCTTTTATAGACACTATGATGCCCTGAAAATATATAATAGGTACAGAAGGGCTTCAAAACCAAAATCATAGAATCATGCCCTATAGGCAATCCTTTATTGATAAAATACCTCAATGGGTAGCACCCAAAAACAACCGTGATATAAAAAACAAAAAACAAAGTGTATTCCTAACTTAAAAGCTATGGGATAGCCTAGAGTCCCTGATGTAGGTCTGGGCTGTCACCTGCCTAACAGCGGAGGTTGGCACCCTAGGGGAAGCGTTGTGGCGCCCCCGCTCCACGATGGCTGACCCTAGGGTCCCTGTTAGGCCCTTACACCTTAGGGGATACCTCTACCCAGATAGTAGGGAGACCCCTAAGATTAATACAGAGACCAGCTAACATTAAAGGTGACCCTAAGTCCCCAAAGTATTAAAAACAGTTCACAACACACGGGGTGGTAGGAAGTATAATGGAGATTGGCACAGATCTGCTGTACAACACTGCTAGTATACAGCAGCCTCCTTTTATGAACAGGAGTTATGATAAAACTGCCTTCTTGTGCCACAGCTTAATGAAAGTGAATGTGAACAGTCTCATACTTGTTCACTCACTAGTCAAAGCTCCTCCAGTGTATGTGAAATCTATATGTGTGTGCATACCAGACAGTCAAATATAAGCTAAGATGCAATCTATAATTGTCAGCTATTGGACCAAAAGTCTTGTCTGAACTTATAAACACACTGAAAGCATGACTAGAGCATATAATGACTGGAATAAATAAGACGCATCGGCGTCATGAGAAGGTCATTGACACTTGATTTTAGTGTCATGTTAGGGGATAGCAATATTTGAAGATAAATGTATAAGGCAGCAAGATATAATTGATGTATACCTTCCCTAGCAATGCCCGATGTACCGAATAGGAGATAGGTACAGATATAACATTTCTACAGGTATGGTGCTAAATGGGGAATAGGTATATATATTGCCTTCCTGTACGTATAATACTAATCACCCCACATCATGATGTGGATACACTGAGAAACTCCATTATAAAATGATATTAATAAGAAATGCGTAACGATACTCATCATTTCTCATGGTCACCCCACCACCATCAATAGTAGCGCCTCAACGCGTTTCGCCCCATGGGCTCATCAGGAGGCCAGATGTACAGATGTCCGGTGTCAAAATGACATGGTGCAGAGATGGTGTCAACGCGTTTCGCCCCATGGGCTCATCAGGAGGCCAGATGTACAGATGTCCGGTGTCAAAATGACATGGTGCAGAGATGGTGTCTCTGCACCATGTCATTTTGACACCGGACATCTGTACATCTGGCCTCCTGATGAGCCCATGGGGCGAAACGCGTTGAGGCGCTACTATTGATGGTGGTGGGGTGACCATGAGAAATGATGAGTATCGTTACGCATTTCTTATTTATATCATTTTATAATGGAGTTTCTCAGTGTATCCACATCATGATGAGGGGTGATTAGTATTATACGTACAGGAAGGCAATATATATACCTATTCCCCATTTAGCACCATACCTGTAGGAATGTTATATCTGTACCTATCTCCTATTCGGTACATCGGGCATTGCTAGGGAAGGTATACATCAATTATATCTTGCTGCCTTATACATTTATCTTCAAATATTGCTATCCCCTAACATGACACTAAAATCAAGTGTCAATGACCTTCTCATGACGCCGATGCGTCTTATTTATTCCAGTCATTATATGCTCTAGTCATGCTTTCAGTGTGTTTATAAGTTCAGACAAGACTTTTGGTCCAATAGCTGACAATTATAGATTGCATCTTAGCTTATATTTGACTGTCTGGTATGCACACACATTTAGATTTCCCATACACTGGAGGAGCTTTGACTAGTGAGTGAACAAGTATGAGACTGTTCACATTCACTTTCATTAAGCTGTGGCACAAGAAGGCAGTTTTATCATAACAGGATTGCCTATAGGGCATGATTCTATGATTTTAGACACTATGATGCCCCCCAAAGCAAGCCAATCACTGCAATGCCCTTCTCTAAGATGGTGGTGGACGCTGCCCATGTCATCTCGTTGCCCACAGTGTACGCCCTTGCTTATTAGCTGAAAAAAGGCGCCTGAAAGCATTATGGGAAAGCCGACTTTGGTGCTCGGGTCGACGACCGCATGGCCGACTGCTCGCTATGGTCGGTTTCGGCCAACGAAACCCGACTTTGGCGAAAGTCGGCGACTTTTGAATCTGACTGACCTGTTTCGCTCAACTCTAGTACCAACCCTTTTCACCCCAATTCTAAGACACTTGGTCTCCTGGGTAGAGTACGCGATCTGGTTGACCTTCCAGAAGGCGCGACTCCACGTCACGCCGGGTGACGAATACCTCTGCCAGCATTCCAGGCTTGTTAAAGAACCCACAGCCTCTCTTTATCCAGAAGGCCACTACAGTGCCATGCTTCAGTGGACCCCGATCATTGTTTCTGGCCTTGCAGGCCTGAGCTTTGGCCTGTCTGTTCCTCTCCTCTATAGCCTCCCATTAAGCTGCGCACTCATCTCCTTCTCTCACTTGCATGCCAGCTGCAGGCAGCATTCCTCCTTAGAGATAGTCTCCACATAGCCCTCCCCTTGGGCCTCTCCAAGGAAACCCATTAGATCAATGCCTTTGTTCTCCCATCTAAACACCATCCATTCTCCGCGCGGCTCCCAGGGTGTACGGTCGGGTTGCAGCGGCACCGCCAGTTGGTCCCCGGACTCCCCTATGTTGGATGTCTGGTCCCAGACTAGGCAATCACAGGCCTGGCCTGGTCTAAGGGCTGATGGGAGTGGAAATGGGCCTTTCAGGGTTTCCTCGGTCACCGGGGCAGGGTCAGTCACTACAGTATACCTGCATTTGGTGTCTCTCCAGTACCAGGCTACTCTTCCGCTGGAGTCGGGGATGTTGGTACTGAGGCTGCCTGCCACCTGCTTACTTTCTCTAGCAAGGCCTCCTTCCATGCCGACACTGCAGTGAGTTGCCTTTACAGAAGTTGGCGGTCAGCTCCTCCACTTCTGCTCCCAGGAACCCTGGGTCCATGGCAGAGCAGAGCACCACACCTCTAACTGAGGTGCAGTACCTCAAATCCACTTCAGGTTAATCATTTTGTCCTCCCATTCTGTTTTCTTATGCTTTGACTGCAAGGCCTTCCCTGCTACCAAGTCATATGCACCCCAATAAGCCTTTGAACCCACATACTGGATGGGCCCAGGAAAATCAACTTCACATTATTCATTTTGTACTCCCATTCCCTTTTCTTATGCATTGACTGCAAAGCCTGCCCTGCTACCAAGTCATATGCACCCCAATAAGCCTTTGAACCCACATACTGGATGGGCCCAGGAAAATCCACTTCACATTATTCATTTTGTCCTCCCATTCTGTTTTCTTATGCATTGACTGCAAGGCCTGCCCTGCCACCAAGTCATATGCACCCCAATAAGCCTTTGAACCCAGGTACTGGATGGGCCCAGGAAAGTCTACTTCACAATATTAATTTTGCACTCCCATTCCCTTTTCTTATGCATTGACTGCAAGGCCTGGCCTGCTACCAAGTCATGTGAACCACAATAAGCCTCTGAACCCACATTCTGTATGGGCCCAGGAAAATCTACTTCACATTATTCATTTTGTACTCTCATTCCCTTTTCTTATGCATTGACTGCAAGGCCTGCCCTGCTACCAAGTCATATGCACCCCAATAAGCCTTTGAACCCACATACTGTATAGGCCCAGGTAAATCCACTGCACATTATTCATTTTGTACTCCCATTCCCTTTTTTTATGCATTGACTGCAAGGCCTGCCCTGCTACCAAGTCATATGCACCCCAATAAGCCTATGAACCCAAGTACTAGATGGCCCAGGAAAATCCATTTCACATTAATCATTTTGTCCTCTCATTCTGTTTTCTTAAGCATTGACTGCAATGCCTGCCCTCCTACCAAGTCATATGCACCCCAATAAGCCTTTGAACCCATATACTGGATGGGTCCAGGAAAATCCAGTTCACGTTATTCATTTTGTACTCCTATTCCCTTTGCTTATGCATTGACTGCAAGGCCTGCCCTGCTACCAAGTCATATGCACCCCAATAAGCCTTTGAACCCACATACAGGATAATCCACTTCACATTAATCATTTTGTCCTCTCACTCTGTTTTCTTATGCATTGATAGCTAAGGCTGCCCTGCTACCAAGTCATTTGCACCCCAATAAGCTTTTGAAACCACATACTGGATGGGCCCAGGAAAATCCACTTCACATAATTAATTTTGTACCCCTATTCTCTTTTCTTATGCATTAACTGCAAGGCCTGCCCTGCTACCAAGTCATATGCACCCCAATAAGCCTTTGAACTCAGGAGCTGGATGCGCCCAGGAAATTCCACTTCACATTAATCATTTTGTCCTCTCATTCTGTTTTCTTATGAATTGACTGCAAGGACTGCCCTGCTACCAATTCATATGCACCCCAATAAGCCTTTCAACCAACATACTGGATAGGCCCAGGAAAATCCACTTCACATTATTAATTTAGCACTCCCATTCTGTCTTTTTATGCATTGACTGCAAGGTCTGCACTGCTACCAAGTCATGTGCAGCCCAATACACCTTTGAACCCAGTTACTGAATGGGCAGGAAAATCCACTTCACATTAATTATTTTGTACTCCCATTCCCTCTTCTTGTGCATTGAGTGCAAGACCTGCCCTGCTACCAAGTCATATGCACCCCAATAAGCCTTTGAACCCATATACTGGATGGGCTCAGGAAAATCCACTTCACATTATTCATTTTGTACTCCCATTCCCTCTTCTTATGCATTGAGTGCAAGACCTGCCCTGCTACCAATTCATATGCTCCCCCAATAAGCCTTTGAATCCACATGCTGGATGGGCCCAGGAAAATCCTCTTCAAATTATTCATTTTGCACTCCCCTTCCCTTTTCTTATGCATTGACTGAAAGACCTACCCTGCTACCAAGTCATTTGCACCCCAATAACTCCAATCCCCCCTTGGAAGAAACATGGAGGAGAGAATCTTAACAAAAAATGGGCCATTAAAAAGGAGCGGGTCTCCTACACTTGTAATGCCCATACCCCAAGTGTGTTGGCTGGCCAACATTTGCCCCTGTGGGGTACACCTCAACCTTTTCCATAACAAGTATTTGACACCCAGCAAAACACATCCACCCTTGTTAGGATTTTGACACTGGCTGTAGCAGCATGGAACACGTTAACCTTGGTGATCTACTGGCAGCGACTGATGAGATGTGGAGGAAGGCCTGATTCAAAACTAGGCCCTATTTAAAGGAGCGGGTCTCCTACACTTGGAATGCCCATACACAGGCTGACAAACATTTCCCCCATGGGGTAGATATGAACATAGTGTGTAAATAATTTATTTAGGGGCATCATAAACATCTGGCAAACCTGTAATGTGTTTTCCTACACAGTTGCTGTTGGGAAGGTGCAGTTTTTTTAGGAAAAATATGGCGGACGAATCATTGGATGAAGTGATCAGGAAAAGGGGCATGGTGATGACAGGAATGGGAAAGTACATGATTAATAATAGCAGTGGCTAAGGGAGGTATGAGAGCCAGGATAACGCCTACAATGATTCGTCATTTAGCCACCATCAAGTACCAGAATCAGTTTCATGCACGTCAGAAGATCGGTGTAACAGATGCGCGTATGAGACTCGGCCTAAGAAATGCCTGTCCAAAACATGTTGCCAAACACGCACGTGTCTGTATAAAGGGGAAAGTGCTACATGTTCGTGAGATGCTGAATTACAGAGAGCAGATGAGTGTCAGAGGGAAACCAAACAAACTGATGGATGCTCGTGAAAAACTAAGTTTAAAGTGGAATTCACCGTCTGTAACCATAAACACACCCGTGGCACAAGCTTCTTCATCTTCACCCATACATATCACCAATAAGATAAAGGAGAGGGTCTCCAAGACTCGGAATGCCCATACACAAAGTTGTTAGGCCTGGCAAACATTTTCCTCAGTGGGGTGCACCTCCACCTTTTCCATAACAACTATTTTTCGCCCAGTAAAAACACCCACCCTTGTTAGGAATTGAACACTGGCTGTAGCAGCACTGAACACGTTAATACTTTTGATCTACTAGCAGTGACTGATGAGACGTGGAGGAAGGCCTGATTCAAAATTAGGCCCAATTTAAAGGAGTGGGTCTCCTACACTTGGAATGCCCACACACAGGCTGGCAAACATTTCCCCCTGGGGTAGATATGAACATAGTGTGTAAATTATTTACTTAGGCGCATCATAAACTTCTGTCAAACCTGTAACGTGTTTTCCTACACAGTTGCTGTTGGGAAGGTGCAGGATTTTTAGGAAAAATATGGCAGACGAATCATTGGATGAAGTGATCAAGAAAATGGGCATGATAATGACAGGAATGGGAAAGTACATGATTAATAACAGCAGTGGCTATGGGAGGTATGAGAGCCTGGATACAGCCTACAATGATTCATCGTTTAGCCACCATCAAGTACCAGAATTGATTTCATGCCTGTCAGAAGATCGGTGTAACAGATGCACGTGTCAGACTCGGCCTATGAAATGCCCGTCCAAAATATGTTTCCAAACACGTACGTGTCTGTATAAAAGACAAAGTGCAGTATGTTCATGAGATGCTGAATTAGGGAAAACAGATCAGTGTCAGAGGAAAACCAAACAAACTGATGGATGCGCGTGAAAAACTAAGTTTAAAGAGGAGTGCACTGTCCGTAACTATAAACACACGCGTGGCACAAGCTTCTTATCTTCACCCATACATATTAACAATAAGATCCAAATGTCCCAGTGGAAAATTATTGGTCATATTGTAACGAACACTGTTAAAGGAATGCCACTAAATGTACATAGCCACGACCCTTGGAAACACCAGATTACCTGATATGGACGATGATGGTAATGATGACGAAATTTACCACATCTGCACCAAGAAGATGAACATCACCGCTGTCAAAAATGTGAAAGCAAGGCCGGGGAATGTCAGGAAATTCATTTTCTCTAGGGCTAAGTTACCCTCTTACTAAAGTGATACAAAATGAGGCATACATAGCTCTCATGTTTGCTCAGTGTGAGATGCTTGAAAGATGATGTATTCTGATTTGTCCATGACCACTTCTTGAAAGTGAGCAAAAAAGAAGGATGATATAGAGGGAAGAAATGTGATTTTGGTCAGTAAAGAGGTGAAGTCAGGTACAGATAGGTAGATCTGTGTGCCATCTGCGCAGTGATGATATAACCGTGCAATTACATCAGCTGAAACAGGCCGAAGGTGTAGATGGAGAAGAGTAGGGTCCTAGAACAGAGCCATGGGTACCACCGAAAGTCAGGTGTCTAGGTCAGGAGACGGTGTGGGACAGGAACACAATCAATGTCCCCCTAACAGTCTTGTGGTTTTTTAAAGACTCTGCCGATATCCCCAAAAAGGCCGTTTGCACCACCGCCATGCCCGCATCAGCAGGGGTTGCAAAACTACCAGCCTTACCACCAGCAGCATGATCAGGCACATGCCAGCAAAGCACCAGACTTTGCTGGTTGAACACCAGGCTCCATGAACAGTGTCTGCGGGTGATACCACTGCATCTTCCGCTGTTGTGCGTGCAAGCCAATACCCCTTTCAATGGTGCATGCAAAGATGCCTCTTGCCCTGCATGTGTAGTTGCACACAAACTTAACTAGCACCATTAAGAATCACGTCCACGATCTTGTCCCAATGCAGCATTTAGTTGAGCATACAACAGCTCTTGGAACGCAAGCGAAATACGCAGCCAAAGCCACAGTACTAAATTCACACATTTGTTGTCTGTTTGCGATGGAAATGTTGCATTTTAGGCATGTGGAAGACGTAAGCTTTCCACAACCTAATGGCGGTGACAGTCACAAGTTAATCGGTCCCCACCCGGCACTATTTCTCCCGGTCTGCCGTCACGATATTACACAAGCAAGCATGTGTCCCACAATATTACCCGTGCCATCAACAATGCATGTACAGGGAAAATGCACCTAACCACGGACACATGGACAAGTGATTGTGACAGTATATCTTACTAACGGCACACTGTGTTTTCATAGAAAAAGTCATGATCTAGTGAGACATTGTGAGACCATGTCACAGTTGTATGGAGGAGACCATTTGGGGAAGGCTTTGTATGTCATATTTACGGTTTTGAACTGTAGCCCAAGGGCAATAGCAAGACAGTGAAGGTCATGGCAGAGAGTAGAGGCTGTGTAATAACAGAGGGACAGTTGGATTACTCTTGTAGCAGAGTTTTAGATAGATTTCAGTGGTGCAACAGTTTTAGATAGGAGGGTACAGAGTATAAGGTTGCAATACTCGAAGCGGGAGATCATGAGGGCATGCATAAACATTTTTTAAGTTAATTGTAATGTACGGATCCATGAAATGTTTTTGAGTTGGAATGGACAGGAGGAGGCAAGGGCTTTGATATGTAGTTTGAAAGAAAGGGCAGAGTCGAGGATCACCGCAAGGGCACGAACAAGCAGGACTGTTTTTCATGTTGTGCCATCCCGGCATTACACAGGCATGTGTCACACAACATTACCCGTGCCCTTCACAATGCTGGTACTTGTAAAGTCCTCCTAACCACAAAAACATGTGGACAAGTGCTTGTAGTCAGGGACGATATATCTCACTGAGGGGACACAGGGTTAATATAGTGGAATCCGGGACACACTCAGACCTTAGTATGGTGGCCGTCCTCACAAACACAAAGTATTTGGTGCTCTCCGTCAATCTGGGTTGTTACCACAGTGTACAGCTCCTGCACCTCCTCCTCCTTCGCCTCCTCTTCAGCCTCCAGCTCCAAAAGGTAGCACATCAGTCACAAGCTGGAAGCACTCCAACACTGCCTAATCAAAGAGAGAACAGGCTGTGCTGAAGCTAATATGCTTCTGTGACAAATGCCACAATGCTGAAGAGTTGTGGGCAGCTCTGAAACAGCAGGCATATCGGTGGATGAGACCGTTGAACCCACAGCCAGGCATGTTTGTGTGTGACAATCGGTGGAACTGGCCGCTGCTGTTTGGCGAGGCGAGCTCACACACGTGCCATGACTGGCTCATGTGCTTAACCAAATTGGTCACCTTTTTTTGAAAAGCGACAAGGAGCTTGCAGATCTGATTCGGAAAAGTGCAGCGCTCTAAATACCCATTTTAGGAACCCAGGTACAGCTTCAACTGCCCTTGACACGATTAAGCAGCGCTTGCAGCTTCTGGCTCAACAACTGGTGTGTCATGCCCCAGGCCTTGCAACTCTACACTGCAGATGTTGGAAAGGAATTGTGAGCAGAAGAGGGCAGTTGGTGAATAGTCTACCAGCATCAACAAGGTTGTCGGTATTCAGTTCTGACTTCACGCATAAGATCTCAGGAGTGTACATGGATGTCAGACATATGTACCATCCTCCTAAAGTTTGAAGAATTCAAAAAGATGGTGAGCGTAAATGACGCCATCATTAATGTATTCATCCTCCTTCTCTGTGTTCGAATCTGAATATTTATAGTTATTTATATAGCACAAACAAATTAATAGTTTAACATTTTGAAAAACAACAGTCCTAAGTAACAATGATAACAATAATGCAATTATTAAACCAAAATAAAACGACCCTGCTTGTGACAGCTTACAATCTACACTAAGTAATAACGATAACAATAAATAAACCCAAAAAAAACAATCGTGCTCCTGACAACTTCAAATCTACTATGAGGTGGGGGAGAAAACAACTATAGGGGTGTATTTACAATAATGTACTTACAATTATATCACAGAGGTTAGTCGAAAGTCGAGGAGGCCTGAGGACAAGTAGGAGGAGGAGAGCATGGTCAGTCGTCCTCTTGGTGAGGACACGTAATTTTTGACTGTTAGTGTTAGCAGTTTTTCACACATGGCTGATTTTATGTTACGCTGCCTTTCCCTTCACTCTCACGTTCTCAAAATTTTCAGTGACGGTCAATACTGATTGGTGACACTTCTATACACATGCTACCAGGAGAACTTTCTATCTTTATTCCAGAAGCAGACAGGTGTACTAAAATGTTGGAGGACCAGAGGGCCCTTCTTGCAAAATTATTTTAAAAATTCCCGTATTAAAATGCTGGCAGCATAGGTCACAGTTTTTTGGCCAACCAAGGAGTACAAGTGAGAGAGATACAACTCCAATCCAGCAGAGGCAGTGGAACACTTCCAAAGTTCGGGAAGAGTTTTCTCAGACCCTCCCATCGCCCTGTTCCTGAGGCGTGGTGGACTGTCACATAGAGTGAAAACTTTCTGAAAATGGTGAGGGCGTAACTTGCTGACCATACCAACATCCTCTGTCATTCCTCGGTGCCTTATAATTATTGGTTATCAAAGCTGAACACGTGGCATGACCTGGCTCTCTGGACAGAGCACGTGCGCTGCACTCACGGTTAAGAAGCGCACGATGCCTCGCTCTCTGGCGGTCACAGTGTACACAGCGCCTCGATAAATGGCAGTACTGCTTTTAGTGGCGGTAGCCAATGGTAACAGTCCTTTGCAGCGCCAGTGCTCTAAGGACGGAGCACACTGCTCAGCCTCCTCCTCCTGAGCTCCTCCTGCTCAGCTGCTTGTCCACGGCGGCAAAAATCTATGCTGTCGTGCCCGCTTTGTATTAAGCTGGCCCCATGCCTGTAGGTCACCGGATCTGTCTGTCTGCTGCAGTTCGCCACAGCGTCGGCGCTTTGGATGCGTAGTGCACTGTCCCCTCATACTCACTCATGCTTTTGCTTTTCTTCCAACACCTTCGGCACAGGTTCCCTGTGTAAACACGCCCCTCTTCATGGGTAATGGGACCTGTCCGTACTCCTTTTCCATCCCCAGGGAAACAGGGGACGCAGCCTTGACAGTTCCGGACCTGGCGCAGCACAGGTACCCGCAGCCCAGTCATCCTGAATCCGTACATATCTGGCCAATCTGCAAGCATCATAAAAGGCATGTTGTTGCAATTTTCCTGAGAAAATTGTACATTACATCCAGAACAGTGTCACTTTGAAGGACTTTGTGGCTCATATCAATCGACAACATGACACTAGTATTCTCATACTTCTAATTTTCGGTGGAAAATCATTTCCCCAGTGATAGGTTGTTATTCATACCTATTTGCTTCACAATATATTCCTCTTTTCTTTAAGGCTTCAGAGTCTAATGTTGCAAAAGTGAAAACAAGTTGGTGAAGTGTGTTTAATGTCAAATGTGAAAATAATTGTCATCTTTAATATTTCTCCATTCCATGTGCGGCTAAACAACCTCATTAATCTTATAAAAAATTTTTGCCAAGAAAATAACAGCTCCATCAATACCACGTGCTTTTCCGAATAATTACTGATGCTTGGAAAGTACAGGTGAGATTATGGATCTAGATAACATCTCAGCACTGTAGGCAACATGACGCTGGCACGACCCACTGTGGTTTAGCTAACAATTTCACACCCAGGCGAAAAAAAAGAAAACTGGTGTAAACTGGCCAAAGTTTGAGCAAGCACAGATATGAGCTGTCACGGAGATACCACACCGAAACGTGTGGCCTTTCTTATTTTTGGCTAAATGCTGGTGTATATAAGTAGTCACACCCAGGCCACACCCACATCCAGGCCACCCAAAACACTCACCCTTCTTAGGATTTTGACACTGTCTGTAGCAACACGGAACACGTTAACCCTGGTGATCTAATGGCGGTGGGTGACGAGACGTGGAGGAAGGCCTGATTAAAAACTTGGCCCAATTTAAAGGAGCGGATCTCCTAGACTTGGAATGCCCATACACTAAGTGTGTTGGCTGGCAAACATTTTCCCCTGTGGGGCACACCTCAAGCTTTTCCATAACAAGTATTTAATACCCATGAAAAACACGCACCCTTGTTAGGATTTTGACATTGGCTGTAGCAGCGCGGAACACGTTAACCCTGGTGATCTAGTGGTGGTGGCTGATGTGACGTGGATGACACCCTTGCCAAAAATTGGACTGCCTGTAGCAGCACAGAATACATTAACCCTGGTCATCTATTGGCTGAGAATGAGGAGATATTGATGAAGGCCTGATTAAAAACTGGGCCCAATGTAAAGGAGCAGGTCTCCTAGACTTGTAACGCCCATGCACGAAGTGCATGGGCTGACAAACATTTCCTCCTGGGGGAGCAAAATTGTTGAAAATATTTTATGGGCTTCATAGACACCCTTGCAAAAATTGGACTGCCTGTAGCAGCACAGAACCCGTTAACCCTGGCGATCTAGTGGTGGAGAATGAGGAGACATAATGATAAATCATGCTGAAATCAAACAAATAACTAAAAAATTGGAATCCACCTATGAAAGAAAATAACAAAAGGGAGGGGCAAACACTGGTTCATAGATATGAAGCCAGAATGTGTCCAACGAGATATGTTTGTCCCTAGCAACAGCTCAGAGACAGGGATATAACTAAAAATATAATTTAATAGTATTTCACTATTTTTATATTGGAAAGGTATACACTAGCTCATAAGAGGTTGTTCCACAGATAGGAAAAATGGAAAATATAAGAATAAATGCGAAGAATATACATACATCTCATTTTTATGAGATTTCTCCCTGGGGGAGTAACAGTTGTTTTGGTTTCAAATTAGTAACGGGCATCATAAAAACACCCTTGCCAAAAATTGACTGACTTTTGCATAACTGAATATGTTCACCCTGGTGTTCTACTGGTTGTGGATGATGAGGATGAGAATAAGGAGGAGACTAACACCAAACAGACCAAATCAGGAAGCAGATACCCATGTGTGGTTGTGAAGAGGTGTATGAGAATACACCTCCACACAAAAGACAATGTATTTGAGGTTATGTTTCGCTGTTTGCATTAGGTGGTGTACAGAAGTCTTGCCCAATCCAGCCCTTGTTCATTTTTATAAGAGTCAGCCTGTCAGCATTGTCAGTTGACAGGCGGATTCGTGTATCTGCTATAATTCCACCAGAGGCACTAAAACCCCGCTCTGACAAAACGCTAGCAGCAGGGCAGGCCTGGACCTCCAAGGCGTAGAGAGCCAGTTCATTCCATGTGTCCACCTTGGATACCCAATAATTAAAAGGCACAGAGGAATCCCGGAGGACGTTTGTACGATCTGGAAAGTACTCCCTCACCATCTTCCAAAACATTGCACTTCTTATGCCAGCACTCCTTGCATCTGTGGCGGCACGATGGGAGGGTCTGAGAAAACTGTCCCAGAACTTTGCCATTGTTCCCCTGCCTGAGCTGGATTGTACTTCTGTCACTCTCGCTTGGACTCCTTGCCTGTACAACAAACTCTGACGTCTGCTGCCAGCGTTCTCACATGGGAATTTTTTCAGTCATTTCACTATTCCACTACAAGGGTCTTCTGCTACAGCAACGTTTTTGTACATCTGTCTGCCTCTGGAAGAACAGACTGAAAGTTTTCCTTGTAGCGTGTGTCAAGAAGTGGCACTAACCAGTAATGAGTGTCACCAAAAATTTTGATAATGTGAGGGTCACTGGAAACGCAGTGCAACATAAAGTCAGCCATGAGTGCTAGACTAGTAATTGGCAAGACTTCCGTGTCCTCACCAACAGGACGACTGACCATGCTGTCCTCCTCTTCCTCATCCTCATCCTCCCTGTACTCAGGCCATCCCCACTGAACAGATGGTATGACAGCTGTGCTTGTAGTACCGTCTATAGCGCATGAAAGTAGCTCCTGTTCTTCCTCCTCCTCCTCATTGTCAACCAATGCACATGAGGCTGGGCTGACTGTAATCATCCTGTATGGTTCCTTGCTCAATGTTCTCATGCTCTTCCTCCAATGCATCATCTTTAATTGTGAGCAGAGAAGTTTTCAGAATGCTGAGAAGCGGGATGGTGATGCTAATTATTGTGTCATCGCCGCTCACCATCTTGGTGCAGTCCTCAAAGTTGTGGAGGATGGTACATATGTCTGACATCCATGCCCACTCCTGAGATCTTATGTGTGGAGTCTGAACTGAATATCGATGGCCTTGTTGATGCTGGTAGTCAACAACTTCATCTTCTGCTCACAAATCCTTTCAAACATATGCAGTGTAGAGTTCCAACATGTGTGGACAACACACAACAGTCGGTGAGCCGGAAGATGCAAATGCTGCTGAAGCTATCCAAACAACAACCATTTCACACTGCTATGGTTTCTATTGTGGTGTGCTGCGGTCCCCTAGAAACTGGGACAGGAAGGTTGAGCGGGAAGATGTGGGTCTTTGCTGTGGCCCACTTTCAGCTTGGCCACAGCCACATCTTCTGCATGCACCATCAGCATCACTTACACTTCCCTGTCCCTTGCCCCTTGCCTTGCCCATTTTAAATTAACTACTGAAATATTTGAAAAGCTCAATACAAATGGAATTATTTGGAGAAAAAATTATATGTGATCAGAATGCCTGCCAAGAAAAGATTTTTCGACCACAGATACACCAGACCTCAGCTTGAGATAACAGACTGTATTAATTTTTTGGGTTATGTTTTTTGTTACTGTTTGAAAACAATAAAAAAGGTATTGAACCAGGATAGCAGACAGAACTATGCAACGTATGCCTGCCAAGAAAAGATTTTTCCACCACAGATACACCAGGTCTCAGCTTGAGATAACAGATTGTAATAATTTTTTGGGTTATCTTTTATGTTACGGTTTGAAAACAATAAAAAATGAGTTGAACCAGGATAGCAGACAGAACTATGCAATGTATGCCTGCCAAGTAAAGATTTTTCCACCACAGATACATCAGGCCTCAGCCTGAGATAACAGACTGTATTAATTTTTTGGGTTATGTTTTTTGTAACTTTTTGACAACAATAAAATAGGCGATGAACAAGGCTAGCAGACAGAACTATGCAACGTATGCCTGCCAAGAAAAGATTTTTCCACCACAGATACACAAGACCTCAGCCTGTATTATTTTTTTTATTTTCTGGATAAAAAAGACTGCTGGATATACCGAGAGTGACAGACTGCCCAAAAAAGGGAAGTTAGGCCTAAAATGCCTCAACTTTTGGCACACGGATGTATGAAGCGTGTCACAGATAGACCCTACTATTAATTGTGGCCTGATTTTTAAATAATGCAACATAGTGCTGTATATAAGTACAGTCAAATCAAGGGCAAAAAAAAATAAAAAATGGCGTACACTGGCCAAACTTTGAGCTTGCACAGATATGAGCTGGCACGGAGATACCAGTACGACGAATGTGTGCCCTGATTTTTTTTTTTTTTGCAAAATACTATTGTTTTATGTTCAGTCACACCCGGGCAAAAAAAAAATGGCGTACACTGCCCAAACTTTGAGCACGCACACATATGAGCTGGCACGGAGATACCAGTACGACAAATGTGTGGCCTGTTTTTTGGGGGGGTAAATACTGGTGTTTTTAAGTAGTCACACCCAAGACAAAAAAAAAATTGCGTACACTGGCCAATCTTTGAGCACGCACAGGTATGAGGTGGCACAGAGATACCACACCGAAAAATGTGTGGCCTGTATTCCAATTACACCTGAGGCTAGCTATATACAGCGAATATATCATACAGGTAGCAACAGCAGCACCAGAGCACATGAAGGGAATGGACCCTCTTGATCTCTGCAATGATCTTGCACTAATGTGTATAGAGTGAAGTACACTCCCCTACCTACCTAACACTGGAACCTACATACGCCAGAATTAGTCCTTAGAAGAACTGTTGGTTTATCAGTATTTGAGTAGTTTAGGATGGTAGACCCCACACTGACTAAGAAATCGCCAAATCTGACCCTATCTCGGCAGCAGCTCTCCCTACACTATCTCAATCAGGAGCTGAATGCGCCGAGCAGGGCAGCGTCTGGTCTCTTATACCCCTGAAGATGCTGTGCTGCCCGCCAATCACTGCACGACCACAACAAAGATGGCTGCGGCGTTTCATTGCCTGGCAGACAATCCCTGTATTGTGATTGGGTCTGTAAAGTCCGCCAAAAATGCTGGTTGGAGATCCGAGTTCCCCCTGAGTAATCCCGGAAATGCTCGTCGTTCACCGAGTAGACCGAGTACCGTGATACTCGGGCGAGTAAAGAGTAGTGGCGAGCAAGTTTACTTATCACTACTGGGCAGCAGTAGCAGACGCTGCTTTAATTAAGATTTATTAAATTAGTCTGTGTCATTCTTTAAATTACCGTAAAAGAGAGAGATGGAGCACTCTTCAGCATAGAACTGCATGCAGTTAAAATTCAAGTTTTATTGAAAACATTCTTAAAAAAAAAGTCTTAACTTACTTGGGTACCTGATTGTTCAACCGACACGTTTTGACTATTCATGTCTTAATTATGGTATGACCTGAATGGTTGAAGCTCGTCAGGAGGCAGGAGGTTTGAAAGTCCTCAGAGCGGCACAGGATAAGATTATTTTGACACCAAGGTAACCTTTCTCGTTTTATTTGGGTATTACAGGGTGAATTATTTACCTTACGGGTTCTTTTGATCCAGAGTTTACTTTCATCACTCAGGCTACCTAATGAATGAGCACTTTTATACCTCATAAGTTGACATATGCCATTGTAAATACGATAGCGTTACTTGATATTGTTGATATTGTTGTTATGGATAAGAAAAAGGTGTCAATTGAGATGCTAATTTCAGCAGTGTCAGCTTTTTTGATAGTAAAAATAACAATACTTTATTCCAAAAAAACATACTGATAGGGAATCTAGAATGTGAGCCCCATCGGGGACAGTGATGATAATGTGCAAAATGTAAAGCGCTGCGGAATATGTTAGTGCTATATAAAAATAAATATTATTATTATTATTACGAGATATATTGATAGCTTGATTTTCAGTGCTTGATTTTTAGTGTATGACTATACCACCATCTAGTGGTGAATTGATGAATTATTTTGGTAAATGTTTTGATGTATATAAACGCACAGACTAGAAATGATCAATTATCTTACGCACTTTGGCACTTAATCAGCTGTTTTTCTAATTTCAGCACTATTTACTTCATGCACAGTAATAAAATTAAGCAAAAATCTATTGAAAGCAATTAAAAGGTAATATTTATGTTATTTTACCACATAAATTTATCAATAAGGACTTCATAGAAAAACCTCCATTCTTCCAGTACCTTTTGTTTCTGCAATTTTAATTTTACATATAAATTTCAATATTTTAATATAAATTTTGGTCACTTCAATTAATTTTTGTCCCACTAAAAATTGCATGAGGTATACAAAAATTATAGTGTTCAGTTTGTTTATAAAGAAGTGTGGTCCATAATTATTGGGTGATTTTTATATATAAGGGATTTTTGTCTTGAACACCGTATAAATCGGACAAGTCCTATCCTATTTTTATCTGATAGCACTCGGACTAATATTATTCAATGGGACAGTGCTGATGAGCGATTTTTGCACTGACAGAATCTGTATGTGAAGAAAATTGCACCATGCTGTGATTTCACTCTGAAATCTGGTGGGAAGGAGAAAAAAATTTGGATGTCAATATAGAGACACAGTCAATCATACAATTTTTATGGATACATTACACTTTTGAAACATAAGAAACTGTAAATAGTCCTGTAAATGATTAATAGCTGATGTGTAAAAAATGAATTACACACGGATTACAAGTGAAAAAAAAAATCATCCCACTTTTCTGGATGAAAATCGGACAGATTTTTAATAAGCTCGTGTCACCCTAGTCAAAGACATGTAGTAGCAACAGACAGGGACTGTCACTGATGGAATACGATCGACTAGAATTTTAACAGAAGTCCATAGAGAAAAGTAGAATGGACTGGCACTGTTTAATTCTCAGTTCTATTGTGGAAGTAATATTACCTTTTCATGATTTCTAATTAACATGAACATAGACATACAAGTGCTTCCCACTAAATTAGAATATCATGAAAAAAATTTTTATTTCAGTTCTTCAATACAAAAAGTGAAACTCCTATGTTATATAGAGTCATTACAGAGTGATCTATTTCAAGTGTTTATTTCTGTTAATGTTGATGATTATGGCTTACAGTCAATGAAAACCCAAAAGTTATTATCTCAGTAAATTAGAATAATTAACAAAAAACACCTGAAAAGGCTTTCGAAGCATTTAAAAAGGTCCCTTAGCCTGTTTCAGCAGGCTTCACAATCAAGAATGCTGACTTGGCAGATGCTCAGAAGGCAGTCATTGACACACTCCACAATGATGGTAAGCCACAAAAGTTCATTGCTAAAGAAGCTGGCTGTTCACAAAGTGCTGTTTCCAAACATATTAGTGGAAGGAAAAAGTGGGATAGAAAAAGGTGCACAAGCAATCGGGATAACCACAGCCTTAAGAAGATTGTTAAGAAATGACTATTCAAAAATGTGGGGGAGATTCACAAGGAGAGGACTGCTGCTGGAGTCTTTGCTTCAAGAGCCACCACACACAGACATATCCAGGACATGGACTACAAGTGTCACATTCCTTGTGTCAAGCCACTCATGACCAATACCTGGGCCAAGGAGAAAAAGAACTGGACTGTTGCTCAGTGGTCCAAGGTGTTGTTTTCAGATGAAAGTAAATTTTGCATTTCATTTGGAAATCAAGGTTCTAGAGTCTGGAGGAAGAGTGGAGGGGCCACAATCCAAGCTGCTTGAGGTCTAGTGTGTAGTTTCCACAATCAGTGATGGTTTGGGGAGCCATGTCATCTGCTGTGTAGGTCCACTGTGTTTTATCAAGACCAAAGTCAGCGCCGCCGTCTAACAGGAAACATGCTTCCCTCTGTCAACAAGCATTTTGGAGATGAAAATTGAATTCTCCAGTAGGAGTTGGCACCTGTACACACTGCAAAAATTAACAATACCTGGTTTAAAACAACAGTATCACTGTGCTTGATTGGCCAGCAAAATTGCCTGACCTAACCACATAGAGAATCTATGAGGTATTGTCAAGAGACAGTAGACCCAACAATTCAGACGAGCTGAAGCATGCTATCAAAGCAACCTGGGCTTCCATAACACCTCAGGAGTGCCACAGGCTGATTGCCTCCATGCCACGCCATATTGATGCAGTAATTGATGCAAAAGGAGCCCCGACCGTATATCTGCACAGAGATTGACGCTTCAGAGACTGGGAGTTCTGTGGAAACTGTTTGGGTAAGAATACAAGGACAGAACAATGGAAAGGACACCATTGTAGGCATTTACTACAGGCCGCCTGTGCAAGCTGAAGATATGGATGAACTCTTTATGCATCAAATGGCAAAGTTCTCCAAAAAATATGACATAGTGGTCATGGGAGATTTCAACTATCCAGACATTTGTTGGGAATCTCTCTCAGGCAAAACTAACAGGTCCAGGAAATTCTTATCCTCTCTTGCTGACAACTTTATCTTCCAAAAGGTAATGGAGAAAACAAGGGGATCTGCTACCTTGGATCTAATCCTCATAAACAGGGAGGAAATGGTGGAGGAGGTAAGAGTGGCTGGGACTCTAGGAGGTAGTGACCATGCTATTTTAGAATTTTGGATAACAAGAGGAGGAAGACCTGTGAAGACTCAGACGTCAAGGTTAGATTTTAGAAAGGCAGATTTTAAGGAACTCAGAAAGAGAATTGGAGGGATCCAATGGCTGGATATCCTTAAGGACAAAAATGTCCAGGAAGGATGGAAAATCTTGAAAAATGAGATTCTCAAAGCACAATCGTTAACAATTCCGAAAAGAGGGAAGAATGGGAAGCATTTAAGGAAACCAGGATGGATGAACATAGAACTTAAACACATGCTAAAAAGGAAGAAAGAAATGTTTATCAAATGGAAAGAGGGAGGCATATCTAAAGAAGAATATAATGCCGTCTGCAGAGCCTGCAGGGCACAAATCAGATTATCTAAAGCTGACAATGAATTAAGGCTTGCAAGTGACGTCAAAAGCAACAAAAAAGGATTTTGGGGATACGTCAAAAGTAAAAGAAAAGTCAAAGATGCTATAGGATTTTTACAGGATGAAAATGATGAAATGGTAAGTCAGGATGTTGAGAAGGCTGAACTTTTAAATTCCTATTTTGCATCTGCTTTCTCTCAGAAAGGAAATGTAACATCAACTGATCTTCACTGTCCTATTAAAGGAATAGAAGAATCCAGGATATCTATAAACAGAAAGACAGTGAGGAAACACTTAGCTAACATAAATGAATTCAAGTCTCCAGGTCCAGATGAATTACACCCCAGGGTACTGAAGGAGATAGCAGAAGAAATTCTTGAACCACTGTCCATAATCTTTGAAAATTCTTGGAGAACAGGAGAAGTCCCAGAAGACTGGAGAAGAGCAAATGTTGTTCCTATCTTCAAAAAGGGGAAGAAGGTGGACCCAGGGAACTACAGGCCGGTGAGTCTGACTTCTATACCAGGAAAGATCTTTGAACAAATTATTAAAGAACATGTATGCAAGTACCTGGATAAGAATGAAGTGATTAAACAGAGTCAGCATGGGTTTGTAACTAATAAGTCATGTCAGACTAACTTAATTTCCTTCTATGACAGAATCACTGACTGGGTGGATCAGGAAATGCTGTAGATATAGTATATCTTGACTTCAGCAAAGCATTTGACAAAGTATCTCACACAATCCTTATTGAAAAAATGACTAAGTATGGAATGGACAAGGCAACTGCTAGGTGGATTCATAACTGGCTTAGTGATCGGACCCAAAGAGTGGTTGTAAATGGCTGCACATCCAGTTGGAAGAATGTCTCAAGTGGGGTACCACAAGGCTCTGTTTTGGGCCCTGTATTGTTCAACATCTTTATCAATGATTTAGATGAAGGAATTGAGGGTAAACTGATCAAATTTGCTGATGACACAAAGCTAGGAGGGGTAGCTAATACTAGAGAAGAGATAGAGAGGATTCAAAAAGATATACATAAACTGGAGCAGTGGGCAGCAACTAACAGAATGGATTTTAACAGGGAAAAATGCAAAGTACTACATCTGGGCAATAAAAATGAAAAAAGCATATACAAAATGGGAGGAATAGGGCTAAGTAACAGCACATGTGAAAAAGACTTGGGTATACTAATTGATCACAGACTTAACATGAGTCAACAGTGTGATGCAGCAGCAAAAAAGGCAAATGCAATTCTAGGATGTATCAACAGAAGCATACAGTCTAGATCACGTGAGGTCATTATTGCCCTCTACTCCTCTTTGGTCAGACCTCATCTGGAATACTGTGTCCAGTTTTGGGCACCACATTTTAAAAAAGACATCAACAAACTGGAGCAAGTTCAGAGAAGAGCCACCAGAATGGTGACCGGTCTGCAAACCATGTCCTATGAGGAACGGTTGCAGGATTTGGGAATGTTTAGCTTGCAAAAAAGAAGACTGAGAGGAGACTTAATAGCTGTCTACAAATATCTCAAGGGCTGTCACATTGTAGAAGGATCATCTTTATTCTCATTTGCACAAGGAAAGACTAGAAGCAATGGGATGAAACTGAATGGGAGGAGACACAGATTAGATATTAGAAAAAACTTTTTGACAGTTAGGGTGATCAATGAGTGGAACAGGCTGCCACAAGAGGTGGTGAGTTCTCCTTCAATGGAAGTATTCAAACAGAGGCTGGATAGACATCTGTCTGGGATGATTTAGAGAATCCTGCTTTGAGCAGGGGTTGGACCAGAAGGCCCAGGAGGTCCCTTCCAACTCTACCATTCTATGATTCTATGATTCTATGACCAAGAACTGAGTGCATTTACTGAACATACATTTCAGTAAGCCAACATTTCGGATTTTAAAATCATTTTTCAAGCTGGTGTTATAAAGTAGCTTATATACTCGTGTATAAGCCGAGTTTTCAGCCCCTTTTTGGCTGACTAAGACCCTCCTCGACTTATACACGAGTCACCGTCCCTGCGATAAAAAAAAAAAAAAGACATACTTCTCGTCATTGGGGGCCAGGTGCCGGTATCCTGAGCAGGCAGGGACACCGGCACTCTATGGGAGCCAGGTGCCGGTGTCGCTGCTAGCTCAGGCCCCTGACACTTGTGATATTCACCTGTCCCCGTTCTACAACTGCACACCGCTCTGTCTTCTGGATCTCTGCAGTGACGTTCAGGTCAGTGGGTGCGATGACGTGCTAAGTGCGCGCCCTCTGCCTGTACAGTAAATGCAGAGAGATGGAAGACAGAGCAGCGCACAGCAGTGGAATGGGGACAGGTGAATATCGCAAGTGCTGGGGACCTGAGCCAGCGGCGAAATTGGCACAAGGCCACCATATGGTGCCGCTGTCCCCGCCTGCTCAGGACACCGGCACCTGGCCCTCAGCAATGAGAGGTGAGTATATATATTTTTTTTCACAGCAGCAGCATATGGGGCATATTTTATTATGGAGCATCTTATGGGGCCATCATCAACCTTTATGGAGCATTATGTGGGGCATATTTTA